>CM042545.1:10842206-11194706 GCA_023630585.1 Cranoglanis bouderius
TAAGTTCTAGGTCCATGATGGATCACCTCACATGTTAAACTTGCAACACTGGGCTTTGACTTTTTTTTGTTAGAATATTCTGTGTATGTGTGTGCGTGTGTGTCATGTGAGACGTGCCAGAGCATATTGATTTAGGAATAGGGTCTTCTAACAGCAAATCCCAGTGTAAATAAATTCGATTACATTTAAGTAGATCTGCATTTTGTAATCCTTAGATTTTCATTAGAACTCACAGCCTCTCTCTCCAAAAGCACAAATGCTATAGCATGTTATATAATATTCCCAAAGACAGAAAATACGTGAGTCCATGTATTTCATTACTATAGTAATAGTATCATTTTAGGGTCAAACGTATATAATGTAACATATTAGAATGAGTAAATTAAAAGCCGGCACTACTGTCAGTGCTGTGCTGCTTTAGAAAATTAATCAACCTTCGGACCAATCCGGTTCGAAAATTTAACAGCACTCCGTCATAAGAGTTTTGATGAACTCTGCGAACTGGTTGCTTATCACATGGTGTGTAAAAGGCTACAGCACAGTGTGTAGTTTTAGATGTGTATGTGTGTGTGTGTGAACTTGTGGGTGGGATACTCACAGCGGATGCCGTAGATCATGAGTGGGTCCAGCTGCTTCTTGCCGTGCTTGCCCTGGCCGGACAGGTTAGAGACAGCCTGCACCTCACGGTGAAACAGGTAGTCCAGCAGCGTGAGCGCCATCTTCTCCGGTGTGCGGCAGTTACTGCTGATGTGCAGCATGTCGCCTGGAGACACGGGACAGCGCACACGCATCTCCGGGTTATTTTCATCCCCGAGCCATGTTCCTGCCGGGTAGTCGTCTGCACAGAGACACACAGGAGGAGTAGACCATCATGATCATCACATGATAATTAATTTTTTCTTTATATGCCAGCCAAAACATTTATTTAGGATGCTTAAAATGCATCATAAAGTTTTTTCCCCCAATCCAAGTTTTTTTGGAAACAAAGCAAGACTCCACAAAACACATTAGCAGTAAAATGGTTTAACGGTCTCTTTGTGTTTTTAAATTTTGTCAATAAAGTGCTTATGTGACTAGTAGGCAACAAAAGCACATCTGTCCAATATTATGAAAGATCTGATCATATTACACAATTCAAAATAAGCTTAAAAAGTTTCAAATTAAGCAGTAATAGTGTGTAAATCAGATCCATTAAAGCTTTCCCTAATGCTACTGAATGTGCAGACACACACACTTGAATATCCCCCTTAAAATAATTAAAGACTGGTTCCTCAGAATTATCCGTTGGTGTTTTGTTTTGGAAAGCAAGCAATACTGTCTCGTATGACCTGACACAAATGAAGAGCAGTAAGCCAGGAAATGTTTTCTGCATCTATATCCTTCTCATTTTAGACAGACACTTAGTTTTGCTTCAGCCCTACCAAATAATACATATGTTTTCATATTCTGCTTCTACTGACACAAGAATACAACTGTAGAAAGAAATCTGCACTTACAACAGTTATGTGAAGTATAAAGTATGACAGGGCGTACTGTTATACTATATGAGAATTCTCAACAACATGGTGGTTGCACCCCAACGTTGATTATTTTGCTGTAACAGATTGTCCCAGAGTCTTTTATTACTCCTACGCCACAGCAAACTGCCAACACTAACAATTTGTATTTATTAAAGAACAACACATCATGCATTTTATCCATTTAGAGTTACATTTAATGTTGTGGAACATCCAGGAAACAAGTTAGGTAATGTTATCACTTCCATTAAAGGAGTTATAAACAGTCATTTCTTCACCAGCCTCTCTTTTTCACTTTCATAAAGTTAAGACAAAAAATACAGCTTGTCATGTTACAGCAAAAGTGGAACGCCCTCCTTCTTGAAGACTCAAAATTACAGCTTTACCTCTGACTGTGACACTGGAGACTCCAGAATAAACATCTCCTCAGAGAAAAATTCACAAGATCAACAATTTTGCACCCGTTTTTTAATCCGGTTATGTAGAGCGTCCACCATGCAAGGCCCTGTGTAAGTGCTTACTACAGAAATGATAATGTATTGGAATGAGCACGTTCATATAAACCTTGCAGCTGGACCTATAGAGCTGTTACTAGAGAAAATGAATCGATGACTTCTGACCAATTAGAATTGAGATCCAATAAGATAAGATAACACTTCATTGATCCCAAGGGGTCCCATTGTGGTCTAAACAAAATTATAGCAAGCAGCTTAAATAAAACGTCTTTTTTCATTTGTGTGATAACTGTGACAGATCTAGAGAGAAGTCGCAATGTGTTCAGTCCTGCAGTAAACCACATGAACCAAGCAATTAAAAATACAGATAAGCTGGTACTCTAGGATCTGTAATCGAGCACAAATGTGAAGGTGGGACAGGCTTGGGAAACATGGCATTAAACCATACTGTTTATTTTTCTACCGTGTTTTATATTAGGTGGGATGGTTTATTCCCTTCACTGTTTATAATACACAACTGTGGTAATTGTTTATTTAGTCTCTGTGTCTATGACTTGCTATGCACATACGTATATTGCCTGACAAATAGCAGACAAGTGCATGTCTTTGAAGAAATAAGACTAATTGTGGAACCCCGAACCAAATTATAGAAAAATTTGTAGACTAGGTATTCATGCAGCAAAGAGTTTCATAATGCTTATGGCCCTGATACAAAACTGCCCCCTGGTGGTCAATGTTTATACCTAAAGAGGAGTGTGGAATGTGTGTGGAAAAAAAATGTCTCTTGACTATTCTTACTATTCGTGACTTAATAAGATGCGTACGGTGAGTGTGGAGTAAGAGTGTTACTACTGTGATTTTTCAAACACTGTGTAAACCTGAATATAATAAACCACACTTAACAATACTGTCTCCATCCTGCTTTACCCATTGGACCTAAATCCAATACTTTTATATTATTCTCAAAAAGAAGCTGTTAGCAGGGCAAAAAAATAAATAAAAAATGACAAAATATCTACAAATGATTCTGTAGATAAGAATGATAATATCGGGGCGTCCAGTTTGTCTGATGCATCCAACAGAAAATCAGTGAAAAGCACAGAGACGTCTGACTGATGAGAGAAAACGGCAGGAACACAACGGGTGCTGCTGACAGAGACAAAGATGGCTGATGTGATAGGCTTGATCCTGAGAAGTCTGTTCCAGTTCAAGCTGACAGAAGGAGCCAAGACGTGACTGATAATGACAAAAGTTGAAAGCAGGAAAGACATGTGGAACGAAGAACAACAAACGTTTTCCTTTAAAAACCACATGGTGCCCTGCAGCTACTAAAACATACTGTCATGAAAAATTCACAGCTTCAAATAATAGGATATATGCACAGGAATGGCTGCAAATTGTACAAAGCCTCTTTCAGAAACCACAATCCTGACAACAAATAATAAAAGCAAAAGCAGAAGCTTTTCAATCAGAACCAGCCTTTTTAGCTGAAGCCCAATCCCAAGCTAGAGGCATACAACAGACCCTAAACAGTCAGAAATAGTCTGAAACTGCTTTAAACACAGACACACAAAAAAACCCTCCCTTATACATGCCTATTGTTTAGCATTTCCAACTCAAAAAAAGGGCTAATCAATTTCACAAAATCAGATCACTATCTAATCCCTACTTGGACAACATCAGTCTTACCTCTGATTAACAGGAATAGTAGTCAGGGTATATTAGTAGATCAGGGAGTCGGCCATTTTAAGGGCTGTCTCAATTGCAAAATCCTTCCAGTGCACTGGAATGTTTGCTCCCTAAAAAAAATCCCACAATGCACTGCAAAAACCAGGGAGCTTCGATGCTCACTATGTTCCCTTACTGGAAATGGCATCATATTTTCTGAAGCCTCTCAGTTAAAAAAAAAAAAAAATATATATATATATATATATATATATATATATATATATATATATATATATATATATATATATATATATATATATATATACACACACACACATATATGACAGACAAACTCTCAGCCAACTTCGTCTACAAATGTAAGTAGCTTTTTATCTTTTTTTGTTGTAGCTCTCAAATGACTACTTATGTTAGTGAATTTTAACTTTATTTGATGTTCTACATGTGGTTTGTTTGAGTCTATTGACTTTTAAGTGTTTAATGATTTTTAAAAAATCTACTATCTAGTCTACAATCCTGCTTGAAGTACCATGACAGAAGCATGTGTGATTAAGTTAACAAATTTATATGACGTATAATGTCAGAAAGATTTTGGTCCTTCCAGTGGTGACGTTTTATAGTGAGAGTATGTAGTCATGTCACCGGATCATCAGTGTCCCAATGTGTAGTGAGCCAGAGTCCTTACCAGTGCCTGAACTCATGTACACGACATACTGATTCATGACCTACGGAGCTGTTTGATACGCACTCTTTTTTTTCCCCCCCTATGGACAAAGCTATTGATGACAATATTACAGCTGCTTACATGGTTACACAAATAAAAAGCCTATAGATTTACCTGAGCACCCAGGATAGTGATTTGTACACACACACACACACACACACACACACACACACACACACACACACACACACACACACACAGCATCTAGTATTTTACATGACTTGCACCACATTCATATACTGTTTAGTCCTCTCAGGAAGTAGTACCACTTCCCATATAGTATCTAAAAAGACATGAACCAGATCAAGTAAAGAAGCCAAGCAAACCTGTTTGAAGCATTTTCACGCCGTCATCTAAACGCAGCCTCTCACCTTCTGAGTTAAGGGTGATGAGCGTGACATTGTTGGTGCTCTGCGCTGAGGATTGGCCACTATTGGACACAGAGTCGCTGGCTTCTGATCCACTCTCCTGGTCTTCCTGACTCTCTTCAGGCCCTGGCACCTTTAGGACGATTGTTTTTTGTTTCCCTCTGCCCACCGTACTGTCAGCCAAATATTCAGTTGTTACTGATTCACTAAACATATTACAAAAAAAATCAGGTGTAAGAGTCTGGCTTCACGACACAGTCAGTGTGCTGAAATGACCTATTGCATTCATTAAAATCTAAACACCGGAAACCACAAAATGTTAATTAGCCTTATTTCTAAGAGCAGATGCCTATTTAAAGCAAGGTCTTTGAACTCAGTAGTTTCTTGTTTATATCCTGTACATATGTAGCTGTAGTAAAAGGGTAATAACAATGACGACTAGCCTATCAGCCTTTTAATGAATGATTCACGTGTGGTGAATTTAGTTATCTGTAAATATGCACAGAAAAGCAATCACAAACGCCTCACTTGCTGAGAAGATTCTCCAGTGAGTCTGTGGTGCGAGGAAGAGGCTCTTCTTGGCCTGGTTTAGGACGTTCACTGCTCATTACCACGTTGGTCTGGGGCACCACACTGACGACACAACCATCAGGAAGCTGTTAGTGAAAATCAAGCAGCATAAGAGATGTTTTCCTGTTGTACAGATCATATTCATGCTTCACGCACCAGCGAACTTTGTCACATGTCTGTGTAGCACCGAAAGGTGATCCAGCCACCATTGGCACCTGAATAGCCCCTGGGTTTTTCCCCATCACACTGTCAAACTTCTCCTCCAAGGCCCGACATGTTGCCTCCAGCACCTGCAGCTTCGCCTCCATGTTGTCCAGCCTCTGGCAAATAGCCTGGCTAATGGACATCAGCATTGCCTGGAAAGAACCAGACAGATACCCACATGAGGAAATGATCAAACATCTATCGAAGTATTATGTTACTCTCTCGTGTTACACTCTAATCAGATCTACCAAAATTTATTCTTGTAGGGAAAAAAAAAATTTATGAACCCTTTAGAACTATGTGGATTTCTCCATAAATGGCTCGTAAAATGTAATCTGGTCTTCATCTTTGCTAAGTCGTAATATATTTGTCAGATTTAATAAAGAACACACATAACACTTAACACTGCAGAACGGTTTAAATAATCAAGTTTATGAATGGAAAAAGCATGTGAACCCTCAAATTGCGTAATTATTAAAAACAAAAATCTTTTATTGCCAAACCTTGAACCAGACACTATGTGTAAATTCTCATCAGTAGTAAACAACAACTGGGGGGAATTGTGGTCCATTCTTCTCTACAAAACTGTTTCAGTCCATGCATACTTTTTCTCATATGAACAGCCTGCTTCAGATCATAGCACAGAATTTCAAAGGGATTGATGTCAGTGAAATATGACTATTCTGAAATGTGGAATTTTATTCTGTTTGAGACACGCTGCTGTTGATTTCCTGATTTACTCTTCTTTTGATCACCGTTATGCTGCATGACCCAACTTATTTTTAACTTTAGATTACGGACAGACTGGTATAGAAATGTAGCTGTAGACGTTCCCAATACAACACAGAAATGTACTGGTTTTCCCAAAGACAGCAAGCTGCCCAGAACAGAGGCAGCAAAGCAGTCAGGGTTCATTCTACTTCCACTATGCTTCATGACTCAGGGTCTAGTGCCAAACTAAGCCAAACTGTGTGTTTATATGTCAGCGCAAGTCAAGCCCACACCTTAACAGACAGTAACACCTCACACTAAGATAACTGTTAAAGCTATCACATACTTTCTTTTGAACTGCCTTAATTTGTTCAGTAATAATACAGCCAAGTAAAGTGTCATGTGTTACACCACAGCGCTGTTGAATTCTTGACGCTGTTAGATCAGAAGCTGATTAATAATCGCTAACCGCATGCCCTCACACAATAATGGCTGCAAGACAAATTACATGCTTGCATCAATCCGCTTTATAGCTATTATAATGTAAGTGATGTTATTTTCTGACAAATCCCCAATTGTGTTTTACTCCATATATAGTTGAAGTAGCATTTAAGGAGCCATTCATGCTGAAGCTTGAGTACATGCTAACTGTAATAATAAGTAATGAAGCTCTAATCTCACTTTGAGAGTCACATCCTGGTTACTGCTTTCCATTCTTGCTCGCTTCCTCTCAGGCTTATCAGCATCATCATGGTTCTCCAGAACATCTAAACCAATCCCAAAGACCCCGCACATAACACAACTAGTACACAGCAAAAACACACATTTCATTTATCTATCAAATCATATAATTCAAATAAATAAAAAGAAAACATAAAATAAGACCATTTATCAAACTCTAAGAAAATATTAAATTGAAGATAGGTAATTAATTAACAGGTTAATAAAATGTAAATGGATAAAGACAGAAAATGGTTCAAATTGAAGAATAACTGGAAAATAAATTGCGAAGCATATTTTTAGTGCGATTTTGAGTAAACTGCACCTTCATTTTGAACATAATTTACTAATTAAACTCCCCAGACTCCCATTGTAAGTCATAAGTAGATGCGTGCAGTGCTTAAAGAATCAACATGAGGCAAACCAATTAATTAACTTTATTTATCTGCAGTGCTGTGAAAAGGATTTGCCCCATCCTGATTTCTTCTGTTTTTGTGTATATCTCATACTAAATTGTTTCAGAAATTAAAACAAAATCTATGATAAAACAAAGGCAACCTGAGTAAACACAAAATTGAGTTTTTAAATGATAATGTTATTTATTGAATCAAAAAAGTTATCCAATACCAACTGGGCCTGTGCCCCCGTAGTTACTAATTCCCCAAATTTATGAAACTGCGTTCATAATGGGGTTCAGCTGGGCTAGACACAACCAGGCCTGATCACCACCTGCCCTGTTCAATCAAATCAACACTTTTTCAACAGCATGAAGTTGGGAAGAAGGACTTTCCCAGTAACACACTATACCAAAGTTGAAAGAAAGTTCAGAAATGATGAGGAAGAAGGTCATTGAAATACATCAGTCTGGGAAGGGTTATAAAGCTATTTCAAAGCATCTGGGACTCCAAAGAGCCACAGTGAGAGCCATTATCTCCAAGTAGAAAAACTCAGCACAGTAGAAAACCTTCCCAGAAGTGGCCGACCTTCCAGAATTCCTCCAAGAACACAGCAACTACTCATCCAGGAAGTCACAAAAGAGCCAAGGACTACATCAAAGGACTTACAGGTCCTCTCTTGCATTAGTAAAGGTCACTGTTCATGACTCCACTATCAGAAAGACACTGGGCAAAAATGGCTTCCATGGAAGTGTGGCGAGGCAAAAACCACTGCTAACCCAGAAGAACATTAAGGCTTGTCTGAATTTTGCCAAAACACACCTTGATGATCCTCAAACCTTTTGGGAGAATGTTCTGTGGACTGATGAGTCGAAAGTGGAACTGTTTGGAAGACAGGGGTCCCGTTACATCTGCTGTAAACCAAACACCGAATTCCACAAAAAGATCATCATACCTACGGCCAAGCATGGTGGTGGTAGTGTGATGGTGTGGGGATGCTTTGCTGCTACAGGGCCTGGGCAACTTGCAATAATTGAGGGAAACATGAATTCTGCTCTCTACCAGAAAATCCTAAAGGAGAATGTCCGGTCTTCAGTCCGTAAGCTGAAACTCAAGCACAACTGGATTATGCAGCAAGACAATGATCCAAAGCATAGGAGTAAGTCTTAGTCCTAGAAGTAAATGAAAGACTGATCTCCAGTTATCAGAAGCGTTTAGTTGCAGTTATTGCTACTAAAGGTGGCACAACCAGATTTTAAATTTATGGGGGCAATTAGTTTTTCACATTGGTGATAGGTGTTGGATAACTTTTTTTTTGCTTCAATAAAAAAACAAACAATAAATAAAAACTGTATTGTGTGTTAACTCAGGTTGCCTTTGTTTTATGTTGTATTTCGTTTGAAGAACTACAACCATTTAGTATGAGATATACACAAAAGCAGAAATACAAAAATCAGGATGGGGCACAGCACTGTATAAGAAACTGAGCCATAAAGTTAGAAATTTGCAGACACAGTGGCAGATTATGGAAATGATGGGAATGTGAAAGGAAAGTGTGCATTTGAGTGGTCAAAGACACTGAAGGTAACAAATATAGACATTCAACTGACATACAACACTGTGCAAAAGTTTTAGGCACCCTATTTTTTTAAGAACAAACTTTGTTATAGATTTTTTATTTTATGATGTCTACATTATCAAGTCAGTACAAAAAACATTTTAGATTCCCAAATATTAGTTTTCTAGCACAAAATTAATTAAATTAATAATTTAATTAATTAAAATGTTACAGAAAAATGTTTGTATGTCATTAAAGAAAGCAGAATATTACATAAGAGACACTTTTCAGACAAAAAACACAATGAAGGCTGCTGGATTTTGCTGCAAAAATAAGAAGCAAATGCGAAAGTTCTCCAGAAGAACTGTGGCTGGTTCTGCAAGATGCTCAGTAAAACTTACCAGCTCATTTCCTTACAAAACTGCACAAATTGTACCTGAGACTACTATTTTTTATTTTTTTGTCACACCAAATATTGACTTTGTTTCATTTACTACTGTTTACGGCTCTTTACTGTATTTTTTTAAAATGTAGAAACATTTAATTTCATTATTTTGAAGGCATCTTTGCTCTGCAACATTTCTTTGCATGTGCTTAAAACTTTTGCACAGTACTGTATGTTGCTGGGAGCATATAAAACTTGCTATAAAAAGTGTTATAGGAAGTATCCTATGTAACGTCTCTAATACCAGAGGAAGCGTAAATGATTTCTTACCTGCATCATTTTCCTCGTGGTTTAAGTCCGCCACAGCAATCTGGACTATCTCCACCAGATCCTGCTCAGACATCATTCAAGCCTGAGAAGTAAAGAAACAAGGAGAACAACTATTAAAAAGCATGTTTTTCACATCCCTACAACATGCTTAACCCTCATCTATCTTTATTTTGCATGTAAGAAATGACCAATTGCAGGCCCTAGGGACTCTTCTTCAGTGCTTCCAAATGCTTTATCTCAAAAATGTATACTCCGTTCCTTCAGGCAAGTTATTTCAGCTTTAAGTCAAACCCAATGCTTTAACTCTCAAATATTCTCTAACAGTAAATACCTAATAAGTTCATTATCATTCAGAAGCCCAATACCATCGATCAGCCTCCAGCTTTATGACTGCTATCACACTCCACACGCCCCTATTCTTTTAGGGCAGGAGTTCTCAAACTAGGGGTGACTAGTGACTCATGACTCCATGGGTTCGCTTAATTTACAAATGGGGTTGTGACAGAAATGCAAGAGAAAAGAGAAATCTTCTCTTTTGTTTTATTTAAATCTTTTACAAATTACTATTATGAACATCACTGCAACTATGATAGTGGATTTTGTGTGCTGCCACTTTGAAATGTAAAATAAAATTAAACAATAAGGAGAAACCAAAATACCAATGCTTGGGGTTGCAGAACATTTATAAATGTCCATCTAAGATCATTTACCCAAAAACTTTTGGGAAATCACAGTCCACTTTGTTACTATCACCTCTACACCTGCTCATTTATACAGTTATCCAGTCAGTCACTCATGTGGCAGCAGTGCAGTGCAAAAAATTATGCAGGTCAAGAGACTTTCATTGTGGCATGGATGGTGGTACCAGATGGGCTGGTTTGAGTATTTTAGAAACTGCTGATCTCCTGGGATTTTCACACACAACAGTCTAACAGTCACGACAGTTCTGTGGGGGGAAACACCTTGTTGATAAGAGAGGTCAGGAAAATGGCCAGATTGGTTCGAACTGCCAGGAAGGATATACTGTATATGGGCAGTTGACGGGGGAAAAATACACCTGGTCTTTTTCGTCTTCATCTGTCCAGTTAGGCTGAGTCTGTGCCTATAATAGATTCTTGGTCTTGGCTGCCAGGAGTGGAACTTGATATTGTCTTCAGCCCAACCACCTCTAGGTTTGATGTGTTGTGTGTGCATTCTATGCTTTTCTGCTCACCACAGTTGTAAAGAGTGCTTATTTGAGTTACTATAGACTTCCTTCATTTTCCCTCAGACTTCAGCTCAAACCAGTCTGGTCATTCTCCTCTGATCTCTCTTATTAACAAGGCATTTCCACCTGCAGACCCTCCACTCACAGGATGTTTTTTCCCCCCTGCACCATTCTGTGTAACTCTAGACTGTTGTGTGTGAATATCGCAGGAGATCAGCAGTTTCTGAAATACTCAAACCAGCCCATCTGGTACCAACAACCATACCACGATTAAAGTCACACAGATCTCATTTTCCCCCCAGTCTGATCTTTTATGCGAACTTTAACTGAAGCTCCTGACCTGTATCTGCATGATTTTTTGCATTGCGCTGCTGCCACATGATTGGCTAATTAGATAACTGCATGAACCTGTAGGTGTTCCTAATAAAGTGGATGGTGAGTGTGTATGACAATATGACAAACTTCTTGCACCATAAACTTTCAGACTATTCACCTGAAAACCGCTTCTGCTTTTCAAACTTATTACACAAACATTAACATTGTCTTACTTGCCACAATGCATGCATGAATGACTGACTAGCAGCAACTGATCAGATTTAAACTTAATATATTAAATGATCACGACACACATAAAGTAACTTGAAACCTCAACAAAAACAATCCACCTGATAATTGGTATAGCATACAAACAGCACAATGATGGTGCTAACTGATCCTTACTAAATTCAGATTTGCACTTGACTGAGATAGGGTTGCTTCAAAATACCGCCAGTGCCACTGTATTTTTTAAATGGTCGTATCGTCAATACGGTAGTGCTGTAAGTAATGTTGTATGTGCGGCAGTTAATACTATTTTCACTAAAAAGGACACATCTCACTGCTTTTGCAGAATAGGCAAGGGTTAGTGACACTTCATTTAACCTAAATTATTTACCTTAATCTTTTAATATTTCCTGTTTGCTAGTAAGCGAGCTAAAATTATGCTAACCGCTGTGTGTAAATACTAAAATCAGGGTTCGTACAAGGTGCTTGAATTTGGCTTTTTGAAATGTAACTACAGGAAAACCTTGAAAATGGCCATTTTATATCTACTGCTGCTTAGAAAGTGCTTGAATTATAAAAAGTCAATAAATACAAAATCGCTAAATAACTTTAAAGTGTTTATTCTCGATAGAGCACGAATACAATCCTTCCACTCAAAATATGACTCCCTGCTGCAGCCCCCTCCCCCCCCCACTATTCATCACTCATTTTTAAACAGAGACAACTCCGGTCCACTTTTCAGACCCCTTTAGCGACTTTTTGTTTTCCTCAAAAAGCACCTAGTGACAAATCTAGCAGCTTTTTGGGCAAACGTTAGCTACTTTCTGTAGAAGAGAGTGGCCAGGACTGCCCCGCGTGCACGAGGTCCTGCTTTCCCCCCCACAGACACACCTCTCTCTGCAGCTACTCTGTTCAGTGTTGAATTGTCTGACAACAGAAACAGAAAAATATATTGGTTGTATTGTTATTTATTTATTTATTTTTGGAATTTAAAAAGAAGAAAATGTTTGAATGACATCTCTTCTATAGTGCTTGAAAACAAAACAAAAAAAGAGGGCTTTAAAAGTCCTGGAATTTCATTATAAAGCATCTTGTACGAACCCTGAAATTAGCTGTGTTTGCTATTAAGCAAGCTAATGTTCCCAGTTTTATGATTATTTTTTTTGGAGTTCATTTCCAAAGTCAGTTATTTATTCCCAATGATGTGTTCATTCTTAGTACTCTGAGGACAATGTCCATTTGCACGATTTCATTGCCTGAGGGAATAATAGATGAAATATATGACACACTGAATTAGTTGTTTGCCAATTGTATGATTGTTCTTGAGTTTTGCCAATAGCCAGTTTTCGGACTGTGTATTCTTTTGAAGAACGATGATGGAGGGAAGGTCGTGCAGAAGAATTCTTATGTAAACAATGGATTATATAGCAATATTTCATGGTTTATATGCTTTTGTGGACAAATAGTAGCATTGGATGTTTACCACTAGATGGTTTTCATGGACTTTTTACCTAGCTGCGACAGACTGGATTCGACTCGCCATCCCTATATCATAACAAAGGTATGAAGTTCCGTATTTATTTTTCAGGTTGTCATTTGTACTCCTGACACAAATTACTATATTACTGTTGCTGGAGCATCTATATCGTAAAACTGAGACCATATGTTGACACTAAACCCTTAGACCTTTCAAATGATGTATAGTTTGTTAATATTATTAACATTTTTAGAAAGTAGTCTATATGGTAATCTTAAACCTCGTAAAACCGCATGACGTCAGGCCCGCACACGGGCTAGTGCGGCTCAAGAGTTTTTAAAGTACCCCCAAGACACATAATTTCAACCCTTTAACAAATCGATGGGGATAAGAAATTGTTTTGTTTCTTTTGATAAAGACCAAATACTAAGCTATTGACATAGCCTAGAAACATCTTTATCCTCATAAAGAACGCAATAATTGACTGCCAATTGTTCCCCTATACTCCTGCAGTCTAAACTCTATTTGTTCCCCCACTACCCTGGTTAAGTTATTACCCATCTACATACATTTATGGCATTTGACAGACGCCCTTATCCAGAGCAACTTACATTTATGTCATTTTTATACTACAGAGCAGTTGAGGGTTAAGGGCCTTGCTCAAGGGCTCACAGTGGCAGCTTGGCAGTGCTGGGATTTGAACTCATGACCTTCTGATCAATAGTCCACCATCTTAACCACTGAGCTACCACTGTCACATGTTCACTGACTTTGCTTACTATTAGTGTACAAGCGTATTTTACTGCAGGCAAAGTTAGAACATAGCTACACTATATGATCTGACCAACACACCCATATGTGCCCATTCCAAAACCATGAGCATAAACACAAATCTGGTTCCCCCTTTGCTGTTATAACCACCTCCACTCTTCTGGGAAGGCTTTCCACTCGATTTTGAAGTATGGCTGTGGGAATATTTACATTCAGCCACAAGAGCATTAGAGAGGTCAGGTATTGATGTCAGTTTAGGAGGCCTTGGGCGCATATCAGTTCATCTTAAAGGTGTTCAGTGGGGTTAAAAGTCAGGGCTCTTTGCACTTGAGTTCTTCCACAACTGCTCTGGCAAACCATGTCTGACCTATTTGCACTAGCATGAGGACATGATTTGGATGGAGAATATAAAGCACTTCTGTAAGTGGCTCTGGATAATAGCCTCTGCCAAAAGCTGCAAATGTAAAAGCTTAAAACCATAAAAACCACTATCCAGTTCAGTATATCCAGTATAACCCCGGTGTCCTGGCGAAATTCCCCCATTGGCCCTTATCTATCATGGCCCCCTAATAATCTCCATCCCTGAATTGGCTACATCACCCTTCTCTCCACCAGTAGCTGGTGTGTGGTGGGCGTTCTGGCACACTGTGGCTGCCGTCGCGTCATCCAGGCGGATGCTACACACTGCAGTAGTCCACTGTCTTTAACACCATATGACCTGACTAACTAAATCAGCCAGATTAGCACACTTGTTCTAATAATTTGCATATCAGACTATGATAGCTTCAAGCTATTGTTTTGTTCAGTCACAGTAACCCCCCCACCCCCACCCTCTTTTGTTTTCACTAAAAATGTTCTGAGAAAATCTGCCTTCAATTGTGTGAGCTGTGATAACAAGGGACTGTTAATTCAGTGGACTAGTAATTGTAGCAAATTTAACCCGAATACCAGTCAATGTCTGCTAAAATGTTTACATTTACTCATTTGGCAATTACTTTTACCCAACAGTAATTACAATTAAGCTGAGCAGATGAAGGTTAAGGGCTTTGCTCAAGAGGCCAGCAGTGGCAGTTTGGTGGTGCCAGGATTTGACCCCACAACTTCTGATCACCAGGTTGTCTTGCTACATCAATGTGGTTTAGAGATGCAAATGTATGGCTTACAGTCTGACAAGCAAAGGACAGCCTGTGGCCGTGGTTCTCACTGTGGGGCCTGTAACTTGATTTGAATTAATCTGATTGATACTTGATACCCCTCTAAACTTCTTATTCAGAATATATGATTGAAATACAATCAATCAGTGACCTCTGTCATATCCAGGATCTTTTTTTTTTCTCCCCTCAAATCTTCACAACATTAATCAGTAATCTTGTTCAAAGACCTGGAACAATGTTAACGCTGTACTCTGTCAGAGCTACACTAATTCTATAGGCTATAATGAACACAAAAAAGAAAGTATAATAAATACATAATGTTCTCTATAAGATCATGAGCTATTAAAATTTTCATTAAAAGTTCTATTTTTTTTTTTGTACAAATTATTTACTAACCACCAGCCAGCATCCAACAGCACACAAGGTCAGTGGTAACTGTGGAGAGGCTAACGCTCATCATGTAGCTAGCTCATGTGGGAAAACAAGATCAATTCTATTAGCTGGCCAATGTCGCGAACACACACACACACACACACACACATACACACACACTTCTTTGGGGCAAATAAACTGAACACGCACTGAAAGTGAATATGCTTTTAGCACGCTTACATTCCTTAACAAGCGTTAGCTACCAGTTAGCAAAACTAGCCTAACAGGCTACCTAGCTCTTTTACGTTTCCCTAACTATAAACATGTCTAATACAGCGGTGACCAACAAACACTCTCACAAAACGTTTCTCTTGAACGTCTTAGCCTATATGCGCAATAACAACCCATAACAAATAGCCCGTGCTAACTGCAGCTAATGCTAAACACCGTTAGCCAGATAGCCGCGCGCGCTAAGTCTCAGCAGTGTGTGCAACAATAACGAAAAGACAGCGAGTAGATGCAGTGTTAAAAGGCCTGGAGCTGTCCCGCCACATTACACACACGAAAAGCAAGAGAAACAACGAGAACTATCGCTATGTTTAATTGAAAAAACGATGAAATTGTGGCTCAACGTGAACGCGCCAGTCCCCACAGACCGCCGCTGTGCCACATCGGGTTATATTACCGTGTGAATGATGAATTCTCGTGTTGTTTTGTAGGGATTTCGGTAATGGCGTCCTTCCTCGCGAGAGAAGAGACTCTGCACGAGCTCCACTCCTTCCTCTGAGCTCCACTGCGCTCTAAAGCTGAACAGGAGAACATCAGTACTGCAACTCTTCCTACACCTCAAACTCATTTCTCCCTGCACTGCATCAAACTTTCTCACTGTTCTAACTCAAATGAAGCTTCTTGGTGATCTCAGGTTTGTAAAACTTAACCTGCTGAACTGACTATCTGATAACACAAAATATAAACACAGGCCAGGCTGATCTATAATAATAATAATAATAATAATAATAATAATAAAATGCAGGCTCTTTCCTGTTCATCACATTAATCAATATTTGTCACTATACAATGTGAACAAGTTTTTTTGTGTGTTTTTTTTAGTAAACCACACTGCAGTAAAGGAATTTCAAAAATCTCACGTGGTTATCCTACCTGTCCATCCATCTTCCAAACTGCTTATTCTACTCAGGATCGCAGGGAGTCTGGAGCCTATCCCGGGGAACTTGAGACACAAGGCAGGGGGACACCCTGGACAGAGTGCCAACCCATTGCATTCACACACTACAGACAATTTGGAAATGCCAATCAGACTACAACGCATATCTTTGGACTGGGGGACGAGGCTAGGGTGCCCATGGTGCCCCTGAAGGATGGGGAGGCTCCATGCACACATGCAAGCTCTGCGCACACATGGCGGAGGGGGGGATTTGAACCTCCAACCCCAGAGGTGCAAGGCAAACAGCCTAACCACTAAGCCACTGTGCCCACCTCATATGGTTATTAATTGATTTATTCACTGATTTACGCAGAATTTAACAAACCAGCACTAGACCAAAATGGTCTAGTCTATAGCCCAAACAACAATAATTTGATGTAAAACTTCTTATATATATATTCAGTGGCATATACAGTATCTCACAAAAGTGAGTACACCTCACATTTTTGTAAATATTCTATTATATCTTTTCATGGGACAACACTGAAGAAATGACACTTTGCTACAATGTAAAGTAGTGAGTGTACAGCTTGTATAAAAGTGTAAATTTGCTGTCCCCTCAAAAAAACTCAACACAGCCATTAATATCTATCTATATTAATGTCAATGTCTCTGACTGCTGACAACAAAAGTGAGTACACCCCTAAGTGAAAATGTCCAAATTGGGCCCAAAGTGTCAATATATTGTGTGGCCACCATTATTTTCCAGCACTGCCTTAACCCTGTTGGGCATGGAGTTCACCAGAGCTTCGCAGGTTGCCACTGGAGTCCTCTTCCACTCCCCCATGACGACATCAAAGAGCTGGTGGATGTTAGAGACTTTGCGCTCCTCCACCTTCCGTTTGAGGATGCCCCACAGATGGTCAATAGGGTTTAGATCTGGAGACATGCTTGGCCAGTCCATCACCTTTACCCTCAGCTTCTTTAGCAAGGCAGTGGTCATCTTGGAGGTGTGTTTGGGGTCGTTATCATGTTGGAATACTGCCCTGCAGCCCAGTTTCCGAAGGGAGGGGATCATGCTCTGCTTCAGTATGTCACAGTACATGTCACAGTACACTCCCCAGTGCCAGCAGCACTCATGCAGCCCCAGACCATGACACTACCACCACCATGCTTGACTGTAGGCAAGACACACTTGTCTTTGTACTCCTCACCTGGTTGCCATCACACACGCTTGACACCATCTGAACCAAATAAGTGTATCTTGGTCTCATCAGACCACAGAACATGGTTCCAGTAATCCATGTCCTTAGTCTGCTTGTCTTCAGCAAACTGTTTGCAGGCTTTCTTGTGCATCATCTTTAGAAGAGGCTTCCTTCTGGGATGACAGCCATGCAGACCAATTTGATGCAGTGTGCGGCGTATGGTCTGAGCACTAACAGGCTGACCCCCCACCCCTTCAACCTCTGAAGCAATGCTGGCAGCACTCATACGTCTATTGTGCAAAGCCAACCTCTGGATATGATGCTGAGCACATGCACTCAACTTCTTTGGTCGACCATGGCGAGGCCTGTTCTGAGTGGAACCTGTCCTGTTAAACCGCTGTATGGTCTTGGCCACCGTGCTGCAGCTCAGTTTCAGGGTGTTGGCAATCTTCTTATAGCCTAGGCCATCTTTATGTAGAGCAACAATTCTTTTTTTCAGATCCTCAGAGAGTTCTTTGCCATGATGTGCCATGTTGAACTTCCAGTGACCAGTATGAGAGAGTGTGAGAGCGATAACACCAAACTTAACACACCTGCTCCCCATTCACACCTGAGACCTTGTAACACTAACGAGTCACATGACACCGGGTAGGGAAAATGGCTAATTGGGCCCAATTTGGACATTTTCACTTAGGGGTGTACTCACTTTTGTTGCCAGCGGTTTAGACATTAATGGCTGTGCTGAGTTAATTTGAGGGGACAGCAAATTTACACTGTTATACAAGCTGTACACTCACTACCTTACATTGTAGCAAAGTGTCATTTCTTCAGTGTTGTCCCATGAAAAGATATAAAATATTTACAAAAATGTGAGGGGTGTACTCACTTTTGAGAGATACCGTAGATAACATTAATAATGCTAACTCATTTTTACCCCCCAAAAAGTCTAATAGAACCTTATAATTCCAATTTCTGGACTATACAGGACTTCTTGCACTATATTGCATTATTGATACACATTTCTTTGACTGTATTATGTACCTCAATATACACATACATATTGTATCACTTTGATTCGACTGCATCATCTCATTTGTGATTCCCTACATTCCTTCTTTCTACAATATGTCACTTGAAGGAAGGAGTGTATTTTATGCCGTATTTAAATTGTTGTACGCACATTATTTTGTTTTAAAAATGGGCCGATAAGACTAATTGAAGTGGGATGCTGAAAACATTCTACACTCCTGGGCAAAAAATGGGCCAAGCCCAAAATGGCAAAATATTAAACTTTGAATGGTCTTCACAACAAATCATTGGTCAGGAAATTATCTAGAATTAAACAAATAGATAAAGTAATTTAGTATGGGATAGCTTTTCCTTTAATTTCTTTAAATGGTTAAACTTCAGACAGCTTTTTATTTATTATTATTATTATTTTTTAACTTATTTATTTTTTTTAACTTTATTTTAATTTTGAACACCCAGATGTGTTAATTTGAATTTTACATCAAACATTTGAATCATTATCATGATTTTACCTATGCGTACAAGAAGAATATATAAGTGAATTTCCCTGTTTCTAGCTTCTCCCCCCAAACAGCTCACTGCAGGAAAAGTGAACAAGCAAATGGTGGCACAGGAGGTCTCAGGAGTGCATTTGTTTAATTCTTGCTCATTTTCTGACCAATTATTAAAAGCTTAATATTTTGTCATTTTGGGCTTGACCCTTTTTTTGCCCAGGAGTGAATACACATGGCAATAAACATTTATATAAAAATGATAAATAAAAAAGAAGCACAGTGTGTCAAATTATGCTTTATTGTCTTAGATACTATTACTATCATTTAAAGAGTTCTTGGTCAGGATCAGTTTGTACAAAGTGGAATTCCTCAATAGGACTGCTTGATCCAGATGTCCAACAACTGTCTCTGCAGGTATAAACCAAAACAGTTCCGAACTCAACTGCAAGCTCTGTGGAGGTTAAAAAAAAAAAAAAAGAGTTAATCACCAGTCTCTACAACACACATTTTATACATTTATGGGAATTTTAATCTAGTGTGCTTTGCATTTTAGTGTAATTTCCTTGAAAGGGGAATGCCAAAGTTCAAGGAAAACTTTGTAATATGCACGCAGTTTGTTTCTAAATGAGTATAAGTGGAAACATATCATAAATTCCTAATCTTATTGTTGCTGTTCATTACACATTACTGGCAGGGCTTCAAAACACATTAAAAAAAGTGAAAATCTCAAATTCTGATAAGACATTAATACTAGAACCACTGTGATCAGACTTAAAATATAAAGTATAGTAAAAATATACAGTATATATAGAATTCATCCGACAAACCTGAACTTAGATGTTCACTGCGGAGCAAACTGACCAGTGCTGGCATTAACTGAAATTCAAAAACTCTAGGACTGCCACAGTGTGCACAAGGAGGCACCCTCTGATTAACATTTGAAGGAGGCTCCATTACAAATAACGGTGTACCACGCCAACTGTATCTGTAAGATCCAAAAACAATACATATAACTAGAGGTGAATCGGTACAGATACTGGTATCGGTCTGATACCATGCGTGAACATGCAACATGAAATGACAGCAATCTGGACTTATTTCACGATTAATGATGCCTATCAAAGTAAAGCAGACTGAAAACTGCTGCAGCGAACACTTACTAGGTGAGATAAAATGTCTACGGACAATACTTTGGAGGTGAAAATAACAGCTACTACCAGTCCGTACAGGATTTCGCAGAGTTTTTTGTGATTGTTGTGGCAAAAATGCTTGATTTTGCAGCGACTTTATATAAAAAATAAATAATAATAAAAAAGTGATGCTTGCAGAGTTTTTTTGTGCTTCTTTTGCGGAAAACTACTTGAATTTGTGAAACTGCAATTGCAAGAAATTGTTTTGCATGGTCTTTCACAGTGATGTTTCTTGGTAAATGAGACCTTTTAGCTGTACTCTCGTTCGACGCACATGAAGGCGGCTTTGGCTGAATGCGCATTGTGATGACGTCACATGACGCGCCTTGGCCCAAATCTGTGGAAAATCTGCAGTAATTTCGAAAAATTGCAAGCTTCTCCGAATATTGCGGAGTTTGCTTGATTTTGTGATCATTTCTGCGATCGCAAAATCCTGGAGGGACTGAATTTCCCAGTATGTTGTTCTTAAAACATTCTTTACCAGAGCTGAACAGAAGCACTTTTATGTAGTGAAAGAAAACCCGCTCTTGTCCATTGCCATCCTACTTGAGCTAAGATAACTAATATATCTAACTAATGAACTTCATTTAAAATCAACTCACTAACATTATAAAGAAAGGCCTAGTAGCCTAAAGGCATGAACTCACGAGTGTGCACTTTTCATGGCAACTATTTAAACTGGGAAAACAGCTAAAATAAAATGTTGCATCACGCCCCTTCATTTATTAGTACTAAGCATCAATGAGTACCAAAACACATGTACTCATACTCGGTCTGAAAAAAAAACTGGCATCAATGCATCACTACATATAAACAAAAACACACACACACACACACACACAAACATGAATTACTACAGTCAATGAAAGAATGTCAAAACTTTCAGCTCTGGAAATCATTATTTTCTTGTACTATGATTACTGTAATGCCACAGACATGAAAATGTCTGCTATAACTGTTTCTGATATAGTTCTAGTTGATTGTTTATTATGTCTTGCTTTCTTTCATCTAATGGTAAGGTCACACGAAGTCGGGGGCTGGAGGGTGAAAACCTTAAGCATATTAATCATCCAACCAAAAAAACAGGGTCATACTTGTTTGCTAATGAAAAATGATTAGTCAGTGTTATCTAATCTTTCTGACCACAGAACTTAGAGGCCCATTTATTTTCCATGCCTCATTAATAATAATGCCTGCAATTCACAATGTCTGTTTTCTGCTACCCTAAATTAACTTGAAAAAAGCCATAAAGTATCACTTTAATGTAAGAGCTCTCCATGGGAACAGAAATCCAGACCTCATTAGTATACTAAAGGGAATAATTTCACTAGTAATTATGTCATTTAACAGAGGACACTGCTAGTTTTTAGCTCATCTGCAAAGTTTTGCCTATTATCCACCTCAATAAACTCACCGAAGCACTTGTTCTGGACAGAGGGAGATTCTTTTCATGAAACTGGAGAAGACTGCATCTCCATGTTTGGCTTTGGCTTTTTCATATGCCTCCTCCCCTCCTTCACCTTCACAGCTGAATAATACAACGGAAACATTAGAGACATAAAGTCATATCCAAATTTCCTTTAGAAAAAAGAAACAGAAGAAATAGTATAACCATGACACTAGCTCAATATGACATTATGTCTGAAACAGGCTGATGATCTTCATAAAAGTTGATACGGGATAATGTCATACGCTTTTCATTGTATTCAATCATAGCTCAATCAAAACATACATTTTCAAGGATAAAATGGCTATCAGCTTTATTCAACTGAGTTCAAATGCAAAGGTTCTGTTTGTAATCAGAGGAAAGCCAGACACTTTGATTAATACAAACTCCACAGAGATATGAGTGGGGTCCAGTGTCTCTCTGACATTGAAAGGAGAATTAACTTCATCATGATGATTGCTCTTCTCTAGAGAAGAGCACTGATTTTGGCTTGCGGTTCTCCTTAAGCTGCTTTTCATTTAAAATGAATCAGCCAAGAGGAGAATCATGAGCAAGTGCTAAGAAAGTTGGCTGGGTGTGTTTTTTTTTTCCCCCAAACATCAAGCCTTTCCTAATTAGCTCTCCCTTTGATTCTATTAGCTGAGCTCACACTTGAGTCAAATAGTAGTAAACACAACAAGACCACATGGCAACATGGTTTTGAGAATAGGTTAGTATCAATGCTTAAATTTACATGAACGTTTTAATATGCAGTGAAAAAACACTGAAAATTAATGCTCGTAAGTTTCACCTTTTTAATTATAAAAAAAAATGTACAGCAAAAAAAATAATTATGTACAGCTACATCAATACTGACTCACATTTACCACTGAATGTTGCAAATATGTCTATTATAAGCAACTAACCACCCACCTTTATAGACAAATCAAACATCTCTCACAGTTTAATCCACAACAGACTGGAATATTCATCTCATCTCATCTTCATCAACCTCTTTATCCTGGTCAGGATATTTCCGGTCAGGATTACACCCTGGATGGGATTATTAGTTGATTGCAGGGCCCCATGCAGACACATTTTACATACTTATTCATACCTAGGGGCAATTTAGAGTAGCCATTCCATCTTCAGGCATTTTTGGGAGGTGGGAGGTGACTGGATAATCGACAGGAAACCGCCATACAGCAACCCGGGCTCAGGATTGAACCTGCGACCTGCGAGACTCAGCAACCCGCAACAATACCCACTATGCCACAGCGTCACCCTTATACTAATACCTAAATGAAAAAAATTTTTTAATCAAAACACCAAAACTATTCTCACCGTGCAATCTCCCTGATGGCCACGCCCTCCCTCTCCTCATACTCCTTCAGCAGTCTGTTGGCATGCTCCAGGTCATTTTGCCCCACAAGGTCTGTCTCATCCACCACACTGATGTAGAAGGACTGAAAGGTGGGAGTATCTGTGGGTGGTCCAGCAGCTTCAACACCCGCTGACCCATTTATACAGAGGTCCTGAAGTCTGCTGCTGACCTCCAGACTTGCTGTAAGGTCATCTGTCTCAGGCTGTGCTGTACAAGTCTGTTCATTGCGCACATTCTCCTCAGAGTCCATTCCCCAGTCATCTGCATCGTCACACCAGTCTGTAGTGGAAACTGGTGTTTTATCAGAGCTCTGACACTCTGAAGGCTCTCTTATCTCAGACTCCAAACATTGTGAACGGAGCACTTTCCAGCTATGCACAGGAGCAATCCAACAGAATAAAATATTACTTTTTATTATTACAGCACCAAACTAACTTATTTTCCAATGAACCTGGAAAAGATTGCTTACCTTTCCAGCTTGCCATGACACTGAGGAGCAGTGCAGGCAAACACATTAATGGTGCGATGATATGGAGATACCGCAAGGGGGCAGTATATTTGAACAACAAGACTAAGGAACCCACCACAAACAGTGCACTGGTTATGTGGATTAGATACACCTGGTATCAGGTCCTGAAGGAATAAAAATAATACGTTAGTGTTGCATGACGTGGACACATTTGCGAAGCCACGAGTTACAGTTAAAAACTGGCGTGTATTTACTTGATCAAAAGTGATAGTCTTTTTTGGATCGTGTCAATACCCTGCGACATTATTACACCAACATAATACTCATTAGTTTTATAGTTCATCTGATCGGTCTCAGAGGTTACACTCTGAGACCGATCAGATGAACTATAAAACTATTGGGGTTTACATATATGAGGGAGCATCTGCATGTTGCAGCATCCTGCAATATCAGTATCATAAAGGCAAATACTGTGATAATGATTAATTAACAAATGATGTATTGTGCACATCCAGGCATCAATAAATAGTATTCAGTATATAAATATTCAGTTTGGTAGTGTAATTATTTTACTTTAACTGTAAAAACATTTCCACAGACCCTCTCAGTACACATTTAATAACAATGTAATAATATATGTAATATAATACATTAAATATACATTAATAATATATTGAATGTGTACAATAATATGGCGTCTATTTGTTAGAACCATAGATCTTTCTGTTCCTGAATTTTCCACTGAATGAACACATTAGATTCAAGCTGATATTATTCATAGCCTGCTTGATTTATTTATTTATTTATTTTTAGATGTAGCTCACTGAAAATTCTCTATTACTGAACCAGACAGTGCAGAGTTGTAGTGTTTTGAATGTTTTATTTATTATTCATTACTAACTGTGTTAGATGTATTGTATCATTATATTATTGTGCATCAAATGTAAATGTAGTGCTTCAATACAGAACAAGGAATATAAATAAAAACATTTGTGAATTTAGTTCGGGCTCGAACCCTGCACTTCCAGATCCACACAGAAATTAAACGACATTTCCACTGTGCCACTGGCCAAACAGGAAACAACTTTTTACTATGTCTTTAGAACATATCAACTAAACGGTATCCGTAATGTTTCTCTTCACACAATTAACACAGTGGCTTAATACATTCTTCTTTTCCTTTCGGCTGTTCCCTTCAGGGGTTGCCACAGCGAATTATCTGCCTCCATCTAGCCCTATCCCCTGCATCCTCTTCTCTCAGACTGACTACCTTCATGTCCTCCTTCACTACATCCATAAACCTTCTCTTTGGTCTTCCTCTCGGCCTCCTGCCTGGCAGCTCTAACCTCAGCATCCTTTTACCGATATATTCACTCTCCCTCCTCTGAACATATCCAAACTATCTCAACCTGGCCTCTCTAACTTTGTCTCCAAAACATCTCACATGTGCTGTCCCCCTGATGTACTCATTCCTGATCCTATCCATCCTCGTCACTCCCAAAGAGAAAGTCAACATCTTTAGCTCTGCTACCTCTAACTCTTCCTCCTGTCTTTTCCTCAGTGCAACTGTCTCCAAACCATACAACATCGCTGGTCTCACTACTGTCCTGTACACCTTTCCTTTCATTCTTGCTGGTACTCTTTTATCACACAACAGACCTGACACTTTTCTCCACCCATTCCAACCTGCCTGCATGGACACATTTGCGAAGCCACGAGTTACAGTTAAAAACTGGCGTGTATTTACTTGATCAAAAGTGATAGTCTTTTTTCGATCGTGTCAATACCCTGTGACATTATTACACCAACATAATACTCATTAGTTTTATAGTTCATCTGATCGGTCTCAGAGTGTAACCTCTGAGACCGATCAGATGAACTATAAAACTATTGGGGTTTACATATATGAGGGAGCATCTGCATGTTGCAGCATCCTGCAATATCAGTATCATAAAGGCAAATACTGTGATAATGATTAATTAACAAATGATGTATTGTGCACATCCAGGCATCAATAAATAGTATTCAGTATATAAATATTCAGTGTGGTAGTGTAATTATTTTACTTTAACTGTAAAAACATTTCCACAGACCCTCTCAGTACACATTTAATAACAATGTAATAATATATGTAATATAATACATTAAATATACATTAATAATATATTGAATGTGTACAATAATATGGCGCCTATTTGTTAGAACCATAGATCTTTCTGTTCCTGAATTTTCCACTGAATGAACACATTAGATTCAAGCTGATATTATTCATAGCCTGCTTGATTTATTTATTTATTTACTTTTAGATATAGCTCACTGAAACTTCTCTATTACTGAACCAGAGAGTGCAGAGTTGTAGTGTTTTGAATGTTTTATTTATTATTCATTACTAACTGTGTTAGATGTATGGTATCAGCTTCTTCACCTCTTTTCCACACTCCCCGTTGCTCTGGACTGTTGACCCTAAGTACTTAAAATCCTGCACCTTCTTTACCTCTTCTCCCTGTAACCTCACTGTTCCACTTGGATCCCTCTCATTCACACACATGTATTCTGTCTTGCTGCAACTAACCTTCATTCCTCTTCTCTCCAGAGCAAACCTCCACCTGTCTAGAGTTTCCTCCACCTGCTCCCTGCTCTCACTACATATCACAATGTCATCCGCAAACATCATAGTCCATGGAGATTCCTGTCTGACCTCATCTGTCAGCCTGTCCATCACCACCGCAAACAAGAAGGGGCTCAGAGCCGATCCTTGATGCAGTCCCACCTTCACGGTGAACTCCTCTGTCACACCTACCGCACACCTTACCACTGTCCTACTGCTCTCATACATATCCTGCACCACTCTAACATACTTCTCTGCCACTCCAGACCTCCTCATACAATACTACAGCTTCTCTCTTGGCACCCTGGCATACGCTTTCTCTAAATCTACAAAGACACAATGCAGCTCTTTCTGACCCTCTCTGTACTTCTCCATCAACATTCTCAAAGCAAATATTGCACCATACATTATACAAATATAAACATAGATCTAAGGTTGTTATTCCAGTGGGTGTCTACGTTCCTGATAATTCGTTATTTTAATTCTAGCTTCATCCCTAGCCACTTTTAAACCTGTAGACACTGGTCGTTAGCTAGCATTTTCAGCTTCAGTCTGGATAACGAAGGCATAATTTCCTCTACCTGCTAATGTACCTTATATTACACAACTAAGTCAACAACGATGCTAAGACACAGCTGGCTAGCAAGTAGATAACTCATGCTTATCCGTAGCTAGCTAGCACTTTTAACAAGACGGCTAACTCCAGCCAGTTTGCTACACAACATTTTAAATCTTGGTCTTACCGGACGTCCTCCAATTTTATTTGTGTAATAGTACGTGTTTTTCTTCTTATCAATGGCACCGTCACATATTCCTATGAGTGGCGATTCCTCCATTGCTGTCTGCTAATATCAAACCCACGTGTGACTCAACGTGAACTTAGTGCGCTAGACACATTAACTATAAATCACTTTAGGCACTTCACTATTAAACGTCGCACATGTAGAAGAGGTCTACGGTTCGAAGCGCCGTCCCAAATGGACTTTATATTGTGTTTTGTATATAAAGATGACAAACGTGATTTTAGAGAAATGGGCGGTTTATTTGGCTAGTTATCTCGGGGTAAATATGAAGGTAAAGCTACACATTAACCCCTAACAGGCAGTGTTGCCAACTCTCGCGAGACAAATAAGCAACTGTAGCTTCAAAAGCAAGCCCAATACTATTAGAGCCTGTCACGGCCTCAATGTAAACAGACTCAATAAATGAGCCTGGAACATATTAAACTGGAACCACTCGCAGTTTGAAACGCAAAAATAGAATTTATTTAATTTAAAAAATCATCAAACGGCAACAAAGATTATAGGGAAGACAGGCACTATCCACTCATCTCTGATCACCTGCGAGCAGAATATGATTGGAGAGATGGAAAAGGAGATTACATTAGAACCATAACTACTATTAGTATGAGTATGTTATGCTTGTTCTTTGTTATAACCTGTAATAATTGTGGGAGGGCGAAATACTACAGCACTGATATTATTGTGAGCAGACTCAATGCACTGGGGGTAGCAACCATAAATGTAAAAAAAAAAAAAAAAAAAAAAAAAAAAAGAAGTCTACTGTCAGATTTTCTTAACAAGCAACTATATTGTTTAAAACAAGCCCAAAAAACTGCGACCCGTGATTTTTTCAAGCAACTTCAGAAAAAAAAGAAGCTCAAACTCTCGTATTATAAGAGGACTTGGCAACTCTGCTAACAGGCCAAATTTTAATTCAGTTTTACATTCCGAGACCCCGTGGTCAGTCTGAACATGACAGGGATCTATTTAACTGTAAAATAAATTCCACGAACCCCCCCAATACAGATTAATTTTATGAACATAATCCAGCTATTCAAATATTAGTCTCGTTATTCGAATGTGTACAGTAATATTCTGGCCATTTACTGGAGCTATAGAGCTTTTCATTCCTGAACTTACCACTATCTTAACACATCAGATCAGTTCAAGTAACTAGTCAAACAGGCTAATAAGGTAATCATAAAACATAACAGCTTTGATAATGATGGGTTGTGATTTCCATCAGTTTAACAATATTAAAAATGTCTCCATAGACACCTGTAATTCCCCGGACGCCACTTTGAACTTTGAGATCCACTGGAATATGAAACATGCTGTGAAACTGTAATAGTTATCTGTACACACTTGGCTTAACTCACACTCCCTCATAAACATGATGCCAGGGCTGAAAACTGAAAAATCTAGTTTACATTTTATCTACAAAACAGAATTACACATTCATTTAATGGTGTTCTCCTACAGTGATTGAGTCGGTGTCAGCAGTTATCTTTATCAGCATTACCAAAGACATGCTCTAGTTAATTCATTTGAATGTTCATTAAGAAGCATTAAAACAGTTAACACGTTAACAGTTAAACAGTTAATTTAAGGCAAGAGTTTTAAGGCAAGTTAAAACCAGCTCAAACTCTCAAGCAGTTTGTTTTAACCACGCATACGGCTGAGACGTAAAAGAAAATATTGACCTTTACAGAGCTGGAGAAGGATATTAAAGATATAATGGACACTGTTACCAACAGTAAAAACCATCATAGAGAAATTGTCAAAAGAGTTCCATATCATACAAAGATATCTAAGAAAGATTTTCAGTTCCATTTGTAAACTTTAATGTCCAGATTTCACATATTTTGTTGTTTTGTTATAAGCCACTGTAATCAGTGTGTTCTTGAAACATTTATAATTCAAAGCTCTGGGGAATGAACGACAAATTCAGTTATAAAAATGCATCAGACTGGAGCTCAGACAGTTTAGTCACAGTGTCAAGACACAATATTTACAGAGAACTGGTTTCTGTCTATATTTCCACCTCAAATGCAAATATATGGGAGGGAAGCATAATTGTGTTGTGTACTCCTACAGTGACAGCACTGACGAGGTGTAGGGTACATTATTCCCTTATATCTTCATTAGTACTTCCTCTTAGATCTGGTGTGTTTTCTTTTCTTTTTTGTCACCTTATCTGAAATTTCTTGAAAGGTTCCACCTCACATAGCTCAGCCTTTGAGCACACAGTGTGTGAAGATGAGGTGTGGCAGGCAACTCAGAAGTAAGAGCCTCTGTGGCTTGGTCACTTTTTCACCACTTTCTTTAGAATGCTGTTAATGCCAAAGTACATGAATGGAAATCTACAGCCTTGTCTGAATGGAATAAAATGGAGGAAACATGAAATATATGCCTAACTGAAACAGTATAAGGTAAGCTTCATATTCTTATTCTCTGGAGGTAACTTGACCTGGAATTCATTATTAAGATACCTGGGTGAACACTTGTCATCGGCAAGTGTTCAAAATGGTTTTGTTTAAAGTACTCTTTAGAAAGTGAGTTGTAAAAATGTTTTCTGCTGGCAAAAAACAATGAAATAATCTCTATCCGATTATTTTAACTGAGCAAATCATACTAAGGTGTGAGGACAGCTGAAATCTCCACCAAAAAAGAGCTTAAAAACTGGACAACTAAAATAAGAAAAGATAATGTCACCAGCTTGGATAGGTTAACAAGCAATGTTTTGTCGGTGGGGTGATTGGGCTTTGCTATGGGAAGTAACTTCCTTCCGCACTCCATTAGCTGTTGTGAAGTGTAAATTCAGTGGGACTGGGATCCAAACTTTTGCTAGGATTCTGCAACAGTGAGTTTTACTGTAATATTTTGAAGTTATGTTAGTGTATATATATATATATATATATATATATATATATATATATATATATATATATATATATATATATATATATATATATATATATATATATATATATATATTAATTTCCAGTAATGATCTGAAGCTTCATAACGTTTGGCTTGGTAGCTTAGTTATGGTGTTTTGAGGGTCTGTTACAACTCTAGGTTTGCATGAAAAATTCAGTCTGTTTTTATCAATTGTTCCCAAGGTATCTTGGCTTACTTATAACCCCTACTTATAATAATTCTAATTTTCACAAGAAAAAAACATTTCTATTGTCTCATGCTGTGTACCAGAATAGGAGTTCACAGCATGCAAATGTAAATGTAACACATATTAACAGAGTACCTGTTACAGCAGTGCTTTTGCTCAATCCCTGTAGCCACCCTTCTCTATTTTATAGGGATTTATTTCATTGGGAAAGAATGTTATCTCTCTGCTCTGTAGCACACCCTGTTTAATGGAGCTTTGCATCAGTTGTCAACATTCCGTGCAGTTGTTTAACTATGGTGGTGGCTAAAAGTCTGATCTGTCATGGCAACTGAAGTTATTCTTTACAGTTGCTTCATTTAAGCCACAGGAAGTTTTTTTTATTTTTTATTTTCAGTAAATCCCTAATTATTTTTTGCTTCTTCTTGAATAATCATTGTCCAAAGAAATTAACCTATGGAATGAATCTCTGTTTGAAGAAGTGTAGTTAGCATTTTAACCATCAGAGAGCAGTATTGCACAGCAGTTCTATCAGGCAGCTGAATTCTGCACTGCTTATGTTTCATCTTTATTTTCATAGTGAGCTTTTGATCTTCGTTTTGACACATCAGCCATGGCCAATTCTACATCAAACCATACAAGCATCAATGCTTCAGTCACTGTGACTCCATCTTCAAAATCAGTCTCTGTACCTCCAACCTCAGTCACTGTATTTCCAACATCAGTCACTTCAGTCACTGTCAATGTCACGACACTGATTACCAACTCCACCACAGCCTACCCCGGGTTTCTGCCCTCTCTGTTGGACAAGATCCCATGTGAGTATTGCTAATCTGTTGCCCCTCCAGCTCTGCTAACAGCCCCCCACCAACTACCTTCGTCACTCCCTCCCTGAGGATGGAGGCACCTGTTCCATGCAGTATATCTAATTCCACTCCCAGGGCACATTTCTTACCTCTCACTTTTCACTTGTTGCAAGTTTATCTCACTCTAATCCTGCTGGCTGTGCTCTTGCCTAATGCTTCAGATGCATGTCATAGTGCTGCTTACAGCTACACCAGCCTTGCTGCGCTGCCTGTTCATTATTAAGCATAAACCTTTATAAATCTTTCATAACCCTCTCTTCTAGTGCCAAGATGGGCCATCTATGCAATAATTGCCCTGATCCTCCTGGTGATTTTAATTTGTGTGCTGTGCTGCTGCATAAAATGCTGCTGCAAAGGAAAGAAGAAGAAAAAGAAGCAGAACCAGAAGATCAGCCTGAAAGGACTGAATGGTACCAGTACAACAGCACTGGTGAGCGAATTGGCATTTTACCCTCGCAGATAGACTCAGACTGGGGAGTATAGAGGTGTGGTCTTTTTCTGATTGGATGATTTATTTGATCGACAGGTGCAGCCTGAAACGGGGGATGTAGAGTATGGATCACTTAACCAGCCACGAGGGAAGCTGCTGTATTCCCTGGAGTACAATGCAGCACGCTCAGAGGTCCATCTGATCCATTTAATTATGTGTGAATATATGGGCTTAATTTAGATACTGGAGCTGCAGATTGTCCAAGTTGCAAGTCTGAATACGTTATATTATCACTCAGAGATTTGTCCATATTCAGGGACAGGTTTGTGGTGCTCTTGTGGGGATAAACAATATAAAATATACGCCACATCTGTTAATATCATACACTTTTATAGCATCTGAATGCTGTGGTTGTTATTTTAGATGACTGTCGGAGTGAAAGAAGCTGCAGAATTAATGGCTATGGACTCCTCAGGAACATCTGACCCTTATGTAAAAGTTTACATCCGTCCCAACAAGTCCAAAACCTATGAAACCAAAGTGTTCAGAAAAACTCTGAACCCAGTGTTCAACGAGCACTTTAAGTATCAGGTAAATAATGATCATATCACATGTAGGCCTTCATCTAAATCAAGGAAAATCATACACGCTTGGCAAACAAAATGGCTACGTTTGACTGCATTCTGCGTTTATTTTAGTTTTATAGGATTTAAAAAACACCTATGAGTGTGTTTAACTTTCCTAAAAGTAACTACATTTTTTTCTTTGTCTCTCTCTCATGCATGTGAATTATGTGCTTAGATTTCTCAGAAGGATCTCAGCGAGTCTACCCTCGTGATGCAGGTGTACGACTTCAACCGATTCTCCAAACATGATGTGATTGGCGAGCTGAGGCTGGAGCTCTCTTCTGTGGACTGGAACCATGTGATCGAGGAGTGGAGAGACCTGAATGCACCCTCAAAACATGAGGTACAGTAGGCTTAGAGAGCAATTTTACTTCTGTCCTCTGGGCAGATGAGAGTGTTACACAGATCTCATAGTCAAACCTTCTTTTCTTGAATGTCTGGTTATGAACACTAAATATGTTATATGCCTTCAGCTAAGCATTTTAGGAACTGTACTTTAAAGCATGCTAAGTTTTGAACATAACTGATAGCAGTGTTGTTGATCCAAAGAATAGGGTTGGGTGATATAACACAAAGAAATCATATCACAATATTTCTATAAAACATTTTTCTACATTAAACGTATATGTATCATGATATATACTGTAGGTTTCCTAACAAACTGACAGCAAAACAGTAGTGTAAAAATAAGTCTTTCAAAATTAGTTTGATGATACTTTTATTTAATGAGTAAATAAAAATTTAACAGGAAAAAAATATAAAAGTATGTTTTAAAAAATGCAACATTTTCTGGGATCCAAACCTTTTAAAGATTAAGATTAAGATAAAAAATTCACACAGTAGAAAACCTTATTAAATCTGCTTCAAAAGTTTGTAATTGTTGTGAAAATCTGTTATAAAAAATATCACAATACCTGAAATATCTCGTGACAAAAAATATCACGATATTAATATTATATGGTCATATTGCCCACTCCTATAAACCAGACTCAGACGCTCTGCCCAGAGGATACAGACACTTTGTACACTTTTCTGGTCTCAACCTTCAGAATGTTGAAGGCTTCAGTCTGAGTGGGAAAACAAACTTTTAAACATAATCACACAATGAGCATTTCGAGCAGGATACAGGCACTGGATTAAAAAGGTCTTTAAAAGTTAGTCTAGAGTTTTGTATGAAGCACTCAGTGGTGAGTAAACTAATAGCTGAAGGGCTACGGGAAAGGTTTGTGTTCGTTCATTAGTCAAACTGTATTTTTCTGTTAAAGTACGCAGTTCTTGGCTATGTTTGTCAATAAAATGCACCAGCCTCAGTATCAAAGCTACAGTTCTATCTTGTGAGAAAATAGTAATTTTTTATCTTATTATTTGAGATCAGCAAAACTCATGACCAAGTCAAATGGGTATATCTAAATATTGTACCCCTTTATAGCAAGAACATCTGGGTGAGATTTGTTTCTCCCTGCGTTATGTCCCCACTGCAAGTAAGCTCACTGTGGTGATTCTGGAGGCCAAGAACTTGAAGGAAATGGACAGTGGAGGTTCCTCAGGTTAGTTATGATCCTGTCCCTAAGTGCAAATTGATCAAGAGGCTGAACTGTCAATATATCAGTGATTATTCTGAGTGACTATAATGTATCATTGGCATTAAATGTATTGTAGATCCATATGTTAAAATCCAGTTGGCTCTGGACAAGAAGAAGTGGAAGAAAAAGAAAACATCGGTGAAGAAGCAAACACTGAATCCTTACTTCAATGAATCCTTTACATTTGATGTGTCATTTGATCAGATTCAGGTGTGTCACTTGCTTACTGTGTTTAAAACATGTAGGCCTTTTCTTTTTGCTTCCATTATGTTGTTCCTCTTCAAATGATCTTGAAATGCATCCTTACAATCATTTGACATAATGCCTTCATTGTCATCAATATCCATACATTTGTACAGTTAACACAGGATTTTTTAAAACTTAATGAGCAAACTAAAAGAATAACATGCAATTTGTCATGTTTTGAGCTTGAATACATTTTTTAGAACATAGGTTCACTGCAGTTTGGAGGAGACTCTCAGAAAGGACTCCTAATAGTTGATTTTAAAAATATAGAAATAAACTGAACTGTAATTCTGCAACTCCTGAAATCTTTTTTAGTTGTTTTTGTTTGGATTTACATTCTAGTTCTAGTCTAGCCTAGTGTACTCTGTGTGGCTGTCTGTTTGCCTGACTTTTACTCCCAGTATGAGAGTATCTGATATTATGGGCAATTTTTCTCCAATTTAATCACTATGTATAATGTTTATTTTATTTAATCATTTCCCCTTTTTAAATAATTCTTGATTTGACTGTAAATGTTTTCTCTATCTACCCTGTCTGCACAGAGAGTCCAGTTGGTGATCTCTGTGTGGGATCATGATAAAGTGAGCAGGAATGATGCCATTGGGAAGATCTTCCTGGGATGCGATGCTACAGGAAACCAGCTGCGGCACTGGGCAGACATGCTGTCAAACCCACGCAGGCCAGTGGCACAGTGGCATACACTGCTCTCAGCTGAGCAGGTGGACTCAACTCTGGCCTTAAAACACACACTGAGGATACCATTCACTAATAAGACTTTTTGAAAGTGTCAACACTTAATTTTGCTCTTTTGTGAATGACTTGGTGCCATTTGTTTTCACCAACATGTAATTTCAAAAAGTGGAGGTTGCTTATGTTACTTTATTTATTTTATTTTATTTTTAAAGTGTACGTACAAGCTGTATAGCATTTTGAAATGTAAACAAAATGACTATCAATCTGTAGAGTATGTCCTGAAATATTTTGATTCATAAATAACCTCACTGATACACTGTCCAAGAAAAGATATTTCACAGTTGGTACGACACATGTCGAAGACTTTATATGTAATCCAGTACTTTTTCTAAACACATATTCCTGGTAATACTAGAAAGATAGAGAGAGAGAGAGAGAGAGAGAGAGAGAGAGAGAGAGAGAGAGAGAGAGAGAGAGAGATGATTGTCCTTTAATTAATAAATCAATAATTTGTTAAAAATATAAACACTATTCACGTCCATAAACTTTTCTTTGTCCATGTAGTCCTTTTATTACATGCATCAGCTTGGGACACGCTCTCTATCATGCACATACATGTTGATTTCTCTGGTGGCAACACACACACACACACACACACACACACACACACAAACGCTGATTTCTCTGGTGGCAATAAAGGATAAGGCTTTGTATGCACAGTGTCAGCACACATATGGTTTAATTACGCCACCTTAATGAGATTTCAGGTCCTCTGTACCAATGCCCAGTGCTACAAGGTTGCTGGGATTTCTCACTGATGAGTATAATCAATCCATTTTACTCTATATGCATGCATATAAACCTATTCACGCAATTATCCAATCGTCCATCAGCCAATCTGAGACTACACTGTGCACAGATTCACTGAAACTGGGCAGTTAAATATTGGAAAAAGACCAGCTGACATTTTTCCAATCACCAACTGTCCAATTTGGGGAGTCTGTGCTCATTGTAACCTCGGATTCCTGTTCTTGTCTGACAGGAGTAGAACCCACTGAGGTCTTCTGCTGTTGTAGCCCGTCTGCCTCAACATTTGATGTGCATTCTGAGATGCTTTTCTGTTCTTCATGGTTGTAAAGAGTGGTTCCTTGTTAGTTACTATATCCTTCCTGTCATAGCCTTCCTGTCAGCTCAAACCAGTCTGGCCATTTTTCTCTGACCTCTCTCACCAGCAAGGTGTTTCCACCCACAACACTGCTGCTCACCGGATGTTTTTTGTTTTTGTAAACTCTAAACTGTCATGTGTGAAAATCCCAGGAGACGAGCAGTTTCTGAAATACTCAAAGCAGCCCATCTGGCACCGACTGTTAGAATACAAACTCAGAGAAGGATGTAAGTGTAGGTAAAAGTCAGTTTATTAGGAACAGTAGTATATTAGGAACAGATACCAATCCAAAACGTAAGGCAAGAGGCAGTGTGACTATACAGTCCAGGGTCTAGCGATCTGCAAACAATATCCCAGGGGCAAAGACAATAATCCAGAAATGAGAAGCCAGGCAAAAGATCAAAACCAGAATAATAAACCGGGTGATTACTATGAAAGTCTCTGCAGAGGTTGGGATCCAGAATGTCATGTGCTGGCACCCAGCTTTGTTCTTCAGGCCCGTACCCCTCCCACTCGATGAGGTATTGTAGCCTTCCTTGGCGACAGCGGGAGTTCAGGATGTTTTGGACTATGTAGGCGGGTTGACCTTCAATCTTGAGGGGGGGTGGTGGAGTCCTGGCTGGTTGGTCTGTGACAAGGGGGCCTGTAACGACTGGCTTGAGAAGTGAAACATGGAATGTGGGGGCTATGTGCCAATGCTGGGGAAGGTCCAAGTTGTAAGTGACTTTGTTGACCTGCTTCAGAATTCTAAATGGACCAGTATATCGGGGACTTAGCTTTTTGCAGGCGTGGGTAGGTCGTAAGTCTCTTGTGGAGAGCCACACCCTGTCTCCTGGTTCATAGTGGGGTGTGGGCCTTCAGTGACGATCAGCTAGTTCTTTGGAGGTTTGAGGCGCCTGCTGTAGTCTTTGGTGGGTAGTAGCCCATACCTGTTCGCTATGCCGGAACCACTCATCTACAGCAGGTGCATCTGTGGGCGTGGCGTTCTAGGGAAACAGGGGTGGCTGGTAATCCAGAGCACTGGAAAGATGTTAGATGTGTGGCTGAGTGGCGAAGGGAGTTTTGGGCATATTCAGCCCAGGGCAGGAACTGTGACCAGTCTGTGGGGTTCTTTCCACAATAGGAGCGGAGCATGTGGCCTATCTCCTGGTTGGCCCGTTCAACCTGGCCATTAGATTCAGGATGGTACCCTGAGGTGAGGCTGACCATTACTCCCAGTTTTTCCATGAAGCCGGCCCACACTCTGGAGGTAAACTGGGGCCCCCAGTCACTTATGATGTCTTCTGGAATACCAAAATAGCGAAATACATGAGTGAACAACAGTTCTGCAGTGACAAAGGCTGAAGGTAGGCTGGGAAGAGGAATGAGGTGTAGTGACTTAGAAAAGCAGTCTATGACTACCAAAATGGTGGTGTTACCTAATGAGTTGGGTAGGTCAGTGATGAAGTCTAGAGCTACAGTGCATCTGGAAATATTCACAGCGCTTCACTTTTTCCACATTTTGTTATGTTACAGCCTTATTCCAAAATGGATTAAATTAATTATTTTCCTCAAAATTCTACAAACAATACCCCATAATGACAACGTGAAAGAAGTTTGTTTGAAATCTTTGCAAATTTAGTAAAAATAAAAAACGAAAAAATCATGTACATAAGTATTTCCAGCCTTTGCTCAATACTTTGTTGAAGCACCTTTGGCACCAATTACAGCCTCAAGTCTTTTTGAGTATGATGCTACAAGCTTGGCATATCTATTTTTGGGCAGTTTCTTCTATTCTTCTTTGCAGGACCTCTCAAGCTCCATCAGGTTGGATGGGGAGCGTCGATGCACAGCCATTCTCAGATCTCTCCAGAGATGTTCAATCAGGTTCAAGTCTGGGCTCCGGCTGGGCCACTCAAGGACATTCACAGAGCTGTACCGTAGCCACTCCTTTGTCATCTTAGTTGTGTACTTAGGGTCGTTGTCCTGTTGGAAGATGAACCTTTGCCCCGGTCTTAGATCCAGGGCACTCTGGAGCAGGTTTTCATCAAGGATGTCTCTGTACATTGCTGCATTCATCTTTCCCTCGATCCTGACTAGTCTCCCAGTTCCAGCCACTGAAAAACATCCCCACAGCATGATGCTGCCACCACCATGCTTCACTGTAGAGTATTGGCCAGGTGATAAGCAGTAGCTGGTTTCCTCCAGACATGACGCTTGCTATTCAGGCCAAAGAGTTAAATTTTTGTTTCATCAGACCAGAGAATTTTGTTTCTCATGGTCTGAGAGTCCTTCAGGTGCCTTTTGGCAAACTCCAGGTGGGCTGTCATGTGCCTTTTACTGAGAAGTGGCTTCTGTCTGGCCACTCTACCATACAGGCCTGATTGGTGGAGTGCTGCAGAGATGGTTGTTCTTCTGGAAGGTTCTCCTCTTTCCACAGAGAAGTGCTGGAGCTCTGTCAGAGTGACCATCGGGTTCTTGGTCACCTCCCTGGCTAAGGCCCTTCTCCCCCGATAGCTCAGTTTGGCCGGGTGGCCCGCTCTAGGAAGAGTCCTGGTGGTTCCAAACTTCTTCCATTTACGGATGATGGAGGCCACTGTGCTCATTGGGACCTTCAATGCTGCAGAAATTTTTCTGTACCCTTCCACAGATCTGTGCCTCAATACAATCCTATCTTGGAGGTCTACAAACAATTCCTTGGACTTCATGGCTTGGTTTGTGCTCTGACATGCACTGTTAACTGTGGGACCTTATATAGACAGGTGTGTGCCTTTCCAAATCATGTCCAATCAACTGAATTTACCACAGGTGGACTCCAATCAAGTTGTAGAAACATCTCAAGGATGATCAGTGGAAACAGGATGCACCTGAGCTCAATTTTGAGTGTCATGGCAAATGCTGTGAATACTTATGTACATGTGATTTTTTATTTTTTTTTATTTTTAATAAATTTGCAAAGATTTCAAACAAACTTCTTTCACGTTGTCATTATGGGGTATTGTTTGTAGAATTTTGAGGAAAATAATGAATTTAATCCATTTTGGAATAAGGCTGTAACATAACAAAATGTGGAAAAAGTGAAGCACTGTGAAAACTTTCCGGATGCACTATATGTGTGACCAGGGGTGCTGTGGTGTGGGCAATGGCATGAGTTTACCTGTAGGCAGGGCTCTGGGAACTTTGGTCTGGGCACATGTGGTGCATGAATTCACCACCTGATGGATGTCACAGAATATACGTGGCCACCAGTACTTGGTCCTCAGCAGGTGGTAGGTGTGTTGAACCCCTGGGTGGCCCGTACCAGTGGAGGTGTGAGCCCACATGATAAGTTGGTTCCGTCTTGAGCTAGGGACAAAGAGTTTACTCGGAGGGCAGGCAGTGGGTATTTGGCTACGAGGAACCCTGGCCAGAATGTGGTCCAACTCCCACTGTATGGTTCCCAAAATGCATGAAGGGGGCAGGATCAGCTCAGGCCGACTGAGTTCGGGATCGCCAGAGTGCATGCAGGACAGAGCATCAGCCTTGACATTCTTTGAACCTGGTCTGTATGAGTAAAGTGAAATCTTGTGAAGAATAGTGACCAGCGGGCTTGTCTAGGGTTGAGGCGCTTGGCTGTGCATAAGTATTCCAGGTTCCTGTGGTCAGTGACGATACAAAAGGGGTGTTCTGCTCCATCCAGCCAATGTCTCCATTCCTCCAGTTTCTTGGAGAAGAATGTGACTGGATGGAGCTTGGGTTTCTCTCAGAAGTGCTGGGATAGGATTGCCCCTTCCCCAGGTTCTGATGCACCCACCTCGACGATAAAAGGACTAGAAGGATCAGGGTGCTTGAGGATGGGGGCAGTGGTGAAGGCTGCTTTTAGCTTGGACATGGCTCGTTCCGCTTCTGGGTTCCACTTCAAACTTTGTGGCCCTCCGAGTAGGAGGGATGTGAGGGGAAGAGCTATGGAACTGAAACTACGAATGAAGCGCCAATAGAAATTGGCAAAGCCAAGGGAGCATTGTAATTCCTTAACTGAGGTGGGAGTGGGCCACTGCACCACTGTGGCTACCTTAGTTTCATCCATGGATACCCCTTCAGGGCTGATAATGTACCCCAAGAACGAAATAGTGCATTGGTGGAACTCACATTTCTCCCCCTTTATGTAGAGTTGGTGGTCCAGAAGCCACTTCAAAACTTGGTGTACGTGGTTAACATGGGTCTCATAGGTTGGGGAATACACGAGAATGACGTCGATGTATGCAATTACAAATTGTCCCAGCATGTCATGCAGCACATCATTAATGAGACATTGAAAGACTGAGAGGGCACTAGAGAGCCCATATGGGATGACAAGGTATTCATAGTGGCCGGTAACAGTACTGAACGCTGTTTTCCACTCGTCCCCTTCCTGTATCCGTACCAGGCTGTATGCGCTACGAAGATCCAGTGTGGTGAAATACTTTGCATTCCTTAACTGTTCCAAGGCTGAGGGGACTAGTGGAAGAGGGTACAGGTACTTAACTGAAGCTTGCTTCAGGCCTCGACATTCAATACATGGTCGGAGACCCCCTCCTTTTTTGGCCACAAAGAAGAAACTTGCTGCAGTGGGTGACATGGAGTGCCAGATATAGCCTTGTTGTAGTGCCTCCTGGATATATTCTTTCATCGCTTTCTGTTCCGCCACAGATAAGGTATAAAGCTGGCCACGGGGTGGAGTCATGCCAGGGAACAGATTGATGGTACAGTCATAGGACCGGTGTGGAGGGAAGGCCACTAGCTTTTGTCCTGCTGAAGACTTCCTTGAAGTCCTGATATGCGTGGGGTATGTGAACGCGGGCAAGTGTTTCCGGACTTTCTATGGAGGTTGATGCTACCACCAGAGTAGGTCCAGGAAGAAAGTGATGGTGGCAGTATGGAGACCAGCAAGTGATTTGTCTCTCAGCCCAGGATATCTGTGGATTATGATGTTCCATCCAGGGTAATCCCAAGATGATAGGGTGTCAAGAGGAGGTGGTTACCCACAGCTGGATCTCTTCATGATGTAGTGTGCTGACTTGGAGATGTAAGGGTTTGGTGCAGTGAGTGATCAAGCCTCCCCCGATGGGCCCTCCATCAATGGCTTGAACTTTGAGGGGCTGAAGAAGAGGATTCGTGGGGAGACCAAGCTGACGCACAGTTTCTTCATCTATGAAGCTGCCTGCCGCCCGAGTCAAGCAGTGCTGTAAGTACAAGAGGAGTACCTGAGTGTTCTATAATCACTGGTAAGGTAAATGCATGAGGAGCAAAATCATGGCTATGACTCACCGGTAGCGAGCAGGAGCGAGAGTGCTACCTCTCACTGTAGCACTGCTTGGGGTGTGTAGAGGACATTGGCTGATGAGATGGTCAGCTTGGCCACAGAAAAAACAACAATGTTCACGGTGTCTCCTCTCTCATTCTCCTTCACTGAGCCGGGTATGCTCTAGCTGCATGGGTTCAGATGGAGCGGGCGTAGCTGGGGAGCTATCTGCGTCTCGAAGGTAGCTGCAACTGTGAAGTAGATGATCAAGCCGAATGGGTAGGTTGATCAAAGGGACCAGTGTGAGAGGCTCATCGCGACATGCCATTTCAGTGAGTATTTCCTCCATGCTCCCTTACTGCCGTGGCCCTAAAGCTTTGTCCGTGAGCAGGTTCATGAAGTGTGCCATCTTTTCCGCGTCGGACATTCCTCCGTGACAGGCGAAATATAAGGAACACTGTAATAGATAAAAATCCTTTACACAGAGACAGATCGGTATTTCTCTGGCGCAGGCATGGGACCGCGGTATACGGATGTGGGAGCTTGCGGAGCTGGCACAGCGGGCATCATTCTAGCAATGACCATTTGGGAAAGAAGATGGAGATTCCTGTTGATTTCGGCCAGACGCTGTTGCTGCTTACTGAGTAGCTGCCCATGCGCTGTGATCGATTGGCAGATTTCTCCTGCTGCATCCATGGGTGGCAAAGTATTCTGTTAGAATACAGAATGCAGGATGCAAGTGCAAGCAAAAGTCAGTTTATTAGGAACAGCAGTATATTAGGAACAGATAGCAATCCAAAGCGTAAGGCAAGAGGCAGTGTAAATATACAGTCCAGGGTCGAGTGATCTGCAAACAATATCCCAGGGCCAAAGACAATAATCCAGAAATGAGAAGCCAGGCAAAAAATCCAAACCAGAATAAACAGAACAATAATCCATGGCTTGGTACTGACAGAACACAAGATAACTGAGCAAATACTTCGCAGGGAAGCAAACACTGAATTAGGTTTATATAGAGCATGGTGATTGGCGTGTGATTGCAAACTGGTGTGTGTCATTAAAAGTCCGGTGACTGTGAGCGTGTGAATTTGTTTTGTGGGAAGTCCATGGAGTCCATGGTGGCCATGTTTGTAGGCCGCTGAGTTTGCTGGGAAATGGAGTCTGAATCGTGGTGTAACCTAACACCGACATCCATTCCACGGTTAAAGTCACATGCCACAGATAGCAAATTTCCCCCTATTCTGATGTTTGATGTGAACATTAACTGAGGCTAAATGAAGCTCTTGACCAGTATCTGCATGATGTTACACACTGTGCTTCTGCCAATTATGCAGGTGTCCAGGTGTTCCTAATAAAGTGGACTGTGAGTGTATACAGTATATTCTATTCTATGTACATAATACTATATATAATTGTAATTAACGTCAACTAATTTCTTGAGGTTCAAAAACATTTCATGGTATCTTTTATGGCTTCATTGTATTTATATTTCATTACCTTTGTGAAAAGGAGCCTGGCATGACCATGTGTGTATGTGTATGTTTCAGGGTTTTTTTGTTGTTGTTTTTTTGTTTTTTTCTCTCCAGTAAAACACATCCTGCAGCATCAAAGCCTGCACTTAGCAGATGTGACCTTCAGGCTTCCTCCTGTTCATGCTGTGAACACTACAGAGCTGTGATCCTCACAAAGTAACATGACTGTTAGGGGGACATCACTCTGAAGGGTATTACAACAGTCTGACACAAACTGAGCTAAGCTGTTTACAGATGCTGGTGATCAACCAAGGACTCATGATCTGATATCTATTAAACAACTGTTAATTCCAATCCACTAATTTGATTGGACAAGTAGCGTTCCAAGAGTGCTGATATTTAGTATAACAGCACTTGTAGATTTCACTGTTTGTATCACTCCGATTGTCTGTTTGCCTCATGCTTACGGCTAAATCACAGGCATGCTGATATTCAGTACAACAGCACTCATGTGATGTTGCTGAAATATATCCCATCTATATGCCGTCCAAATGGTGAATTCTAGTTTGCTTCCATTCAGTCAGCCATGGAAACGGAATACAAGAATTTTAAGAGTTTTACCAGTCAGGAGGCTGCCACCCTTGAAGTAAACATGTCCACCCCAGTTGCCACTCCAAACTATAACCTCAAACCACTCCGATAAATCTATTACTGTGAACTTAATGAATCATGTTGTAACGAATCAATCATTACTCACATCATTCTTTTCCACCAGAATAATGTAATGGATCAACTTTAAACATGAAAAATGAAACAGAAGCGCACGCTTGGATTCAAGGCACCTTTTTAAAGGAGACGAGTTTTAAAGCATGCCCGCATTATCTACCAGAATGTGTAGTAAATCGGATGAATCTGCAACGTTTAAAAATATTCTCCACCAGTTACAATTTATGTAACAAATTAAAAGATGTTTAACACGTTTAAATGTATTCTCCAATTTATATAAGGAATTAGCTCGAATGGCGTGAAATATGTCTATATATCTAATCAATGCGTGTTGTGACCAGTTATAAATATACATCAGCCATGAAAGGGAATTCATGTATGTGCACATATACATATAGATAATTAACTACAACGAATTATAATTAATTATGACTATGTATGTGGTCTAGATCAGCCTTAGGTTTAGCTGTAGTCTAGTAGAATTATGAACTCTAAAGAAGGAGTTTATCCTTCTTGCCAGGAAGGAAATCTCCGTTTCCAGAGCGGGTAGCCAAGATCTTATGCAGCGTAGAATTGACTCTATCATGTGACCCAACAGAGACAAATCAAGCGTGGGATAATAGATTTTAATAACTAGATGTAACTATGGATACACACGACAAACTCTAAGCAAAACATACATATGTACATCTATATACAAGAAGAGAGAGAGATTAGAGAGAAAGTAATGAAATGAAAAGGGTAGCAGACAAAAACAACAATTAATTAGCCTTTTTCAAAACCAGCAACAAACTTAAATCTCCTGTAAACAGGGTTACAATCTTAAACGCAGATATAGATCCATTAACTATACTTGCATGGCCTCGGTTTGAAAGTTCGCGTAGTCCAGTAGGAGTTCGCTGGATCATTGTTTGAAAAGGCGTGGGCTGTGAGGCGGTTGCATCCTTTGTTCGGGAGAGAGAGGGATTCTGGCTTCCTCTTCCCGGGGCACGTGGCCCCAGGGGAGAGAAACCGGAAGGAGTGTAGAAGTGAAGTTGAAGTGTGAAGAAGAGAGTGAAGAGGAAGAGAGTGTTTCAAAGCATGGTGTTGTTTTAAAGACAACACCAACACACACGCCTCTTTGGGCTATGGGCCAATCAGGAAGTTGGATTTGTTGGCGCAATGAACTCTCTTTGTCTGGTCTCAGACCTGGATTTGCATGTCCAGGGAGGAGCCGGTTTATACCGTATTATATATGAAATTAAGAGAAAGCATGAAATAATGTCTCCCATTGCAATATGATATGCATACTCAATCAGGGTATCGCAAGACGATTAACTACATACCAAATTTGATGGACTTATAACGAATATTAAAAGGTGAAACATGGTTACAGACATTTAAAATAATATCCTAAGTTAAGCTATCTAAAATCATTATAGTTATGTTACATAAACACACAATATATGCAAACAAGAAAACATCACACTATTTTGACATCGAATAATTACATATAATTATGTGTTACATTCAAAAGAGATTTTTCATTGTGTGTGTGCGTGTGTGTGTGTGTGCTTTGTGTGTTTGTGTGCTTTGTGTGTGTGTGTGTGTGTGTGTGTGTGTGTGTGTGTGTGTGTCTGAAGAGGGGGGGTCGTGTGCTCTGCCGCATTCCGAGGGTATCTGGACAAGAAGTTAGAAAAGGATTCATGGCTCAAAGACACAGAGAAACTTCTTTGCTAGAGCCAGGCTGATTCAGAAATTAGTTTGATACGTTCAGACATTACAATGTCTAACTCACACTGAATTGTAGGTATTTTGATTAAATCCCTTGTATTGTATTAGGAACCATTAGCACAAATTATGAGGTCATTCTTTTTTTTTTTTTTTGCACTAATCTGATATTCTTCTAATGCAAACCTATCCTGTGCATAAGTAGGTGTTACCCCCCATTAGTTTCCTGCTTTCACACCGCATAACCTAAAGCCTGGACACAACACCGTTATCTATAGGCTTATTCTATCTTCTAAATGAAGCTCAATACCTAAATTGCTTGTGTAATCAGCATGTAATACATCGATTAAAGGATATTTTCATCAGTCTCCTTTTGTCATTTATTTAATGTCTTTTTGTTCCCACCCCAAGTGTTTTAGTCACCTGATTGTCACCTGACAATCTTTTTTTTTATCATTCTGTGCATGTGTGCATGTATTTGTCTTTCCACTGTCCACGTTGTTCTTAGTCCTATGAGCACAGCAGTCTTAAGAGATTCACAAAATGACCAAGATACAGGGACCAGCTCTTTGAAATGCAAATAGGATCATTGGACTTCCCACTGGTGTACATCCTTATGTAAGAGTCCTTATTCAATCATCACATGTAAGTTAACAATATGCAAGCAAATAATTTTTAAAAAGTATTATGTACTATGTAAAAAAAAAAAGCATAACCCATATACTGACAGGTCAAACCAACCATTTACAATAGCAAAAGCACTACAGTATATTGAGAAACAGGCTGTAGACCCATCCATTCAGTGATTATTCCAAGATTAAATAAGTTGGACAAAGGACTCGTAGGTGCTCTGGTTATGATAGGTTATTGTTTTCTCAGACCATGACATCATTGGAGAGCCGAGGTCTCCTGGAAACCCAGAGAGTCGAGCAGCAGGTCAATTAACCAGAGCAGATCAGATACACTGATAACAAGCTGTGCTGAGCTCCATCTCTCAACCATCACGTTACATCAGCAAGACCAACGGTAAGTGAAAAGTTATTAGATATATAATGGATTATTTTTAAAATCTTTTATGCTTTGTTATACTTTGTAGGCTAATAGATAAACAGAGTCAGGATTGAGTGTTTGCTTTGTTTCTTGCCGGGCTTGTGCTGCGCTGTTTAATTTATCTTTAAAAGTTATATACATGCTACAGGAGTAACATACAACTGTAACATATAAAATAAAAAGGAAGCTTGAATGGTTATATTTTCTGTGCACAGTGATATCATGCACAGTGTGTGCAGATTTCAACTAAATCCACATCTTCACTCAGGAAAGGTTTATTTTATGGCTTCTTTATTTTGTGTCCTTGCTGGATAGGTCTAATTATGAAACGAAACCTCTTGTTGTGATCATCGATTTGCCTACTAAAATAACAATTTATAAAACATTAGGATGCATTTTTTGTGAAACCCAGACAAAAGCGCCAGTTAATGCCAGTTAACACACTGAACTCTCATTTGGGTAACAGACCTCAAGATCTGTAGGCCTACATTTATTTACTGATTCAAATCACATATGAACAGGGGCATAGCCAGACCTTTTACATGGTTAGACCCAGTGATGTTATAGGGCTGGCAATCTAGGGGGGTGGGGGGGGAAGCTAAAATACTAATCCACATCCACAGAAAGTGACATATGTGGCTAAGCATATTTGTGTATGGCCTGTGTAGGATCCCCATCAGATATTAAAGATACACACCTAAGCAACATTTGTTTGTTGTCTAGCAAACCACAAAAACATAACGTTAGGCTACATCTTATGGAGTAAGCTAGTATTATGAACCATTAGGTAACAGTAGCTAATTATGTTCGGTGTGGCCAAGAAATAGTTTGCATCTGTTAGCCAGCTAAACTTGTTTTTTGTGCCGGTCCCAAGCCCGGATAAATAGAGAGGGTTGTGTCAGGAAGGGCATCCGATGTAAAACTTTTGCCAAATTCAATATGCGCATCACTAACATGACTTCCATACCAGATCAGTCGGGGCCCGGGTTAACAATGACCTCCATCGGTGCCGTTGACCTACAGGGCACTGGTGGAAATTGGGCTACTATTGGTCGAACAAGGAGAGGAGGAAGGTTTGTTAGAGGAGGAAGGCGTGTCCGTAGGCAGAGAGAGAAGAGGAAAGGCAGGACTTTAGGACTGAAAGTAGGGACTTTGAATGTTGATACGATGACAGGTAAAGGCAGAGAACTGGTAGATATGATGCAGAGGAGTAAAGTCAACATTCTGTGTGTCCAGGAGACCAGGTGGAAAGGGAGCAAGGCTAGAAGCATTGGAGTAGGGTTTAAACTGTTTTATCATGGTGTGGACAGGAAGAGAAATGGAGTAGGAGTGATCCTCAAGGAGGAGTTTGTGAAGAATGTTCTGGAGGTAAAGAGAGTGTCAGATAGGTTTGATGAGTCTGAAGCTGGAAATTGAAGGTGTGATGTTGAATGTTGTTAGTGCTTACGCTCCACAAGTAGGTTGTGAGCAAGAGGAGAAAGAAAATTCTGGAGCGAGCTTGAGGAAGTGATGCAGAGTGTTCCCAGAGGTGAGAGAGTGGTGATAGGGGCAGACTTTAATGGACATGTTGGTGAAGGGAATGGTGGGGATGAGGAAGTGATGGGCAGGTTTGGTCTTCAGGTAAGGAACCCAGAAGGACAGAGGTTGGTAGACTTTGCAAAAAGTATGGAGATGGCTGTAGTGAACACGTACTTTCAGAAGAGGCAGGAACACAGGGTGACATATAAGAGTGGTGGCAGGAGTACACAGGTGGACTATATCTTTTGTAGACACTGTAATCTGATGGAGATTAGCGATTGCAAAGTAGTGGTAGGAGAGAGTGTAGCTAGACAGCATAGAATGGTGGTGTGTAAGATGACTCTGGTGGTGAGGAAGATGAAGAGATCAAAGGCAGAGCAGAAGACAAAGTGGTGGAAGTTGGAAAAGGAAGAGTGCTGTGTGGTTTTCAGGGAGTTGAGACAGGCTTTAGGTGGTCAGGAGGTGCTTCCAGATGACTGGACAACTACAGCCAAAGTGATCAAGGAGACAGGTAGGAAGGTGCTAGGTGTGTCATCTGGAAGGAGGAAAGAAGACAAGGAGACTTGCTGGTGGAATGAGGAAGTTCAGGAGAGTATCCAGAGGAAGAGGTTAGCTAGGAAGTAGTGGGACAGTGAGAGGACGGAGGAAAGTAGCACTACAGATGCAGTATTTGCTTTGAGAATGTTGATGGAGAAGTACAGAGAGGGTCAGAAAGAGCTGCATTGTGTCTTTGTAGATTTAGAGAAAGCATATGACAGGGTGCCAAGAGAGGAGCTGTGGTATTGTATGAGGAGGTCTGGAGTGGCAGAGAAGTATGTTAAAGTGGTGCAGGATATGTATGAGAGCAGTAGGACAGTGGTAAGGTGTGCGGTAGGTGTGACAGAGGAATTCACAGTGAAGGTGGGACTGCATCAAGGATCGGCTCTGAGCCCCTTCTTGTTTGTGGTGGTGATGGACAGGCCGACAGATGAGGTCAGACAGGAATCTCCATGGACTATGATGTTTGCGGATGACATTGTGATCTGTAGTGAGAGCAGGGAGCAGGTGGAGGAAAGTCTAGAGAGGTGGAGGTTTGCTCTGGAGAGAAGAGGAATGAAGGTTAGTCGCAGCAAGACAGAATACATGTGTGTGAATGAGAGGGATCCAAGTGGAACAGTGAGGTTACAGGGAGAAGATATAAAGAAGGTGCAGGATTTTAAGTACTTAGGGTCAACAGTCCAGAGCAACGGGGAGTGTGGAAAAGAGGTGAAGAAGCGTGTGCATGCAGGTTGGAATGGGTGGAGAAAAGTGTCAGGTCTGTTGTGTGATAAAAGAGTACCAGCAAGAATGAAAGGAAAGGTGTACAGGACAGTAGTGAGACCAGCGATGTTGTATGGTTTGGAGACAGTTGCACTGAGGAAAAGACAGGAGGAAGAGTTAGAGGTAGCAGAGCTGAAGATGTTGAGGTTCTCTTTGGGAGTGACGAGGATGGATAGGATCAGGAATGAGTACATCAGAGGGACAGCACATGTGAGATGTTTTGGAGACAAAGTTAGAGAGGCCAGGTTGAGATGGTTTGGACATGTTCAGAGGAGGGAGAGTGAATATATCAGTAAAAGGATGCTGAGGTTAGAGCTGCCAGGCAGCAGACCGAGAAGAAGAGCAAAGAGGAGGTTTATGGATGTAGTGAAGGAGGACATGAAGGTAGTTGGTCTGAGAGAAGAGGATGCAGGGGATAGGGCTAGATGGAGGCAGATGATTCGCTGTGGCGACCCCTGAAGGGAACAGCCGAAAGGAAAAGAAGAAGAAGCTAGCTAAACTTGTTTGTTCCTGCATGACATCACACTCACTGACAATTCTCACCATTGGACAATGATACAATTAGCTTTCAAGTTTTCCAGAGATGTTGTAGTGAGCATTCTGTTAGTATTCAAACTAAACTATCATAGTTGGATTTGCCATATTGTTCAGTTTCGCACCATATGACAACAAATGACATAATAATAATAATAATAATAATAATAATAATAATAATAATAATAATAATAATAACTGAATCAGATACGAAAACACAATAGAGGGTGGTGAAGAATGTCCAGCGTGTCACAGGGACCAGCCTCCCTAATATTAATAGCATATACACGGAACAGTGTAAAAGAAAGGCCCGAAATATCTAGGCACACTCTATTCATCCATTACACAAACTGTTCAGCTTGCTCCCCTCAGGGAAAAGACTGAGCAGCATTCAAGCCAAATGCTCGAGACTCATGAATAGCTTCTGTCCACAAGCTATAAGACTTCTAAACAGGTCCTCCTCCTCCTCCTCTTAGTTTAAACCTTCATATACCTATATCGTGTGTGTGTGTGTGTGTGTGTGTGTGTGTGTTTGTATGTATGTATTGTATGTATTTATTGTATTTATGGCATTTGGCAGATGCCCTTATCCAGAGCGACTTACATTTATGTCATTTATACAACTGAGGGTTACACTTCTTCTGCAAAATAGTGTGTGAATGATAGGCCTAACAGCTATATCATGTAGCATGATTTAATTGGAAACAATAAGCAGAACATTAGACGATTTCCATCTACCCAGTTTTTAGTACGTTTATTTGTGTAGAAAATGCTGTAATATTTAAGAATTTAGCTGATCTTGTGTTTCCAACATGGCTGTGTTTCAAACACCGGAAACCGGAACAGACCGACGCAGTGGCTTCTACCTCCATTCAGCGCCCGACTACATTTCCCATCATCCCCAGCGTGTCGCCAGTATGAGGTCAGTTGTCCGCGTGAGACTCATTCAGCTGAGAGCTGCAAAGACTGTGTGAATGGCTGGGGTTTGTGCTTTTCAAATTCTTACCATACATTTCATCTTCTATTCACGGCTGCGCGCTCGCGTGCATATTTGTGGGAATATTTGCATGCGCTGATGAGGAAATAAGGCGAAGTGGCTGAGTGTGAAAGCCGCCCGTTGATGAAGGTGCTGTCTATCTGAGACAGTTCCGCTAGGATCCGCAGTGATCCAGCCTGATTTTAGACAAATGTTCATGTGCTATCAGTATTTTACACCAGATTGCAGTCGATAGTTAAAGGCTGTTTCTAATTCCTGCGCACTGAGACCGTGCTGAGACTTTACTGAACATTATTTGTCGTTATTTCTGGTTGCATTTGTCGTGTTTCCAGCCGCCAAGTGGTGGAATGCATCGGAATTGCGGGGGTGTTTTTGTTTTCCTTGCCATTAGGAAGTTATTGTGAATGCAGATAGAAAGAGAAAAAGAGAATGAAAAAGCTCATCTTTTGTGCTGCATTCATTTACATGCATTGCAGTATTTAATAATAATAATAATAATAATAATAATAATAATAATAATAACAACAACAACTTATTGCATTTTGTCTACTACATGCAGGCGGCAGAAGATGGAAACCGTGAAAAAATGGAACAAGGATTTTATTGCACTTAACCCGCTGGATACGAAAATCCACTCCAAACAAAATGGTAAGACATTTGTGATTGCTCAAAACCTGATCAGGGTTGAGTTTCCCCAAAACACTGCAGCACAAAGATCAAGATTAAATGGTAGAGATAACATCACATTAAGCTCCCCAGTTCAGTCATGAGCTCAGGTTACTGTCTGTGTGGAGTTTCACATGTTCCCTGTGTGGGTGTCCTCTGGGTTCTCTGGTTTTCTCCCATATCCCAAAAAACAAGTGCAATGGCTACACTAAATTACTACACTAAATACACTAGGTGTGAATGTGTGTTTTTATGTGTGTGAGAGATGGACTGGTGTCCCATCCAGGGTGTATTCACTCAGTGTTCCCCGGGTCTGGCTCTGGATCCACTGCAACCCTGACCAGGATAAAGCGTTTACTGAAAGTGAAAAAATTGATTGAATGAATATTGTTGGGATACCTTATTTGGTTAAAGACCAGTGTGATAGAAGAGATTTGATGCTGCGTTCAATCATCGTGATTGATGGATGCTTTTCCAGTGCAGTATTTTGTATGTACGTTTAGAGCTTACCTAATCATTTAAACATATATGTGTGATAACTGATGTTACATTATGCAATCCTTTATCCACTTCACAGAATAATGGCGCCTTTGGCACTAGGAAACTTGAATTGGGCTTTTCATTATCCAGAGTGACTTACATTTATCTCATTTTATACAACTGAGCAGGTTAAGGGACTTGCTCAAGGGCCCAGCAGTGGCAGTGCTGGGATTTGAACTCAAGACCTTCTGATCAGGAGTCCAATGTCTTAAATACTGAGCTACCACTGCCCTATGGGCTTTTCCCATTGGCTATCACTCCTGTATGAAATGTCAGTAGGAGCTAATGGTACTCAAGGTGGGACGATGGGTCAAAACACCAAAACTCTGGGGTCCACTCTGTAGTGCTGAACGCTATGCTGAACACTTTTAAGGGGGGCGGACCATGGCATCCATTAGAAGGGTCTTTCCTAACTGAATTGACGAAAAGCATTTACTTCAAAGGGCCTTTTTGGAAGGGAATAACCGAAGGACACTTTGCTCCTGAGTTTTTATCTTCTGTTTTTAAGATGAATGAAAAAATGGCCACACATGGGAACAGACAAGCGTAAAATGTAGGCCCTGTAGTAAGAAACATTTTATTTAGTAATATTATGTTGTAAGTAAAATTTAATAAAAGTGTTAAAAGTATGTGCTGCAGCACATAAACTGTTTGTAGAGTTCATGTTCTTATTGCTACATCAGATTTTTACATAGCTTGTGACCTCACCTGTAACTGGTGACACTGTGGAGAGGTTTTCATTATTAATCTCTACATGTGGGACTCTTCAGAGTTCTCACTGTGAAGGGTAGAGCCTTCCGAAGGAGTAGGGCGTAGTCATGATCACTAGAATGGATTACAGCCAAAATATCATGTATGCAGACAAACTGGGCCACCATGTTTAAAGAATATTTCAGATGATGTTTTTTTTTAAAAATTTTTTAAAATTTAAAAAAAAAATATTGTTTGAAATGGAGGTAGAGCTACAGACACTAACTAAATCTCAGCTAATGTATGTCGGATAACCAAACAGTTGATCAAGCAAACTACTGAAGCTCCTCCAAACATTTTATCCGTTAGGGGTTTGTACGGGTATTAAAAACAAAACAAAAAAAAAGCTGTTTGAGGCACCAGTATTTGAATACTACGATCATTTATTCAGATATTTGTTATGCTGTACATCCACATGAAGTCAGTGACAAAATCTAGACCAGTGGTCACCAACCCTCTTCCTCTTCCATGTTTCATCTCCAACCAAAATCTAACACACCTGTTTTAGTTGGTCAAGAACTTCTTAAGGCAATGATTAGATGGTCAGGTGGGCACAATCATGGTTGGAGCTAAAGTCTTCAGGAAGGTAAATCTCCAGGAACAGGGTTGGAGTCCACTGATCTAGAGTGTGTATCTGAAATGAAGAAAAAGTTTTTGCTCTCATGTGGGTGGTAAGGAGAAGACAGATATTAAGCTTGTGAGACAAAAGATATTACACATTTCCAATTACATTCAGTATAACTCCATCAGAAGTGCACACCGCACATTCTAACTGCTCAGTGATGCTTTTAATTTTATACAGGGCACTGGTTTAGTACATAAAACCTGCAAATATCTGTACTTCCCATCAGATTTTCATAAACATGCATTGCCACTGATGATATAAGTAAAGATACAAAGCTATTACAGTATGGTTACAGGCTGAAATATTGAGCTGAGTTTCAGTAAAGCTTTTGCTCCATTTAATATTTGTGTTTGTCAAACACAGAGACGTGCACTTTCACAGCCAGGAAGAAAGTATAATTGAACTTGGAAAATGATGCTTGTTTATGGCACAGCAATGAATCTTTCTTTTTCCCCCCAAATATTTGTTTAGCTCTTATTGGTATGCCAATATTAAAATTAGACCGAAGGCACATCTCTACTTTTCCATGTAAACACACTGCAGTGTGATAACATTACACTCTTTTATTGTCATTGTAACCATTGTAGTTGTCTGTTCACTATTTGGGCCAGTTCTTGTTGTTTTATGTGCAGTGGAAAAATAGCCTAATGACTTTTCATGAACACAAACTAAGAAGTGCCATGTGGATCTATTGCGACTGGTAATGTAGCTGAATGCTGGGACATCTAAGTGTTTAATTCTCTTCCTTATTTTTAAGGCATGATCACCAAGAATCTTCTGAATACTCTCAAGATCTGCAACCATTTACAGCTCCAGCCCATTTCTCGTTCAGCATGTGCTATCGGTAAGGATCTATAACCGATCTGATCATTTGCCGCTCTCAATGAAATGAACATTTGCTCCATCCCAAGTTTGTGTTGTACATTGCTGAGGAACTCTGTCTTAATGAATTAATCTATTAATTTTGTTTGGTGGCTCATGCTCTCCCTCACGCATGCTGTGCTGAAAGGTCTGAGCTCCAGGCTTTCTCAGCTCTAGCCTTATCATCCGTAATCATACAGTATTTACCCTTTCAGAGTTTCACTGCTGTCTGATAAGACCATTTTCCAGAATTCCCCATGGTATCCAGGGTGCAATTTGCAAACATACTGAACTGTTTTTGTGACTAGATTTAGTGACTTTGCTTTATTTTTTTTATAATCTGATCTACGATACAACTGTACAGAAAGATTCATTGTGCTGTCGCTGCTATTGAAATGACACACTTATCAAATGTGCTTGTTGTCAATCAGCTGAACAATAAAGCGTTTGAGCAGCAGTCTGAATTGAGCTATGTGGGAGTATTAATGCCTGTGTCATGTTGCTGTGGATCAAAAAGACCCTTCAGCTCCTTTAATGAGTGTCCTTCTAGATTCAGGCCCATGGACCTGGTTTTCCATGGCCACTCCGAGACAAGTGCCACATACACACGCAAAGAAAGAGAGATAGACAGTGAGAGAGTGCACACTTCTTTGTTAGCTTCCTGATATGTGAACAAAGGGCAAGACCAAAACATCTATTGTAGTGCTATGCAGTTTAATTTTAGTTCTGCTATGTCAGCTCTTTGTGTTCTGGCACTTTCCACCACCACCTCAATTGCTACTCTAATATGTTAGTCCTGTAGTTTTGAACTTCCATTATGATAATCCTGTGTGATTTTGTTTTGTTGTTCTCCTGTCAGGCTCCTGTCCGGATCTGATGATGAGTAGGAATGAGCAGCGTGAGTTACGGCCAGCCCCCGTGGCTCTGACCCCACAGCTGCCTCCCAGGACCCACCGGCCTCTCTGCCTCTCAGTGTCCTCAGACAGCAATGGCCGCTTCAAAGCTCTGGAGACACAGGAATGGAAGAACAACCTCAAAGCTCAGGTGTGGACAGCAGAACAGTCTACCTCTGACTTAATAGTATATGACAGTAATGGACAAATCAGAAATTCATTGGCTAGCCCAGCAGGCAAGTGAAAGCTCTAATTTGCTGCCCAGTCCCATGTATTGTTTGCTCAGAAACCTAAACGACAGTTAAAAGTTATGGCTAATATAATGTAATAAAGTATGGCGAGCTAGTTAGCTAGTTAAGTGTACTAATACAGAAACAAACTAATATATAAATTCCCACATAGGAGACGACTCATTCATAGTCATTACTCTTTTCGAACAAAGTATCTGAGATAGCACATCACGCTTGCACTCTTGACAAAAAGTAATTAGCTAAAAATTGGCTATGAGATGTGGTGTTCTGTCTTTGCATCACACATAAAAAGTTATTATTTGAGTCTGGTTAGTGTCTTTATTTTTTTTCTTGGCATACTTAAAAACAAGGTGACTGCATGTTGCTGTCAGGAGAGTTATATGACTGTTTTGCACTGTTTCAAAATGTCAGAGTCACTACATATCTGCACACTTCTGATCCAGAAAATCTGTGCATGCTGTTTAATTCACCTAGTAAAAACCGATGTGTGTAGTGCAGCAGCCGGTGGTATTCAGTATGAGCAGTGTAAGCTATAGTTACAGCATTGAAGTGTGTCACAACACTGGGAAGTGCATTATGCACACTAAATATGAACTTTTGTTTTGTGAAAGTTAGTAGGAGGTTCTAGTTTAACAAGACAAAAAAAAAAAAAAAAAAACCTCTAGCCTACTGATTGTACTTTTTTTGCAAGGCAATCATCCTGCCCTGGGTCATTTGTTCACTGATGATATAAAATAGGGCTGTGTAAAATATTACGTTTTATGGTTTTTTTTGTTGTTTTTTTTCAACAATGACTTCAGTCTCTAGTTAACAGACTGCAATCCAGCAAAAAGTAGGCTTGCCGAACATTTTATATATATATATATATATATATATATATATATATATATATATATATATATACCTTACAAACTGTATTTTTTGTAAACATAAAGCATAATAAGCACTGTTTTACTAGCTAACCTCAGCAAAATTAAACAGGAAGTGCAAAATTAGCAAAACTTTAGGTCAGAATTAAGAATTGAATGACTTTTAAATGCTCGGGTCAGGTCTGAGGGCAAGAATCTAAAGCCAAACCTCTGACTTTTTCTTCTGTAGGTTTTTTTTTCTTATATTTTGCCTCTTGTATCAGAATACATCAACATTTCATTTTTAACTTCTAAGATAGTGGTATTTTATTCTTTGTTTCCACTCATAAAAGATGTGTAGATCATTATATTGTGAAAATATCTGGTCTATTTTTTCATCCACCCCTCATATAAAATGTTGATCAGTGGTTTTTGCCTGTGTTTTTTGGTTCCACGTGATCAGTGCACTCAGATTTACAGTAGTGTGACTCAATCTGTTACTTTGTTTGTTTGTTTGTTTGCTGTGCAGATGGAGCAGGCCCATAGCGCTGGTGCAGCCAGCAGCACAGGTTCTCTAGAGCGAGCCTCCCTTTTCTGTGCCTCTGGCTCCACCACTGCCTCCAGCTCAGGCCTCTCGAGTCCTGTGGAGCTTCTTGGCAAGAGCAAGTCCTCTAGCCGCTTCTCGCTCTTCTCACCACCGTGGAACAGCAGCTCTGAGTCTGACTCAAACCCTCCATCGCGCTCCGGCTCCAAGAAACTTCGCCGCAGAGCAGGACCAGGGGCTGTCAAGACTAGCCCCGAGACACCTGAACCCAAACCGAGCGGCCCAGAACACTTCCACTATTCTGAACCGATAATCTCCAAAGTGACGGACTACATCTTCGTTGGGAACGTTAATGCAGCATATAGTGGCCGCATGCTGTGCCGGAACAACATCGACAGCATAATCGACATGAGCAGCCTGCCAGGCGAGACATGCCTCAACTTGATCCCTTGCACATGCTCAAGAGGCACCAAGCACAGTTGGTCACGCCTGAAAGTGCACATGGAGGAGTCGCGCGAGCTGGGTGAGGATGGAGCAGAGTTGCACCAGCGTTGCTTTGATGCCATCAATGAGTGCATCAATGCCTCAGCTGGAAAGAGGAAGCGAGTGCTGGTTCACTGCCGCGATGGCTTCTCACTCGCCCCTACATGCGTCATCCAGTACCTCATGATCAAGCACAACATGAGGCTGATCGCTGCGTATGAGCTGCTCAGGGCCAAGCACCCTGTCAACATCCGCGAGTGCCACCAGAATGCTTTAGTGAGTCTCGAGAGGACGCTTCGACCTGGTGGAAACACCGACCCTGAATGCTTCAAACAGGCCATCTCACGCAAGCTAGCTTGGACCTAAACATACCACCATGCATTTCTTTTCAGCCTCATACTGATTTATCTGGTACACTTCTAGGACTGGCAGCTTGGGGCTAATTACTAACCCTAGTGATTAGCCACTGGCTATTTAAAAAAAAACAACAACAACAAAAAAAAACCTTCTTCCAGAATAAATTGACGGGGAAAAACTCAAGATCAAGTACTGTATAGCTGCTAATCAAGAAAGCCGGAGTGAAAATGTGTCTGCTCTGGTGTTAAGACTGGTGCTGAAGTCTTGTGAATATGAGGGTTGCAGCCATAGTGTTGTTACATTTTTCTTTCAGGGCAGCATGACGGGAATTCTCAGGAGACCCAGTGATGTCAAATCATGTCAACTGGATGGGGAGTGTAAAGCTTCTCCAAATGGACTACCTTTGAATAGTGGTTAAGCATCAGTCAAGTGCCATGTTTCCCAACTCAATCCTTAGGAACCTCCAGACTGTCCACATTTAGGCTCTCTCTTAGCTAGCAACAAACACAAACCAAGCAGAACACTCAATACCTGGCAGCTGTGTTGGGAGAGAGCAAAAGCGTGGGCAGTCTGGAAGGGTTGGGAGACATTGATCTAGCGTCAAGTCTTTAACTGCTGCCATTGTAAAAATAAACCTGCATTGAATCTGAACCATTTTGGTAATCCATGCATTTTTCAGAATCAACAGACATTCTTAATGTTTCGTAGGTACGAATTTTCCTCCATGAGGAATCTGGTCACAACATTTTCCCAGACACGTGATTATCACCAACTTCTCAGGGTTGAGTGCAAAAGTATGCATACCCTTAGCACAGTAAAGAAAGAAATTTCCACTGTTTTTCCTGCATTATCACTAATGACAAAATAGTAAATGTTAAGATGTTACTAGTGAAAAAAATCTAAATATTAGTTTTAATGTTCAGAAAGTGAAATATTCTCAAATAACTCATTCACCTTTCTGACATATTTGCATGATCTTTAAGCAGATTTTGGATTGTCTTATTTGTAATATTCCGGCCGCTCCCTACTTGCCATATTGCTTGACCAATCTTGGCCCATTCAGTCCCTCCAGGATTTTGTGGTCACAGAAATTAACTGTAATGTTCGGAGGAGCTTGCAATTTTTCAAAATTACCGCAGATTTTCTGCAGATTTGGGCCAAAATGTGTCATGTGACGTCATCACAAGGTGCATTCAGCCAAACCAATCTTTGATTCATGTGTATTGAACATGAGCTAAAAGGTCTCATTTCATCACTGTGAAAGACAGTTTCAGCAATTCAAGTAGTTTTCTGCAAAAAAAAAAAAAAAAAAAAAAAAAAAAAACGAAATTTTTTGGGAAAAAAAGAGCAAAATCAAACATTTTTGGCCGCAATAATCACAAAAAACTCGGTAAAATTCTGTACGGACTGCTCTTTTTTTTTATTAAAAAATTTGTTTTTAAAATTTTTTTTTTTTTTTTTTTCTTTAAACATCTCTGCTAAATTGTTATCAGATATAATAGACTGCATACTTCAAATCAGATCTGGAAACTGATAGTCTTCCTTTTGGTTCTTATCAAACCCATGTAACTTTTTTGCATGTAGACACATTGTGAAAGAGTGCTACATTTACCCTTTTTCATCGCAAAACAATGCACAATGCAAACTGTTGCACTCAACTGGAGCTTTGGTGCTTGGGAAGTGAGATATATTGTGTCTGTAGTGAAACTGATACCAACTAGTGTGTATCTTTGGGGTTTCAGCATTATTAGTATGGATTTGACTGAATTGTGAAGCAGTGAACTACTACAAAGACTTTTTTATTGCACTAACTAGACGTTGTAAAGAAACTGCACAGGTGAAATGTTCTTTAACTGACATGCCACTTCTTTTGGTTCTTCATTGCTCAGCACAGGTAGACCTTTACTATTTTTAGATGAATATGTTGCACATGCTTCCTGTGAACTGACTATTAATTGATGCTAGATTGCTGTTGTGTTTTAATTCACCATGTAGGAAGTTCTATCCAACGTCTTGTGTGGAATTGCTTATGCTTGTGTACAGTAATTATTATATTTTAATATTTTAGTGAGCGGTGTGCTGAGGTGGTGCGTTCCTGAGTTTTTGGTGCCTTTGAACTTGTCTTGCGTGATTGTATTGTGAGACTCACACTATGTATGCAGTTGTCAGGCACTGACAATGTTTTTATACTCTGGAATATTCTGTATAATGCCTAATCCTTCTCCTGCTGCGAGTACTGCATTGTGGTGTGCAGCAGGACACAGCTCAGTTCAGTAACGTGAAGGTTTTGTTGCAGTGGTCATTCTGTGAGCAGTGGCAGTATTTTCAACCCTTGTGGTGGTAACTAGTGCATCTCTGTCTAACTGATCGTAATTTCTCCCCACTGCTATGCTCCTCTCCTAAAAACATTATCCACAGTCTAATCTATATATGGCCTAACTATACAGCTTTCTTTTGTTGTATATTTCTAACAGTTTGACTTGATCTCAGGTGAAATTTATTGACCTAAATTATAATGTTCTCTGTTTAAACTAGAAAACAGAACAATGTGGCAGTGTATTTTCTGTATTATGTTTTTAAAGTCTTATGCATTTGTATATGTAGATATTAAAGAAAACAACCAATTCATTTTCGACTCAAGACCATGATTTGAAGTGTATTACCATAAGCTCGATCAACACATAAAATGAAATTATTAACTATAAGCTGATCCAACCCAGTTATTTGCCAACAATACTGTCATTCTCTTGGCAGATCATTTTTCTGATGCAGTGGTGTTTCTGTGCATGTTCTCCCTGTGTCTGTGTGGGTTTCCTCTGGAATCTCCAGTTTCCTCCTACCTCCCAAAAACATGCTGTTCGATTAGATTGGCTACATTCAATTGCCCCTAGGGGTAAAAGAGTGTGTGAATGTGTGTGTGTGCATGGTGCCCATCCCATACAGGGTGTATTCCCGCTTTGGGCTCAGTGTTCCTGGGATAGACTCCATATCCAGCACCATCACCATGTCTAGGATAAATAGTTTACTGAAAATGAAAAAATGAATGAATAATTACCTGCCAGTGGAAGATCATTTCAAACTAGCAAAAAGGTCTAGAAACACATTGAATCATCTGATAATAGTTTATAATAGTTTTACAATGGGATAATATTGTTATGATATAATTTTCTGTAGTCAGTTGACCCTTATTTTATGCCTCCGCTGCTAGGTGTTGGAAGCATTATGTTCTTGGGTTGTCTGTGCATCCATCTGAGATTTTCATTAAAGAATATGACAAGAATGAGTAGTTGACTTTTGTAGGATTTATATGGAATTATCACTGTAACCCGCATATTCGATTTTGGAATTGATCCAAACAGGGTCAAGGTCAAATATCTGAAAATGTTTTTCTTCAGTTGCTTCCTTCCTTCCGACGCCATTGGCATCGAGTTCTTCTTGTTTCTTAAAACATTTTTGCTTTGTCCATTACGGAATTTTTCGGTTTCATTTACTACAGGTTGTCTCAATACATAGGGGGAAATTAACACATTTTAGCAAAATGTCTTCCAAATTTTTTCATATTTAGTTTATATTATATAAATTTTTTCAGATAGCCTTTAAGAATGCCTTTGACAAAAGAAGAATGCATTGAAATCATTCTCATGGCTGGATCTGGAAGCTGCCGCAAGGTTGCGATGGACTTTAACAGGAAACATGGCAAGCACCTCACACACGACACAGCTGCCAAACTTATTAACAAATTCAAAAAGACTGGAAGTGTTGTGGACCAACTAAGAAGTGAACGTCCACAAACATCCACTGATGAAGGCACAGCCAACGTGGTGCTGGCAAACATAGTTCCCTATGTATGGAGACTTTTGCACACCCTGTAGTATAGGTACTATATGTTTTGCTACAATAAACCACATTGCATAATTTTTTTCCAGTAGGATTTCAGTCACATTATCTGCAATCACGTACATTTCACTGTTATGCATATGAAACATTGCTCTATATTTGCATTAGTTGTACTGTAGACCTGCCGATACCATATTTATAAGTATTGACATGATATTAAGCACTGGATGCATGCTAATTACCTCAAACTTAACACAAAAAACAGATTCTGTTCTCCTAATTGGTTCCCAAGTTAGACCACTTAGACCTCTATCTTGACAATGACTGGTTATAACCTTAGCATCATCTTTCACTCATCATGTACATTTGAATCTCATATCAGTTTCTCACCTCTACAGTATTGCAGGATTCTGGCCTATACTCAAATTTAAGGATGCTCAAACTCTAGCCCAAACCGGTCTTCCTGTCAAAAGACTTTCCAGATGGCAGTATATCCAAAATTTCCACACACACATTCTGCTTACAGGTGCATCTCAATAAATTAGAATGTCGTGGAAAAGTTCGTTTATTTCAGTAATTCAACTCAAATTGTGAAACTCGTGTATTAAATAAATTCAATGCCACAGACTGAAGTAGTTTAAGTCTTTGGTTCTTTTAATTGTGATGATTTTGGCTCACATTTAACAAAAACCCACCAATTCACTATCTCAACAAATTAGAATATGGTGACATGCTAATCAGCTAATCAACTCAAAACACCTGCAAAGGTTTCCTGAGCCTTCAAAATGGTCTCTCAGTTTGGTTCACTAGGTAAGTCACAAACATTCACTGCCAAAGAAGCTGGCTGTTCACAGAGTGCTGTATCCAAGCATGTTAACAGAAAGTTGAGTGGAAGGAAAAAGTGTGGAAGAAAAAGATGCACAACCAACCGAGAGAACCACAGCCTTATGAGGATTGTCAAGCAAAATCGATTCAAGAATTTGAGTGAACTTCACAAGGAATGGACCGAGGCTGGGGTCAAGGCATCAAGAGCCACCACACACAGACGTGCCAAGGAATTTGGCTACAGTTGTCGTATTCCTCTTGTTAAGCCACTCCTGAACCACAGACAACGTCAGAGGCGTCTTACCTGGGCTAAGGAGAAGAAGAAGAACTGGACTGTTGCCCAGTGGTCTAAAGTCCTCTTTTCAGATGGGAGCAAGTTTTGTATTTCATTTGGAAACCAAGGTCCTAGAGTCTGGAGGAAGGGTGGAGAAGCTCATAGCCCAAGTTGCTTGAAGTCCAGTGTTCAGTTTCCACAGTCTGTGATGATTTGGGGTGCAATGTCATCTGCTGCTGTTGGTCCATTGTGTTTTTTGAAAACCAAAGTCACTGCACCCGTTTACCAAGAAATTTTGGAGCACTTCATGCTTCCTTCTGCTGACCAGCTTTTTGAAGATGCTGATTTCATTTTCCAGCAGGATTTGGCACCTGCCCACACTGCCAAAAGCACCAAAAGTTGGTTAAATGACCATGGTGTTGGTGTGCTTGACTGGCCAGCGAACTCACCACACCTGAACCCCATAGAGAATCTATGGGGTATTGTCAAGAGGAAAATGAGAAACAAGAGGCCAAAAAATGCAGATGAGCTGAAGGCCACTGTCAAAGAAACCTGGGCTTCCATACCACCTCAGCAGTGCCACAAACTGATCACCTCCATGCCACGCCGAATTGAGGCAGTAATTAAAGCAAAAGGAGCCCCTACCAAGTATTGAGTACATGTACAGTAAATGAACATACTTTCCAGAAGGCCAACAATTCACTAAAAATGTTTTTTTTTATTGGTCTTATGAAGTATTCTAATTTGTTGAGATAGTGAATTGGTGGGTTTTTGTTAAATGTGAGCCAAAATCATCACAATTAAAGGAACCAAAGACTTAAACTACTTCAGTCTGTGTGCATTGAATTTATTTAATACACGAGTTTCACAATTTGAGTTGAATTACTGAAATAAATGAATTTTTAATCGACATTCTTATTTATTGAGATGCACCTGTATATTTCACCCAATGTATTTATATTTCACCCAATGTAAAAAAAAAAAAAAAAAATATATATATATATATATATATATATATATATATATATATATATATATATATATATATATATATATACGTATACATATACATATATGTATACGTATACATATATACATATATATATATATATATATGTATATATGTATACGTATACATATATGTATATGTATACGTATATATATACTGAGTTGGAAAAAGGATCAGCCCCCTCCTAAAAATGACTTGTAAACTCAATAAGGTGTAGCTAATCACCTTCTCAATGGCACACAAAGCCATTTGACTTTTAACTGTGATCAGCTGTGGTCATTTTGATTAGCTCAGCATGAAAAGAGCTTTCCTGGAGCATTTTGTAGTGCAACTGAAGCAAACAATCAACTATATATATATATATATATATATATATATATATATATATATATATATATATATATATATATATATATACACATATATACATATACATATACATATATATATATATATATATATATATACACATACATACATATATATATACATATATATATATACACATATATATATACACATACATACATATATATATATATATATATATATGTATGTATGTGTATATATATATATGTATATATGTGTAATATATATATATATATATATATATATATATATATTTTTTTTTTTTTTGTGACATGTTGGTGTTGTATCGTTCACTTGAATGTTATAAGTTGCACTGAGTAAATACAGCTGGATAAAACAAAAAGTGTGTCCGTCTTCAAAAGATGGAAAAGCAACAAAATGTGAATATTTGAAAGGGGGGTGATTCTTTTCTATACCCACTGTACACTTCCATATACTGTACATGTACATGGAAGAAACTTTGTAGTGTGATTATTTAATTTATTGTTGCAACAACAAAAAATACTGAAAGGTTCTTTTTACTTTTAAGAATGTACCCCTGTGTGTGTGTTTAAGGTCATGTGGTTCCAGTATATTCGTTCCTAGATTTAGACTTTCATATATGGCTGGTGTTAATTTTGTGGCACTTAATTCTTGGAATTCACTTCCATAGAGACCAGATCAAATTTCAAAATTTGTTCTCTGCTTTTAAATCAAACACTTTAAACAGTACCATCACTCTCTCAACAATTACTAAGCAGTAGCTCACTATCTCTATATCCTCTCTTTATCCCACCTCTAATCATGTGTTATTGTTATTGGATGGTATTGTAATTTGTAAAGCTACCTTAACTATGACTAAAACCTTACTATTTTTAATCATTGTTTTATTACTATCAAGTTACATTGATTACCAAAACTCTCTTATGTCAAAACATGAGCAATTCATCATTATATTCTTGACTGAGCTACATGGCTCACCTTAAACACAATCTGTTCATAATTGTCCTTCAATGGTTTAAACCCCCAACCAATCTACCCAGAGATTTCCTCCTGCCCTCACACATGTGCATGTGTGTGTGCCCTTATGTTCATCCTAGCATTTTGTGTGTGTGTGTGTGTGTGTATCCTGATAGTAATTCTCTGGCTCCATTCCCTTAATGTTCTGCAGAAGTCTTGCTGAGTATGCCTCTCTGACTCTGTTCTACCAATTAGTGAGATAACGACAGCTAGCGAATCTCTTTTCCACAGCTACTTAACACAGATGGGATGATGAGACATCTAACTAAGAACTAAGAGCTCGGGGGAATCAAAGGAGCACTAAATTGTGACATGTTTGGTAAATCTGTGTGTGTTGTTCATTTCCTTTTCCACACGCCGCTGGATTTTTATATTCCATTCCATCACATTTGCTTATATCACTTATTTCTGCAGTCAGATTGTCCCCTGTGCCCGTAATGCCTGTGTTTACTCTTGCAGTGTCTCAAATGCAGCACACCTCTTCCTCTATGACCATCTGTTCTGAAAGTCTTCCATGAAGAAACTTTTACCAGCTCCAGTTGGCAAAGCCTGTTGCCCCCTCACCCCCACCCTCTCCATAATGGGGGTGTAGTTTGTATGAATAATTAAAAATAAGGATCACTATCGTGAAAGAAGGGTTATTTATATTGATGGTGGTGAAGGGAGGAGTTGGAGGTTTCCATCTAATGTTTCAGGTGCTTGCTAGCCCATTGGCCTCTGTGTGAAACTACTTCCATAAAGAGGAAGATGGGCTTTCCTTCACCATTAGGGAATGCAATATAAACCTTCAGATTATGCCAGCTTCTTGCAGCAGTCACAGTCGTCCCCCCAACTCTCTCGGCTGTGAGCTCCACTCCACCTTCTTCCGCTCATAGGTGAGCGCCTGCGTACTCTCTTTCTGTCACTTGCTCTGTGCTATGTTGCAGCTGTTCTTTGAGCATATGTGCTGCATTTGAACTTTTGGATTAGCATCTTGGCTGTTAGGATGGTCCTGTCTGATCTAATTGTGTCTGATCTGGAGGGTATTCGTTGGTTTTGCAGTAAACAGACACAGTAAAGAGACATGTTACAGTGTCTGTGTTCTTTAGTCTTTGTACATAAGATTTACGATCTTATAATTACGAATTATAATTTACGATAATCTAATGATCCTATATACATTTATAAAGTTATATATGGCCTTCTTAGATGATGATTGTGTATGCATTTGGATAGAGGGTTTTCTGTAATTCTTCATGTAAGTGAAAATCCCGTTATTTAAGTAGCTCATATCAATTTACACATCTGCTGGTTGATAAATTGTGTGTTGAGCTTAGCTATAGAAACAAAATTCCTCAAGGTTCTGGTCTCCAGAAAGTGATACGGCAGTGTTTATCTTGTTGTGTCTTCAAAATCTCCATATGTGTCAGCTGGCATTTCTGATGTGCATGGAATCCCAGTGCCATAGCTCGAAGCAGAGGTGTATGCAAAGGGTTTTGTGTGAGTGAAAAAGAAGATCATGGGAGATTAACTCACATTATCGGGATCTTAATTCCGGTGAAATCTTCTGACCTTTGAATTGTTGTGGCTGACTTTGTAAGAGAGGTGATGATGTGCATCATACATTAGAATTAGTGACTGAATTAAATGCCACACTTTTTCTTTTGCTGTTTATCTGTTAGTTTCTAATTTTGTTCCATGATATTTGCAACATACTTGGATTTTTTTTTTTTAACACCAGGGTGATTTTCTTGTCTTGTCTTGAATATATTAAACAGTCCTAATAATTTGCATGCAAATGCTTTTTTGTCACCAGTTTGTGCTATGCTGAATAAACTTACAGAGCCTTATCATATGAATCCTAAGCCGCTTTATAAACCACAGGCGCTAATGTCTGAGTCATCTTAGCCATCTCAGGACATTTCTAGAAGGCCAGGTGGACTCTGAAGTCATATCAGGTTTTTTTGACAATCGTCCAAAAATACAAGCCTCCCAAGCCAGTGAGCTGAAGAACCTCATACTCACCCAAATATAGCATCTTAAACTGATTTCCATAACGCATGCCAAAATAAGGATTCCAACAAACTGTGATTGGATTAGTTTTACAATTCACTGTGATGTTCTTAAAATATTTAAAAAGTTGTATGCTGATATATGCATGATATGTATTCTGGTATGTTGATGCCATTAGTTATTATTAGTTTTTATTTTATAGAAGCATTTTGAAATATCACTGAGACATTTCTCAATCAAAGCCCTTTATTGCCACGTGCATAGAGTACAGTGAAATTCTACCTTGTGTGTTATTCATGCACAGACTTTAACAATAAATATCATATGACATATATAAAGCAGTGGCACCATTATAAACAACAGCAGACAGTATACAGTTTGTGCACATAGTAAGCTTTAGCATATATGCTGTAATTAAAATTATAGCACATGAACATGACAAGTGACTGTTAAAGTGTTACGTGAGTGTAAATTAAGTGAACTGTGCACAATGTTAAGAGTATATTATTACAGTTCAGTGTGCATAAGTGTTATCAGTACAGTTTACTCCCACAACCTCAAAATGCCTGATTGCTTTAATAATATATTTAATAGCAAAAAATTAAAAAGGCTTTTTATTTTATTTTATTATTTTTTACAACTATTAGCACTTCACTCTCATGAAAATAAATAAATACTAAACTGTACAATTGCTTGTCCCTGTAGAGGGTCCCTCGAGGGGTATGTTTTTTTTTTAATGCCTTTAGTATTTATCGTTCACCTCGTGTACATTAAAATTCATCTACAGTACAACAGGTCCCAGGTAAAAGATACACCCTAATGGTAAAAAAAAGACGGTACAAATAATAGAAACAATAAAATAGATATGTGTGTATGTACATATGCTAGAGTTCTATTTCTATATGTACATGTGCAATATCTGTGGAATGACAATTAACTGTTGAGCGTGTGTGTTTGTGAGACAGTGGAATAAGATGTACTGTGCATTGTAGCCAAGTAATAGTACTTTTCTTAAGTAGTTAAGTTATTTTAATATCTTTTTATCCAAGGCTTTGTGTTGAACTGATTTCTAAAGACAGTTTTTTCTCACTTTGTTCTATCATGTTGATACATTTGCAATGATCCAATGTTTACATTTTAATTCATTTATAGTATGCTGATTTTTGTTGAATATTGTTAGTGTTGTGAAACTTAACGGACTTCCCTTTGTACTACAGGGTGTAAAAACAAAATCCAGCCAAAATGTCGGAGTAAGTGCCTTGCAATCTTTATTATTATCTTGTTCTAGGTATACACTGTAGGCTTAACAATCATATAAAAATGATATAAACAATCATATAAAAACCTACATGTGTGAAAGTAAACAAAGAAAACATGTGGCAGTTCATTTGAATTTCAATATATTGTAATCCATGTATGTGTGAAATAAATTAGTGGAGGTTCACTGAAGCTCTAAACGTAAAAAATACCCACAGTGAATTTAAAATATGTATTGTGACTCTGCATGTATAAATAATACTTCACCATTCCCATCCAAACTCTTAAGGAAAAAGATGTCATCGAGTCGCAAGCATAATCTGAAGGTATGTTTTTATTTATCTGTTCAACTTTTTTGGATTATTATTATTTTTGCATTTATTTGCTCGTTTATTACAATCAAGATAATTTTGTTGCAGTGAAGGACTGCCAAGAAACTGATTATAACACTGTGTTTCAGAGCTTGATGCTCTCCATCGCTAAAGGTTTACTTGAGGTTGAAGCAAAGGAAAGAGAAGAGGAGAGGAAAAGGTACATGGTAGAGACATGCCCTCCTTTATCCCTGCCAAGTGGCATACAAGCACTACAGGTACTGACACAAATACACCCAGCATTGATTTAAACATTTTAGCCTAGATGCATATAGTTCATTTCTGTCATATATATATATATATATATATATATATATATATATATATATATATATATATATATATATATATATATATATATATATATATATATATATATATATATTAAAAAGATCAATATGCTGTAGTATCTCAAAACTAAGGCCATGCTGTTTTGCCTCTGGATTGTTTACAGGAGCTGTGCAAAGAACTTCACCATAAGATTGATGTGATTGATGAGGAAAGATATGATCTGGAGAGCAAAGTTGACAAAAGTTCTAAGGAGGTACAGTTTAGACCTCACACGAGACCACTGTACCTCAATAAACAGCATTCATAATTAAGGTTGTTCATGTGACTGTTCTTCTGCACCACACTAGATTGAGGACATGAAGATTAAAGTTCAGGATCTGAAGGGCAAGTTCAAGAAGCCAGCTCTGAGGAAGGTGCGCATGTCTGCTGATCAGATGCTTCAGGCTCTGCTCGGCTCTAAACACAAGGTGTCTCTGGACCTGAGAGCCAACCTGAAACAAGTGAAGAAGGAGGTCAAGGAGGAGGTGGGGGCTCAATTTAAAAAAATTTTTTTTTACTACACCTGAATTAAACTTTAGCATTTTTTGCTCCCTGTATTTCTCTGTATTATTTACAAATAAAGGGTTGTGAACTTTTTAATGATGTATAATTCTTAAATACTAACTTTTCTATCTGTCTCACAGGATAAGGAACTGCGTGATGTCGGTGACTGGCGTAAGAACGTTGAAGACAAGGCTGGCATGGATGGCAGAAAGAAGATGTTTGAGTCCGAGTCTTAAATAATCATATGTAGTCTAGTCTTCATTGCTTCTACAGATTAACTGTTGTGTGCTGCTGCTAGAGGAATGGAAAGGTCAGGTTTAGCATATGGACAAATTCATTCATATTGGGAAATGGGAAAGCAAAACAAATTAAATGTAGTAAGTGTTCAGAAAGATTCAGAATTCAGTTGTATTTTGTGTAGTTATAAAGAACTTCATACAGAACATGTGTATTGGGCAATTCAATTTTCCAATGCATGAATAAACGGTTTAAAGTACATTTGCCTTTTTGTCTTAATTTATGTCAAAATAATGCCATACTTTTCCAAGCAAGGGCTATAAAGGTTAACAAAATCTGCATTATTGTGTATCATTTCATTACTTTTTTAAATAATTATTATAATTATTTGTTGTTGTAAGTTGACAGTTTTGGGCATTTTTTTTCTAGTGTTGTTTCCCAGTCTCCCAGACTTCTGATGCCATTTACAGTATAACCAATTAATAAAAACAATTAATAAAAGTCGTCTCTAAAAGCTAAAACATCACAAATATTTGAAATGTGCATATTAAGTACATATTATCTATTCTGTGTAGTACTGCTGCTAATTCACAGGTAAAGGTAAGCAGCATAATTTAAATGAAGTACTGCAGTGTTTTGTGGTGTCACTGGGGTTATAATACTGCAATTAACCTTTTTCTCATGTCTTGCAAGATTAAGTATGGTTCAAATGATGGATGACTTCAGGACATTCTTCTGAATACGGTAAGGCAAGTTGATGTCTTACAGTATCTACAAGGTGTCTGAAAAGTCAGGAACCAGTGAGATTATAACTACAAATAATTTTGTATTTCTTATTTACAACATATGCTCTATATGTTCACCCTTATGCTCCATGCATTTTCTCTGTATCATGTTTTTGCAGATTTTATGGACACCCTGTAAATTGATTGTATCCTTATCAGTTGACAGTTTTTTCTAGTGCCATTTACCGGTGTAATTGACTTCTGATACTATTTATAGTATATAACCAATTAATAAAACAATTAATACAATTTGTTTCTAAAAGCTAAAACATCTCAGTAAAAATTTTAAATTTGCATATTGAGTACCTATTATATATTGTGTGTAGTACTGCTTCTAATTCCTAGGTAAAGGTAAGACTTTAACAGCAGCATAATTTAATTTACAATATATTACAGTATTTATATTGACTATTGATATCTACTAAAGTATATACAGTACTGTGCAAAAGTTTTAGGCATTAGTTTTCTAGCACAAAATTAAATGTTAGAAAAATGTTTGTATGTCATTAAAGAAAGCAGCACATTAGGTAAGAGACACTTTTCAGACAAAAAACACAATGAAGGCTGCTGGGTTTTGCTGCAAAAATAAGAAGCAAGTGAGAAAGTCAAAGTCTCCAGAAGAACTGTGGCTGGTTCTGCAAGATGCTCAATAAAACTTACCAGCTCATTTCCTTGTAAAACTGCACAAATTGTACCGGAGACTACTATTTAAATTTAAATTTAAATTTAATTTTTTTTTGTCACACCAAATATTGACTTTGTTTAATTTACTACTGTTTACTGCTCTTTACTTTTTTTTTTGTTTTGTTTTGTTTTGTTTATATGTAGAAACATTTATTTTCATTATTTTGAAGGCATCTTTGCTCTTCAGCATTTCTTTGCATGTGCCTAACACTTTTGCACAGTACTGTATATTGATATCTACTACAGTAACTATATTGGTGTTATTGATATCTATTTCAGCTGTATTGATTGTAGTAATATCTATTATTCAAGTTATTATTAAACTTAAAATATCCAAAGGTTTTGGAGTACTCCTGTAAGTTTAGAGTACTGTCGCTGTGATGATGTTGAGCTCTAAGGCTCCTTTCAGGGTCTTCTTCCCTGAAAGTTGCTAATAAAGATAATACCTCAATAATAATCTTGAGGGACGTGTTATTTATATTGAAGAAGCAGGGAAAGAAGCCATAGTACTGTATTTCATGACCTTGTCAGCCCATTGGTTTGGTTGGTAATCCATTTCCATAAAGAGAAAGGCAGGATTTAAGGAGCGATCAGAGAATGCAATATATAACTTCTATGCTCTTCAGCTGCCTGTGTCTCCGCCTGACAGTAGCTCATCAGCACTTTACGAGCCTCTGTGTTCTCTTCTGTCTGTAAGGTAAGGGATATTCTTTGATTTATTTTGCTGTGCTTTCATCCATTCCATCTTTTGTGCAGACTTGCATCACTCTTACATAATTTCTACATCATTGTTGTTTCTGATGGTAATATACTTGTACATCGTTACTGTGCAATGAAGATTAAGGTAAAATTAATAATGGTGTTGAATTAAATGTTATTTCATTTTGGCCATACATGCACACATTTTTAGCACAACTTGGTTAATGCTTAATTTATTTTCAAATATACATAATAGTATTAGTAATATGAAATGGAATTAAAAACCATTGAGCTTGGTGAACATGTTTTGTGTGTTTTAGTGAAGAGTGGACAGAGAGAGCCAGGATGCTTGCTTAATATACGAAGTGATGATGTGGCACTTTGAAAGTCTACACCTCCTTCAGCAATAAATTATGAAAATGATACTGCAAAGTTTTACTTCTTGTCAACACCCACATTCTGTCATGTGTAACAGATTGTTCACAATAGTGTCTGTTCCATAAAATGTGTTTTGCCTCCAAATGATAAAGTGGTGATGAATATGAGTTAAATTGATTAAAAATATATGTAATCCATCAGCTAATCTATATACCACTTCCACGGAAGGATAAAACTATCTCGTTTTTAGTGTTCTCTAGCCTCTAAGAATAGCCCCTCTTTCCAAAGAAATGAAGGGCTTTATATGCCCTATCAACTGTCTTTGTAGCTTTCTAAGCATGTAGTTAAGGAGTGTGATGACCATCTGAACAGGCTAAAGCAGTTAACTCAGTCATCAGTTAGACAGTCAGCCTACTCAGTTGCTCCATGCCGGATAAATAAAGGCTAAGAATGGAGTCAGTTGTGATGGAATAAAGGACACTGAGTTATTTTTGAGCTCTACTCTAATGTCTTGGCCATCTCAAAGATGTTCCATAAGGCCGGGTCTGTCTCTCGGGCACGTCTAACAGTTGTGGTGTCACATTGCAGAGATCTCACTAAGAAAATATCAGGGATTTGAGGCCACATAGCCTACTCACATCTCAGATTTAGAATCAGGGTTCTGGTCATGTGCGTGTGACACTTTAAAGACATAATGAACTTGAACATGAACTTGACCTTGCACTGTGCTCTGTACAGTATGTTTTCCAAGTTCCATTTCAGATTTTCTCAGAGGTCAAGCTTTCAAGATATTTTCTTTAAAGGTCGAGAAGCAACATCAGATTTGAAAAAGACCATTGACATTTTACTGCCTGAGTTAATTACTTAACAGTTGACATTTTCTTAATAATTAGATTCTGCAGAGCATTAATTATACTGAAATGTCTAACACATCATTGTCCTCCCAAGAATACACCATAAGCATACAATGTATGTGCTCTTTCTTTGTATTACTGTTACCAGGGAACAAAGACAAGCAGCCAACATGACTGAGTGAGTAATATTTTGAGTCACTTACTTTGCTAAGAAGTAGTGCTAAAGAACTTAGCATTAAGGGAACCTGATCTCATGAGAAATATGCATATGAAATATACAAGAGAGTCATATGAATTGTTGTGAATTAAGGACTAGAAAAATAAATGTTATACATAATATTTAACTTATAATTTTCGTTATAAATTATAAGCTATAATGTAACTACAGAAACAAGGGAAAACCCCCACATATCAATGTTTTTTTTCTGGTAGGAACAAAAGAATGTCCATGAGCCGGAAACACAGCCTGAAGGTAAATATCTTTGTTTAGATTGTAACAATTTTGCCACTAGTGATATAGCATATATACTGTAACACATTTACATGAAACTATTGAGTATGGGCAAATGAAGCAAGAATAAATCCTCAGATTGATTGTGTGTCTGATAAACTTCTGTCTCCAGAGCTCAATGCTTCAGGTTGCAAGAGACTTGTTAGAAGCTGAAGCTGAAATGAAAGTGCAAGAGAGGAAGAAGTACATGGAAGAGAACTGCCCTCCCCTTTGTTTACCCAGCAGCAAGGAGCAGTTACAGGTAAAACTCATGGTAACTTTTCCACTAGGACTGAAAGACTTAAGTTATTCTATTAATATAGACACTTAGACATGAAATAAAAGTACTCTGGCCTATCTCCTATGATAGACACTTCTGGGTTACACTTTACATATTTACATTAAGGTTCCCCTAACACATTATTTAACACATTAGTTTTAATTAATACAAAGGTGTACATGTCTGCTACAGGGAGACTGAGACTACTGGGCTGAAATACACCATAAGTAACATTAACAAATTAACTAACTAATATATATATATATATATATATATATATTTGAAATATTGATATATTTCATATTTGAAATAATGAACCATGTAAGCCAAATAATCCACAGTGACCAACATGAACCAATACCTTGTGGTTGTTAACTAGTATAATTCACAAGTGAGGTTAAAAAACAAGTTCAAAAATTAGACTAGATTTCAGTAAATTACCAACATATTTGGGAACATGCTGTAATGATTCCCCCCCCCAATTTATGCAGATTTGTTTTTAGTCATGAGAGTCAGTCATGTTTAGTCATTTTTAGTCAAAATAGGCATATTTAGCTAACATTTAAACAATCATTTAATATGTGTTAAATTACATTGTTACTTTAACATTACCTATGATTTATTAATGCTAAGTTTAAATTTAATTTTGTTACTGTTAATTAAAGCAATAGAAAATGTTAGTTAAGGAAAACATTATGCATTTCCGTACATTGCTCTGGATAAAAGCATCTATCACATGCTATAAATGTAAATGTAGAACACTCAGTTGTGCGGTCCTGTATCGAACGCTTGAGTATTTCCTGGACTAACAACCAAAGGTCTAGACTTAACCTTTTATTCAACAGTGTAAAATGTGTGAAGAACTGTAGTTTTATTTTATGTCCCATTTACTATTCCATATTATTGTGTTTAGAGTCTGTTATCTGTCTAGATTAATATATGGGGTAAATTCAGATGCAGAATATGTATATACCCTCAGGCACTGTGCAAAGATCTACATGAAAAGATTATAGTTATTGATGAAGAGCGATACAACCTGGAACACAAAGCCAATATGGTTGTGGATGAAGTAAGTTTTCAAACTTTTTTAAGAATCATTTATCAATTTTCTTAATGCTCCATTGACATAACTGTTCTCATGCACATTGATTTCTCTCTGTCGACAGGTTAAAGATTTGAATATAAAAATTGTAGACCTCAAGGGAAAGTTCAAGAAACCTCCTCTGAAGAAAGTGCGTATGTCAGCTGATGCTATGCTTCAGGCTCTGCTCGGCTCCAAACACAAGGTGAACCTGGACCTGAGGGCCAACCTGAAACAAGTAAAGAAGGAGGTCAAGGAGGAGGTGGGGCTTGGATTATCAACAGTCCATTTGATCATTATTTCTAGCTGTCTCAGATATGGATTTTAAAATCTGAGGTTCATTCTGAAGAGTCATTTGTGTGTACTGATGCTGATCAGCACACATGGAGAGGTGGTTAATTAAAAGCAAATGGCTTTATTTTTCTTATGTTTACCAAAACCAACCAACCAAAAAAAAAAATAAAAATAAAAATAAATAAATAAATAAAAATAAATAACAACCCAAACTGGCTTGCAACTTAACAGACAGAGCACCTTAAAAAAAAAAAAAAATCTAATTACCTTTAATGTTTAGCTACCTTGCATTTATCTTTGATGCCACACTGATTATAAATTATACAATCACCTAATCACTTTTCTCCTTCTTTTCACAGGATAAGGAACTGCGTGATGTTGGTGACTGGCGTAAGAGTGTTGAAGACAAGGCTGGCATGGGTGGAAGGAAAAAGATGTTTGAGACTGAGGCTTGAATGCACTGACCAGACATTTGTCCCTTAGTGACATCATTATTAAACTAGTTCCCACTTTGCCAGTAGTAATGCCACAACTGTCTCCATATATTTTCAATATTTACAGGCCACCTATCCCATGAATGTTTTTTTTTTAATTAAAGCAAGCGTCTGTTCCCATCTATAACCAGCATTGTGCTTTCACTACAATCTCTTTGTAAATGCGCTCAAGATGACATGTTTCCAAATAAATGCACTATGTTGATGAAACAAATATCATTTCTGTATTATTTTAATGATGAATAATTACATTCATGATTACATAAAACCTTTCTGCTTTCTTGTCAAGGGATTATTTACGAGGAAAGGTAAGTAATTTCTGACAAAGCATGTCTGTTACTTAGAGTGAGTATCTGAACTGTAAAATATTGTTTAATGAATATATGATATTTGTTTAAAAGTATTTTTGTCATATACAGATACAGACCAGATTGTTTTGCATTAGAGGTAAGTTATACTTGGGCCAAAATGCATGTATATACTAACATACACTAGAGTGTGCTGTCCATCCTGCTCATGGAGCTCTGTCCTCCAGGAGAAGATATCTCTAATTGTAAAACAACACAAAGCTAATAACTCCTAAAGGTAATAACTTGATCAGATATACAGTACTGTGCAAACGTTTTAGGCACATGCAAATGCTGTAAAGCAAATATGCCTTCAAAATAATGAAATTAAATGTTTCTACATTAAAAAAAAAATAATAATACTGTAAAGAGCAATAAACAGTAGTAAATGAAACAAAGTCAATATTTGGTGTGACAAAAAAATAAAAATAGTAGTCTCTGGTACAATTTGTGCAGTTTTATAAGGAAATGAGCTGGAAAGTTTTATTGAGCATCTTGTAGATCCAGACACAGTTCTTCTGGAGACTTTGACTTTCGCACTTGCTTCTTATTTTTGCAGCAAAACCCAGCAGCCTTCATTGTGTTTTTTGTCTGAAAAGTGTCTCTTACGTAATATGCTGCTTTCTTTAATGACCTACAAACATTTTTCTGTAACATTTAATTTTGTGCTAGAAAACTAATGTTTGGGAATCTAAAATGTTTTTTGTACTGACTTTATAATGTAGAAATCATAAAATAAAAAAATCTATAACAAAGTTTGTACTAAAAAAAATAGGGTTCATAAAACTTTTGCAAAGTACTGTAGATTAAGGTTGAAACTAACTCGTTAACATGAGAATAGCTAATGAAGCTTTCAGTGGGTTCCATCATTGCCCTCTTTCCCTTGCAAATCAGGAAACAATTGTACCTGTGGAACATTTGTACAGTTCCTGAGACCATAAATCTCAGCTCACAGCAGGACATTAACAAGGTATATAAGTCATAAAATAAGAAAAACATCTTAAACGGTGAGTTATTTATATGGAGGTTGGGGTTGTATGGAAGGGAGGGGTTGAGGCTAGAGTTTCAGATGCATGCTGATCTGTTGGTCTGAGCGGCACACCAATTCCATATAGAGAGATGCGGTGTTTTGCTGAGCCATCAGACAATGTCATTAAAACCCCCATGGTGTTTCAGTAGCCCGTGGCAGTCTCTCTGGATCATACTTGCCGCCTTCTTCTCTTAGGTGAGAACCTCTCAACTGTCCCTCCTGAGTCCAGCTTGTTTTCTCTTTAGCACCAGATGGATTTTATGGATTTGGACAGCTTTTTTTTTTTTTTTTTTTTTTTTAAACCTTGGAACCTTATGAGAAACACAATCTCCCAGGATCTTCCTGAAAGCAATGGCAGATTTTAATTTGATCTGCAGTAACAGAAGAAAATAATTGTATTTTATGTCAAACGGGTTTTTGACATATTGCAGCCCAGTCATTTGACCAAAATTTGGTGATGTGGTAACTATACAGTGGCCATTGCAATAATAAAGATTTACATACTTTATTATTGCTGACATTTTTAGTACATTAGTGAATGAATTTAAAGATTGTTCTTGTAAATTACACACTGATATTCCAACTCTGTGTGAATGAGCTGGAAATTAGTGCTTGTGGAATGTATTTGAATCAAAACCTATTTCAATTTTAATCCAATTACTATAAATTTATTCTTTACTAGTCTCTATTTGTTCAAATTCAAATGATCAGTGTGGTGTAGACCCAAATCAATCTGCGGTTCTACACTTATTATATACGAGTTACTAAACAATGACAATACATTTTAGTTTATGATTTTTTAGATTTATATGTTGTGCTAGATGATTTATGAGATTATTTAACATTCTGAAACATTATACCTGTGGAAAGAGGTCAATTGCATATGTTTTTGCTTGGTGCACGTGCTATGCCTATCAGTTATCAGTGTATTTGTCAACCTGTAAAATAATAGATATACATGTCTTGTGTCATATTTATTCCATGACAAAATTAAGAATATGTTCTGTTGTAGATGTAAAATGGGAAGGACGTGTCTGCAGTGTTCATCCAGCACTGCTAAGTTACAAATAATTTTTGATAGATGTTTTCCTTAATTATGCAAATTCAGTTAATAGTTAATAGAAATCGTTCATGCCGTATTTGAGCCGATAAAGATTTCATCATGCTTGTCACTAGTGGCCATTTGAATCAGCCTGATGAATCTCAAATGTCAGAATCGATAGCACATGCCATGGTGAGAAGTTATAAATGTGTCCTCAAAGACAAGCATATCACCATAAGAGGGATATAAGATGAACAGCTGGCCTCTTAACACTTACTGGCCTAACTTAATTTAGAAGGGATTTTCATTCTGTCTGCACTGGAGGACACTACTCTTGTAGTCTGTCATGTATTAGTTTCCACAGAAAATCAACACCATCTAGACTAGCAGACACAGGCATTCCATGCATGGCTAATATTATCCTCTAGATGACTATGTGAACAAATGCTTCTAAATCTGTATAGAAAGAATAGTGTCATTTGGCTGGATAAGAAAAGAAAAATTATATAGAAATATAATCAGATCTGCTAATGGAATTTCTTGTAAACTTCTTGTAAACTTTATATTATCCAGCAAAGTTTTTCTCAGTTAATTTTTACTGTAAAAGCTTCCTATTTGCCTTATAAACACTGTCCTGAAACAGAATTGCTTAGATATCAGAATTAAGCTGGGAGTCTACAGTCACCCTCACACTTAAAGCAGAGAATAAAACACTGTGTTCCTGAGTTCTAACAAATGCAACAACTTTTCACAGGATCTGAAGCAAACAAGAAGGCAAGATGTCTGAGTAAGTCTTATAATCTAAATGATTGAAAGTGATACAGTTTTTATTTTTTGTTTTTATCTCTTTGTTTATCTGATATGCCAAACAATTAGTGCAGGGACAAACAGATGAAACACAGTCAACTCAATTTTATAATAAATGTATTTTTTACTTACAATTTTTCTAACCTTTACAATGACTGTTTTTTAACACCACCTTTACTGTGAACATTTATCCCTAGTTTTTTACCTTTTAATTAAAAAAAAAAAAAAAAAAAAAAAAAAAATATATATATATATATATATATATATTTTACACATTATAACAAATGTAATGTAAATTCTGAGCTAAAATCATGCAGATATATTTCACAGCATAATGTGGCCAAATTCACTTCACTTCACTGACATTTTCTTAAATACATTTTTAATTACACACTATGTAATATTCGAATACAATTTATTTTTCCCTTTTTTTCCACTGAAAAGCAAAAAGATGTCCTCGAGTCGGAAGCATCACCTAAAGGTTGATCAGCTTTACTATATGCCTCTTATTATTTCTCTCTAGCTATGCTTATAATTAGTGTTTATCTAAAATTAAATGTTATATTTCACCTGTCTTCCCCAGAGCTTGATGCTTTCCATTGCTAAAGGTCTCCTAGAAGCTGAGGTAATTGAAGCAGAGGCCACAAGGAATGCTTATATGGAAGAGACTTGTCCACCTTTGAGCTTCTCAGGATCTGTGGCAGACCTTCAGGTGGATTTACATGAGTATTTTCATATTAGTTATATTGTTTTTACATTTTCATTATGTCTCAGACAGACAGAAGATACACCTAGCAAATGTGCATATTTAACATATAGTATGTGTGTATTTGTATAGTTAAAGGCATTCTTATGATTTGCACACTACTTATGTATTTTCACTACAAACGTGATTTTCATAAAATGATGGATTGCAGGAGCTATGCAAGAAGCTCCACTCAAAGATTGACAAAATAGATGAGGAGCGATACGACCTGGAAAGCAAAGTGAGCAAGAGTAACAAAGAGGTATGGATGCTCTGCTACAGTAAAATGTGCTTCTTAACATTTTATCCTCAGCTCTCCATCAAATACTGTATGACTTGTGATCTGTTTACGTGGAACAGATTGATGACCTGAAAATTAAAGTTCAAGATCTGCAAGGCAAGTTCAAGAAGCCAGCTTTGAAGAAGGTGCGCATGTCTGCAGACTCTATGCTTCAGGCTCTGCTCGGCTCCAAACACAAGGTGAACCTGGATCTGAGAGCCAACCTGAAACAAGTAAAGAAAGAGGTCAAAGAGGAGGTGGGTATAAAAATAAAATTTGTGGTGATATCATCGCTTGGATATTCAATTGCTGGTCTTTTGGCCTTTTAAGACACTTAATGCCTTGGTGTCAAGTGTTTTATGTTGGATTTTTTTTTTTTTTTACAGTCCGCAGAACAAGTTGGTGACTGGCGTAAGAACATTGAGGACAAGGCCGGTATGGATGGCAGGAAGAAGATGTTCGAGACCTCCTAATTGCCTCATAGCACAATGCAGCTGGTTGTTTTTAACTAGGAAAGCAGGCAGTGTACTTTTCTTTGCTATTGCCACATTATAGACCATCATTCTTTTGTATATGACTTAAGGATAAAATATTTCAAAGCATTAAGTCACTTGTTTTGTTCCTGTCTGCTGAATAGTAAGTACTGTACAAACATGTTTCAAGTGATAAATAAATATCAGAAGGATTTTAACGATTCCTGTAGTTTGTCTGAATCTGTGCAGTTGGTTTCACTGGGTTTCTGACATTTTATGGACAAAATACAAATTCAGGGATCTGACACGGTAAACATGATTTGAGGGATTTGAGGTTCCCAAACCCAGCCTTGGGAAGTGTGCATTTTTGGGTTTTACCTGCTCTAACACACCTGAATAAACTCATGAAAGGCTTGATAATTAGCTAATGAGTTCAATCGGGTGGATCAGAAAAGGGAAAACAAAAAACTAACTAACAGCCACAGGCAGTCTGAATGCTCTCAACAAGTATTTCTGTGTGTCTATGATGAAAATGGATAGCAGTGAAATGACTCATTTGAACCGCTGGAAAGAAAGACTGTTCATTTCTTCATGCACAATTGGAAAGACGGAGAGGATTTCTCACTTAATCAAGGCTTAACGAGTGTTTCAGCGAGTTGTCAGGTAAGTTGGTTTTGAATCTGTGTCATACATATCTTCTCTTTCCTCTGTATCTGGTGTGCCAAATGTCTCTGTTAATGTCTCTGTTGACAATTTTTATCGTACACTAATCACATGCCAAGGCAAATTAATCTTCTTGTTGGCGAGTTCATTTGAACCGCCAAAAACTAGCCACTGCATATAGCTGGAAAACCCTACTGATGGTAATGGATACTTGTGACTCATTTTTTATAGTGCTACAGAGACACTGATGAAGACAGCTAGTAAAGACATGAAGACTCCTGGACAGTTCTCAGAGAAGATACGCAGAGAAACACTGACATCTATTGGTCAAGTCTGGAACTACAGGTATGACTCTTAAGTCTTGCCTACAGTTTTGCCTATATATATAGAGCCTGTATGCAATCATTGGCCTTGCCGCTTACTTATCATCCTTATGCTTACTTTTGATTGAAATTGATGTGAAATGAAATGTTTTTCAATGAGACAGAGACAGTAAACTGCATTCACTGAGACTGAACACAGTTCAGTGCAGTCAGAATTGATGCAGTCAGAAATGGTGCTTGGTTAAGGCAGTGCAACGTGGCCTCTCCTGAAACTGGCAAGTGCCATGCCTTGCCACGCCTTACCAAGCACCCATGCCCTGCGCATAGTCCCAGCTTGGCATGCTCCAAAAAAAAAAAAAAAAAAAAAAGAAAAAAAAATTTGGGGTGGTGGTAGCTCAGTGGTTAAGAAGTTGGGCTACCGATCGGAAGGTTGTGAGTTCAAATCCCAGCACTGCCAAGCTGCCACTGTTGGGCACTTGAGCAAGGCCCTTAACCCTCAACTATTCCCCGGGAGCCGCAGCAAAAATGGCTGCCCACTGCTCTGGGTGTGTTCGTGGTTTGTAGTGTGTGTGTTCACTACTCACAACTCCTAATGTGTGTGTACTAACTTGGATGGGTTAAATGCAGAGGACAAATTCCAAGTATGGGTTACCATACACTGGCCTTCACATGTCACTTTCAGAAGCTGTATTAATTATTGTCATTTAATTAAAGGCATACTATAGAGTTGACTACTCTGTTTTCTGCTACAAGTAAATGCTAAATTAACTTGGCGAATGCTCTTATCATTTTATCTTCCATGATTTGACAGTGGCGTCAAATTAATAGGGTTTCAAATAAAGCTATGTCCTGCTAAATAACCACAAGAAAGTTTACATGTTTACTTGTACATTCATTTCTAAGTATTCAAATGTACAAACAACACTGACATCATTATAACACTGAATGCACCTGAAATACAATTAACTGCAAATAAGTTAAATGTACTGAAAAACAAATCAACAGAAAATGGATAAATGAAAGGAAATTAAATTTAAAAGCTGTGCACAGAAGAAATATAGACCAAAATAATTGTTTTTATTTGGACAGATAATCCATTGAAACTCACTAAAATTAACAAACAATAAAATTAAAATAAAATACATTTGTCAATTTAATGTCAGTATTTTTGTATGAGAGCAAATTACACAAATTATTCCAGGACATACTGATTACACTAATTCCCAAAATGTTCTGCACTGTACACCTGTTCTGTATTTTATTTCCATGCAGAAACATAATTTATCCAATTCTTGCTAACAACATGCCAAATCGTTGAGCATCTTTCAAGAACACAACCACTAGATAAACTGGTACATTTTCTTAAAGGTGTACATCAAACGAAATATTCCCTTCATTTAGAATACATAGAGAATATGTCCATGTCTTTTGGAAAATTAAACGTTTTCTATCACTAAGCTTGTTATAGGATAACTATCATGAATCCAGTAGGACAAATGTTTAACAAAAGGTGATATCCAGCGATAAGCCTGGTGGCTCTGTGCAAAGTTCACTGCTTCCGCCAACTAATTCCTTAACGTGCGCCCGTGCTGCTGCTCACCCGCTATTTATTTATTTCACTTCTACAGATCCCGCCTCTTGCGCTGGGATTGGCTTATAGTTAATATTCACAAGCAAATTCTTGTGGCTATAACTGCCAACCAATCACTGTCCAGGACTTACCAGCACGCGGATAGAGCAAAATAGCTCCTCCCACCTCTACTCGGATTTTAGCCTAGTTCTGATTTATGGCTAGAGAGTGCACTAGTTTGGAGTGACCCTTTGAGGGCAGTACTTAACCAAGACTGCCTTTTTCAGACTGAAGGAAAGACTGCAACCTCATTAACACAAGCCTCATTAACCTGGTTGTCCATGAATGTGTTAAAGCCAGTTGCTTATTAAGAACTTTTGTCCAGAGATGTAGAAAGACGCCACAGAAGAGGACGTCTTAAAGCTGAGTTGGTTGAAGCCATTTAAAAAATCGATCATAGCTTCCTAAAAGAGTTCTATGTGATACCTTTCCAGAGGGAAATTCTCCCATTTTAGTCTTCTCCCATCTGTAGAGCAATCTTTAAGTTTCTTGTGTATGAGCGCCCAAAAGTTTGCCCCGCTGTGAACCCCTTTAAGGTTTGATGTAGAACCCTGCACAAAGTTATGTTTACAAAGGTTCCAAGAAGAACCACTTTAGAAAACTAGAAACAGTAACCATCCATTGAACACTTAAGAGACCCTTTTCCTCTCTGAGGGCAGCACATATATTTTGGTGTGACTTCAGGACAAGTCACCTTAAGACTTCAATCTCCAATACTTTTGCACTCTCCAATACATGTATTATACTCCAATACTCATGCATGTATAGCTATTTCTTATATGCTAAGATCAGGCTTGGAAAAGATCTTAGGAGTTGTTGCAGATGTTTTCTTTCTTTCTTATATTTTATGTTTGAAAGCATTGACTAGTATTATGACTATTTGTATAAGCATTGCTTTAAGATGAAAGATTTTCTGATTCTGACTTCCTGCCATCCTTAATACGAACAAATTCCTGACTGAGGCTCTTGAGGACATCAGTGGATTACAGACTCTGTTCAGCAAAGCTTTAGAGAGAAAAACAATGACTTTGGCTATGAGATACTTCTCATAAAAGTATCTATCATCAAAAATGCTCATTGAATTAATTAACAATTGCTTTATCCTGTGAAATATATTTAATGCAGAATTTAAAATGAGGCACACTGGAAACCAGAGCTAAACAACTTCTGAGTTGTCAAAAAAAAAGTAAAATAAAAATAATTAAAATTTAACAGCCTTACCATTGGTGGTTGGTTGAATCCATTCACTTTATACAAAGTAATTTCAATAATTGTCATTCCTATATATATTTTATTGAAACTAAGCTATGATCATCACTTGCTTGGCTATTTTTAAGCAAAGTGATTAGTTGAGATTGGATGCAGTGTGTATTTCTGGATATTGGCACACTAATGGCTTTGCTCTCATTACCATAAACAGGGTGGGAGGTATTTGTTTTAGAGGTCCATGCCAGCCTTATATACTGTTATCAACCAGTAACTGGGGTGCAGTGGTTTGCTACCCTGAACCATTCCTCCATCAAGCAGGTACCACTACCACAACATTTCATACAGGTGAGAGTAAAGTGCACTACACACTTTCCTCTGATTATGCTTTATAATCCTCCTTTGCTATAAAAATTCTACATGGCTTCTGCTCTTGCTGATGGATTGTTGGGCAATTAATGATGGGATGAGACATACCAATGTTTTCTTGTGGTATATGCTTGTTTTAACCTCAAGGCATCACAATGTTTTCTATGTTTTGTATCTGTATGCATAATGCACACAGAAGAACAAAAACGTTTTAAATGTTAAATATTTGGATATTTTGAAAAATCGAGGCTTCTTAACTTTGGGTTTGAAGATCAGAGAGTTACCATGATTAATGTTTAGCAATGATAATATGATAAATTGTATGATAGATTTGCATAGCAGTTATGCTGTATTAGGCATTCTCACAATACTGCTATATTTCTTTTAGTGACATGTTGCAGGACGATATTAATTTAAAGCTAACATTATTTTATTTCATATTTGTGTACATCTGCTTGTGTGCGCCTGACAGAAATGCCTTGTAATGATAAAGACCAGATTTGTTAGCTGGCATGCAGAGGCTTTCATAGAAACGTGAAAAGTTGTACAGCAATACTGTACTTTGTGCTCAGGGTGGAGATTTATCACTGTAGCTTCAAGAAGCACTATGACCCATGTCTGTAGCCCTGACTCAGCTGGTTTAGTAGATTTATGGCTGTGGTTCTGTGTATAGCATACAGGTATCTGCCAAAATGAAAGGTCCGGAAAAAGTTGGTGGAATATGATAAGCTCTGTCTTGATTAATATTAGCATACAGATGATGGTGGTGGGGGTTGGCTGGGTCAAGTGCTCCTCTTGCAGCCATCTGTAGAGATTGTTCCAGAAGTTGAGGCTGGACATTAGATATCAAAGGCTGAAACAGATTCGATGAGCTTCCAAGAAGTCTCAGCATACTTGTGGGTGTAATTAAGATACATCAAGTGCATCTTAAATACTTGAACACATGTATTTCAGATGGTATTAACATCTGCTGGGTTTCTGGGGCAAGTCATAACATTCCGAGCAATTAAAACATATTATTAGCTGCAATAGCCAATGTGGAGAACTCCATAAAAGGACCTAGCCAATTATATGAAATACATATAAATGCACTTTACACTGTAAATAAATATTAAATAACTAAAATGCTTTTTCTGTATGTTTCTATAGAGGTGGAAAATAAAAAGAAGCAGCCAAGATGTCTGAGTATGTATTATATTTAACTTATTTTTCCAAATTGCCTCTTAATCTGCTTTTATAATGATATACAGTATACTACATACAGTGCCCTCCACTAATTTTGGCACCCTTGGTAAATATGAGCAAAGAAGTCTGTGAAAAAATGTCTTTATTGTTTAACCTTTTGATTTGTTTTTCAAAAAAATCACAAAAATACTCTGCTCTCATGGATATCAAACAATTACAAACAAAACACAGGCTTATCAAAAAAATATATTTGTTAAATATATGTGTGCACCCTTTTAGTCAATACTTTGTGCTACCTCCCTTTGCCAAGATAACAGCTCTGAGTCTTCTCCTATAATGCCTGATGAGGTTGGAGAATACATGGCAAGGGATCTGAGATCATTCCTCCATACAGAATCTCTCCAGATCCTTCAAATTTCAAAGTCCACACTGGTGGACTCTCCTCTTCAGTTCATCCCACAGGTTTTCTATGGGTTTCAAGTCAGGGGACTGGGATGGCCATGGCAGGACCTTGATTTTGTGGTCAGTAAACCATTTTTGTGTTGATTTTGATGTATGTTTTGGATCATTGTCCTGCTGGAAGATCCAACCAAGGCCCATTTTAAACTTTCTGGCAGAGGCAGTCAGGTTTTAATTTAATATCTGTTGATATTTGATAAAGTCCATGATGCCATGTATCCTAACAAAATGTCCAGGTCCTCTGGCAGAAAAACAGCCCCAAATCATTAAACAGCCAACACCATATTTAACCGTGGGCATGAGGTACTTTTCCATATGGCTACCTCTCTGTGTGCGCCAAAACCACCTCTGGTGTTTATTGCCAAAAAGCTCTATTTTGGTTTCATCTAACCATAGAACCCAATCCCATTTGAAGTTCCAGTAGTGTCTGGCAAACTGAAGATGCTTGAGTTTGTTTTTGGATGAGAGTAGAGGCTTTTTTCTTGAAACCCTTCCAAACAAGTTGTGGTGATGTAGAAGACTTCAGTTTGTAGTTTTGGAGACTTTCTGACCCCAAGACGCAACTTCTGCAATTCTCCAGCTGTGATCCTTGGAGATTTTTTGGCCACTCAGACCATCCTCTTCATAGTGCATTGAGACAATATAGACACACGTCCAATTCCAGGTTGATTCATAACATTTCCAGTTGACTGGAACTTCTTAATTATTGCCTCTTATTATTGGAAATGGCCATTTTCAATGCTTGTGCTATTTTGTGAAGCTCAACAACCTTTTGCCACACATCACAGCTATATTCCTTGGTCTTACCCATTGTTATGAATGACTAAGGGAATGTGTTACCTCATGTTTATACCCCTGTGAAACAGGAAGTCATAATTGAACAATTTCCTGTTCCTAAAAACCCAGGTGTTCTAAAAAAAAAAAAAAAAAGTAAAATATCAATGGGAATAGACTTCAAATATATTTTTCTTATATGAATTCATAGGGTTGCCAATAATTGTTGCACAATTATTTTTTTAAAGCAAAAAATTATTTTAAGGTTAAACAATAAAGACAATTTTTCACAGCCTTCTTTGCTCATATTTACCAAGGGTGCCAATATTAGTGGAGAGCACTGTATCTAAAAAGGTAGTACACTGCACCCTAAAGATTTCTTTATCTGTTGAAACCTTTAAAGAGTCTTTGTAGAACCCTACAAAAGAGGGTTTCTCTGTTAGAAAGGAGAAACCTAACTCCAAAGAACAGCTGAGGAACCCTCTTTTATCAGCATATGTACCAGTTGCTAATTTGTGCATGCTGTTTCCAATATTTTCCTCATATAGAAAAAAGATGACATCAAGCCGCAAGCACAATCTCAAGGTAAAAAAAAAAAAAAGTCTAATCTTTGTCCTCTTATAAATCCTCTTATAAAAAAAGAACATATTTATAAAAAATAACAACACTGACTGCAATCAACATATTACCAAACTGCATTTCCTTCCTCACAGAGCTTGATGCTTTCGATAGCTAAAGGCTTGCTGGAGAAAGAGGCCAAACAGTCTGTAGCTGACAAGACTGCCTACATGGCAGAGAATTGCCCTGAGCTCTCTTTTCCACACTCACTGCAGGAGCTGCAGGTACATTACATTCACTCTCTCACACACAAGCAAATCTAAACACATTCATACTAATGATGTTTATCATATTGTGATATTTCTCTACATCATTGCATTCATGAATTAATGGTATGTGAGACTTTGCAAGAACTCAGCTGAAGTGATTCCACTGATTACCTCTTATCTTTGTCCTTCCATTAGACTTTGTCATTATCAATTGCACCAAGAATGAATCCCCAGGATTTAATGAAAAGAATAGCATACAAGGATGGTTTCATCTGTTGGTTAGGCTTAGAGTTAAGGCCTGGCTTTATAACTCTCACATTACACAAGCTGTCTATGCTTACCCTGAATGTCATTAGAACATTACTTATTACAGCTGTGGGATCAAGACAAGATCTGTGTAAGGGCACATAAATGAAAAAGAAAGATTGTCACCTAATAACCCAAGTCAACAAATACACATTTTTATATTTGTTCCTGTTAGCTGGGAAATTAGTGTAACTATCTATAATTTATAGGTGAACGAAATAATTAATCTACAATATTTGGAATTATCACTGCGATGCAGTTTTCACCAAAACCTCTCACTTCCAATCTCCTGAAGTGTGATTTTAAGGAAGAAACACAGAAGATATACACTTTCTTTGTGAAATTTTCTAATACAAGCTGTCATTAGGAGCTGTGCAAGAAGCTGCACCAGACCATCGACAAGGCTGATGAAGAGAGATATGACTTGGAGTCCAAAATAAAAAAAGGAGACAAAGAGGTATATTAATCTTTTAATGTTCCTGAGCGTTTTGGTAACCTTGTTTGAATCATTTTTGACCATGGGTTGATGTGTGGTTGCAGATTGAGGATCTTAAGATTAAGGTGATTGATCTGAAAGGCAAGTTCAAGAAGCCCACCCTTAGAAAGGTGCGCATGTCTGCTGATCAGATGCTTCAGGCTCTGCTCGGCTCCAAACACAAAGTGTCTCTGGACCTGAGAGCCAACCTTAAACAAGTGAAGAAGGAGGTCAAGGAGGAGGTGGGTTTTATTTATCATTTGGAGCATTAAGTAAAGCTGTGAATTAAAAAAACAAAAAACAAACAAAACAACAACTACATATCCACCTCTGTTTTTATCAGTGAGTGAGATGGAATTTATTAAATTATATTCTTCTGTGCTTCTGAAATGGTTTTATTATACCTTTATTTTATTTAATTTAATCATATTCTTTACCCAAACATATGCCTTGTCGGTTTCACAGGCTACAGAAGTCGGTGACTGGCGTAAGAACGTTGAGGACAAGGCTGGCATGGATGGCAGAAAGAAGATGTTTGAGGGCGAGGCCTAAATTTCTGGACATTTCTTTGTATACTTGCTCTGAACGGTCTCTCCAGGGCGGTATAGTGTCTCACCTTTTTGCAATAGTTGGACTGTTTATTCTGGTACCAATGCCTGTTACTTACATTTGTTTCATGTGGTATATTTGTTCTGAAGGGGAAATGTATGTTATTGCAGAGCCACTACCATTAAATGAATGGACATGGAAAACCCATTCCCATCATGCTTGTTTTGTATTCATTTTATTTTCATATTTGTGAAATGCATCACATACTTTTTAGCTTTCTCTTGACCACTGGAGGTCACTAGAACTTCAACCATCTAATCTCACCCCTCTTTTTTAGTTACACTACAGGGTGTCCCAAAAGTGTCCATACATAGGGGACTACAGTATGTATACCAGCACCACGTTGGTTGTGCCTTTGTCAGTGGATGTTTGTGGACGTCCTCTTCTCGGATGATTCGCAGCACTTCCAGTCTTTTTTAAATTTGGTAATAAGTTTGGCAGCTGTGTCGTGTGTGAGGAGCTTGCCATGTATCCTGTTAAATTCCATCGCAACCTTGCGACAGCTTCCTGATCCAGCCATGAGAATGATTTCAATATGTTCTTCTTTTGTCAAAGACATTCTTGAAGGTTATCTTAAAAAAAAAAAAAAAAAAAAAAAAAAAAAAATATATATATATATATATATATATATATATATATATATATATATATATATATATATATATATTTTTTTTTTATGATAACCTATATATATATATATATATAAACTACGAAACTACGTATGAAAAATTTTCTAAAACATTTCGCTAAAAAGTGTTAATTTCCCCTTATGCATGGAGACTTTTGGGACACCCTGTATCTTGATTTGTCCCAGTTGAGATTTCTCTCTTTTTTAATTTATTGTTTTTCATTTTTCAGAATTTCCCTCTGATCATGCATCTATTTAAACCTCTACTCTAATTATTGATATATCACTGCTATTTTGTGTAACAATCTTGATTTGATTGAGATGATTTTAAAAAATTAAGATTGGAAGGTGGATTCTTTTTGTATGGTGGACAAAACTTTTGGCTCATGCCCTGGTAAGCAACTTTAAATTAGTTTTATTAGATATTTGGTATCTGTCAATGAAATTGAGAATTAATTATTGGGGGCCTTTTCATCTTTACACAATATATGTTATTAGACACTATTATGTATTATATACTATATTATTATATAATTTATTTTTAAAGATGATATTTTCTTTACATTACTTAAACCTTTTTTTATATCAAATATATGTACATGTATATTGAGCTTTCACTCTGTCGACTGTAGGTTGTAGGTTAAGAAGGACCCAGCACACATCTCAGACCTCCTCAAGGAAAGGAAATTTATGAGGTCTGTCGAGTTTGTGCTTGAAGTATTTCAGGAACTCTATGGCCTATTGGCCTGGGGTGGAATCCACTTCCATAAAGAGGACTCTTGGGATCTGCTGAGCCATCAGAGGATCCCATATATATCCTATTTAACTTTTCCTTCTCTCGGTGGGCTCGCCAGTCTTTCCTGTCCTTTTGCCAAGTGTGTTCTGCCCTCGCTCTTGTGCATAGGTGAGCATATTTCTAGTGAAATCTAGGTAATGTGGATAAAATCACAACCCACATTGTTGCTGAAAATATTTGAGGTTAAAGGAGTAGTACATAGGTATGTAAATGATTTATATGAATAAAAGAATATTGCATGTATGGTAAGTATCTTTCCTACTGCTTATAGCTTTGCATGTGGTAAGCCAAAGACTAAATGTGTTGAGTAAGAAGTTAATTGTTATACTGTATGAAGCCACAGTCTTGGCTTTAATTGAGCCATCTCAATCAGTTTTTGGCTATACTCCTTATTGAACATAATTAGTTAATTGCATGCACTGGAAATGTTCATTTAAAATAATTTGCTCAGGTTGATCAAAGAGAATTATTTATTACTTAATTATTCTTAATGTGATGTTTCACATATGTAATTGCTTGCAATGTTATTTGTATGAAATCGACTTTGAATTTGCTTTCCTGTATACTATAATATTAATAGTACTATAATACAATAAACTTCTTGGTCTTGATCATCCACTTTGAATTGCTGTTCACTTTGTGATAGACCCTTAACTCTTGCTACTGAAATGACAATATCTTGAGCTATAGATTTAAAAATATTTCTCATCTGAATATGTTATGATATATTTTTTGTAATTGCACAGCACTTTATTACACTCTGTGGTTTTTAAAGTGCTTTATAAAAAATTTGAATTAAAAAACATTTAATTGAATAGTTGATCATATTTTTCATGTCATAGCTACATTTTATTTTCTACTGATTATTGTATGTCTATATTTAATTCTCTTTTTAATAGATTTCATCGTTTCTATTTGAACTCTAATCATTGCAGTGAGCAGGCTGCATGTCACAGATGCTGCTTCACTCTGACACTGCTTCACTAAATTTAGCATCAGTCCTTTACAAAATCAGGCATTTACAAAATACAAGTGCAAGCCTATGGGGGGAATAATTGGGATTCTACAGAAAAAATCCAGAGAACAGCACCGGTTTGAGAAAGTAAACCTCTGTAATGTATAATGTGACCCTTGACCCTGTAAATACTCTTGTCTATTTTTTCTGTTTGCAGGGTGTGAGCACAATAAACAGCCAAGATGTCAGAGTAAGTCCTGTAGATGAACTTTACATATTATTTTCTGTCACAGTTAAGATCAGCCACAGAACAGGCTGATTAATGAGTGCAAATGTTTGTACACCCTTTAAAAAAAATCCATGTATATGTCCATGCTTTTCCTTTATAACCTCTTCCAACCTTTTTGCATATAGCAACACACACACTTACACACACACACACACACACACACACACACACACACACACACACACACACACACACACACACACACACACACACACACACACACACACACACACACACACACACACACACACAGAGTCTTACACAGCTTTCTACAGATCAGGTTTGGAGACCATGGCCATGACAAAACTTTGACTTTTTTTTTTGTATTTCATCTTATGCTTTGGATTTCATTTATTTTTAACTTCTTGAAAGTTTTTTATTTTCCTTTTCTTTCATATTCTATTCTCTTTTTTTGTCGCTGTAAATGATTAGTAAAATAGAGGTACTTTTTCCTCTTCCTTCCTCATTCAGAATCCATGGGGTGTGTAAACTGTTGCACACTATTGTGTATACAGTGTGTTAATTCAGTCAGGATTATGCACATTTCTAAGACTTGTATGCTGTATTAGATGCCATAGTGCCATAGTGCCATAATAAGTTTAATGGAAATAATTTTACATCTTCTTTCCCTAACAGCAAAAAGCTTACATCCAGCCGCCGGTATCACTTGAAGGTAAATCAGACTAAAATGTAATTAATTAAATATTGTTTATGAATGTGAAAATAAACCTTCATACCCAACCTAACTTAAGGTAATAAACAACCTTAAATAATTTCTTCAAGCTTCATCTGTCCACATTTCCCTGTCTGTTCTTCAGAGCCTGCTGCTCTCCATTGCTGCTGGCTTACTGGAGGCTGAAGCTAAGCAGCATGTGGATGATAAGGAGTCTTACATCAATGAGCACTGCCCATCACTGGACCTTCCTAGCTCTGTGCAGGAGCTGCAGGTAGGAACTCAAGCACAAGCAGATGAGCTGAACCTGACAAAGCCAAAAATGCATAAGAACCTTAGTCCAAGTACAGCAAACCCATAGTACCAGTTGTATAATATAGCACAATAAAGGATAACCCCATAATAAAGACTATATGCTGATAAGATGCTTCAGGCTCTGCAAATCTTACTGTTCTTTAATGGCTTAACTACATAAAAGCAGCATTTACATAAGCTCATGTAGCATATGTTGATGAAAAGCTACAGTTATGCCGCACATTTCAGAGAATTATTGTAAATACATTGAAAGTACAGAGCATACAAACATCACTGAGCAGTAATATATATCCTTAGGTAATTACCAATATTATACACCAGTACAGTGAACAATGCTGTTTTACAGTAAGATTAAAAAGAATAAAATATTTACATTTATTCATTTATCTGGTGTTTTATCCAAAGTGATAATCAAAGCATATAGCTGTGTAGAGGCTCTCTGGCAGTCCTGGGGTTGGAACGAAACCCTGTCTAGCATTACATTACTACATTATTATCTTCCCCCTAGGACCTCTGCAGGAAGCTCCAGCAGGGCATTGACAAGGTTGATGAGGAGAGGTATGACATGGAGGCCAAGGTTGCAAAGGCAAACAAGGAGGTAAGAACATAATTTACCATATATAAACAACATACAAAACCTATGAGTTTTAAGCCTTGCTTTTTAATATCACCTCTTTCTATAGCTTGAGGACTTGAGGATTAAAGTTCAGGATCTGAAGGGCAAGTTCAAGAAGCCAGCTCTGAAGAAGGTGCGCATGTCTGCTGATCAGGTGCTTCAGGCTCTGCTTGGCTCCAAACACAAGGTGTCTCTGGATCTGAGAGCCAACCTGAAACAAGTGAAGAAGGAGGTCAAGGAGGAGGTGGGTAGAAAAGCAGGCTTCAAAGCAACATGTGATGACTATTTGTAGTGATATCACCTCATGGATATTCACTTTCTGGTGTTTTGGCTCTTGTTAATGCTTTAATGAATTGTGTTAAATGTTTTCTGTTTTATTTTTTACAGTCTGTAGAACAAGTTGGCGACTGGCGTAAGAACATTGAGGATAAGGCTGGTATGGACGGCAGGAAAAAGATGTTTGAGTCCGAGGCTTAAGAGTGATTATTTTCTGAAAGATCTTAATTTATCTCTGGCAGTTGTTCTGTAACCACCCCCACCCCCACCCCAAACACACACACACACACACACACACACACACACACACACACACACACACACACACACACACACACACACACACACACACACACACACACACACACACACACACACACACACACACACACTGTTGTTTCAATAAAGGTGGTTTACTGGTCATTTTTCACATTTGTTTTTTTACACGTCATGTGTATGATATTAAATACAATGTATACAGTGTACTGAAATATATATGTGCCCTTTACTTTTGCTCATGAATAAAGCAAATAAAAATGGTTTAAAAGAACACAAAACTATGAATCTCTATTGAAGAGGCAAATAAAATAATATAGGATCATAATATGAGGTGATTTTTAAGATTGAGTTAGAGGGAAACTGAATTCTGATAGTATAGTTATAACACTGAGTTAATTCAATGAACAGTTGAAAAGGTAAACAGAAAACAAGGCAGCAAGAACAAAGCATATCTATCTATCTATCTATCTATCTATCTATCCATCTATCCATCCATCCATCCATCCATCCATCCATCTATCTATCTATCTATCTATCTATCTATCTATCTATCTATCTATCTATCTATCTATCTATCTATCTATCTATCTATCTACAGCTGCAATCAAAATTATTCAACCCCCATTGCAAATAAAAAACAGACTTTCAGCTGTTTGCAATGAACAAATCAAACAAAAGCAATTGAAATAGTTCAAAACAATGAATGCTTCAAGTGGTTTCCCCAAATTCAACTGAAAATGCAACTTATTATCACTTCTCCAGTTTCAAAATTATTCAACCCCCTGAATAGAATCCCTCACAACAGCACAAATGTGCAAAACAGGTGTTGTCTCAAGCACACTTAATGCAACTAATCAAGGGCTTCATTAGTTGCACCAGGTGTGCTTGAGCTGGAACACATGAAATACCTGAACTGGCTAGGGGCAGAAAATACAGGAAATACCTGGACGGGGCAGAAAATGGAAGCTATCAACGGATGCAACCAGATTTCTGAGAAGGCAGGTTGTGAAAAACCCTTGAGTGACTGCAAAAGACCTGCAGCAAGACTTGGTGGAAACAGGTACTGAGGTTTCAGTGAGCACAGTATGGTGCGTACTAAGTGCAGAAGGTTTCCATGCCAGAACTCCAAGACGTACACCACTAATGACCCAAAGCACAAGAAAAGTCGTCTCAAAATCATATAAATAAGCCACAAAAGTTTTGGGATTCTATTCTGTGAAACAAAGCTGGAACTTTTTAGCACGATGGATCAGCGGTATGTCTGGAGAAAGAAGAATGAAGAAAGCACACTCTGTCCACAGTCAAGCATGGTGGTAGCTTGGTGATGCTCTGGGGCTGCTTTGCATCCTCTGGCACTGGAAACCTGCAGCGTGTGGAAGGCAAGATGGATTCATTGAAGTATCAGGAAATCCTAGGAGAAAACATCATGCCATCTGTGAGGAAGCTGAAGCTTGGCCATCATTGGACCTTCCAACAGGACAATGATCCTAAGCATACCTCAAATTTCACCCAGTCTTGGATGCAGAAGAAGTCCATGGAAGATTCTACAGGGCCATCAAGGTCACCTGACTTTTTGATTTGAAGAAGGCGGATGCAGCACGCAAACCCAAGAATATTACTGAACTGGAGGCCATTGCTCATGAGGAATGGGCTAAGATTCCTCAGGAACGCAGCCAGAAGCTGGTGTCTGGCTATCCGTCTCGTTTGCAGCAGGTCATAACAGAAAAGGGTGCTCTACTAAGTACTAAAGATGTTTGCCATGAAGTCATTATAAGTTGCATTTTCAGTTGAATTTGGGGAAACCACTTGAAGCATCCGTTGTGTTCAACTATTTCAATTGCTTTTGTTTGATTTGTTCATTGCAAACAGCTGAAAGTCTGTAAATTTTAACAATAAACCTGATTTGCAGTGGGGGTTGAACAATTTTGATTGCAACTGTATCTCCATTTTTATCTTTTAAATAGAAATTGGACATGTTCATGGTTAACATATTACTGCCAGTGATGCTCAAGTTTAGTGCTTGCTATGGCAACATATATGCTAAAATTGGAATGATCCTCAAGTTTAAAACTCTACTTCTCCTACCCATCTAAATATGAAACATTGCTGTTCTGTTTGAGTTCCTGAAGTGTGTCCTGACAAGTACTGTGTGTGTGTGCGTGTGTGTGTGTGTGTGTGTGTGTGTGTGTGTGTGTGTGTGTGTGTGTGTGTGTGTGTGTGTGTGTGTGTGTAGTTGCGTATGTTTGAGAGTGTACACACTACACACCTCAATATGTGTTTCAGGGACAAGGATCATACTGTAGTTTCTGTAAATTTGTTTGAATTTGTTGAATATAATTTATTGTCACTGCTTCTCTGTAATTAGTTTAATTAATTATAGTAGTATATTTTAGTTTTAAAACCTAAAACATCAAAATGTTGATCCAATGTTTAATAATGATAAAGTGTGTCACATTTCACTGTGGAAAAGTGTGTTTCCAGGCTTCTGGCAAAATGAATAGTTTGGCTGTGAAATCAGCTCTCCTACTGAGAGAGCAAGAGCATGGTTTACTAAAGGCCAGCTATTCACAGTCATACAAGGGAATCAAATAACTAGGAGGGTGTAACGAGATGGAGTTTCTTGCTTTTTTCCTTCATTCATACCATGCATAACTAATCAGAACTTCTCACAACAACTTTTTCTAGGAATTTCTTCCCTAATCCCTAATTCCACGAAGTTGTTTTATAAGTTGTAAATGCAGCCATCAAATGGAAAATTCCACCTGAGGGTAAATGTTAAAAAATGTTAATGTTAAAAGATGTTTCTAAATCTAAATGCCCTAATTTTATATTATGTCATATTGGAGTCATTTTTTTATGGAGTTATGTTTTTTGTAACAAAAATTTAATACCAGGGTGAATGGATATTGAAACACATAGGCCTATGATTAGTTGATGTTGCAGGCAGGCACTTGCCCCTATGATCTCATGTGCCATGTGACTGTCTATTCATAATTACCTACAGAATATACATTTTAAGGCCTCATTTATAAAGCTAAACCAAACAAAATAATGTTTTGTTGCATTGTTTTGTAGCAACAGAATGACTGGATAACATGAGCCACATGATCAGGAATATCATGAGCATGTATAATTTACAAATACTTATTAACAGCCCAAAACCTATTAAAGTTATTTAACTATGGATCACGTTTTCCAAATCTCTTTTTGATACTCTATAGTCTAGGAGAAATAATTATTTTTCAGTCCCTTGATTAAGCATCACCTTTTTCTTTGCAAATGAGTCAGAAAGGCCCAAAACAACTTTCACTGCAGAAAGTGACTTTCATTTCCAGATACACATTTCAGCTCGGACACCTGGTGCCTCCATGTATGGTGAGGGCTGCCTGGAGTTAATAGCCTCTGCCATGCCCACTTGTTTAGTGTCTGCCATTCTTAAGTTACCTCTAGAAGCTCAAATGTGCGACCAAGATGAGTTGACTTGCTAAGAATATCTCCTGAATCTGTAGCACTGAATGCAAGAGGATACTGCGCTATGTTAGGTGCTCAAGACGTGCACTGAGACGCTCTCAGTTGTAAAAGATGGTTATGAGCGAGGTGGCGTTTTTACCCGTCCAGGATACCATGTAGAAATTTTAAATTTGAATGTTGAAGAATAATGAATTCCCTTATGTGATTGAGTCACGTTATTGTATGACTTAAAGTGGGTTTAAGTTATCATTATCCGACATGTTTTTTTTTTTGGCAGTGACATATTGCATGCTTTTCCAGAAATGAAAAGAAGATAATAAATCCAGCCAGCAGGCCTGTTAAAGCTAACATGTTATTATGCCAATGATGTCATGACCCACTGCAGATTCCTTCAAATGCAGGAAAGTGTGAGAAAACAGGCCTGAAAACAGCTGCGTCCACTCATTACAGAGAGCACACACCACAGCACTGCTCACAGAACACAAAGCAGAGTTTACGACACTTTAAGTCTTCAGCACATATATGGAAATACAGGCTTAATACTTGGTGTATCTAATATGGGAAATTATGTAGATATGAAGGAATTAGTAACTTGATCGTAACTGAGTTTGGAGCTAGCTGTAATGGTTGTGCTCACTCTGGGTGTTTAATGGGTGGTCTCTCTGGACTAAAAAATCCCCCACAGATTCAGAGCGCAGGTCAATTCTACCACCATCTGGTTAAACATAGTGCATGTAACACAGTGTGTCATGTTTACACCAGCATAAAGTTCTAGCAGCACAAACACAGTCCAAGGATTTAACAGAAAGTGACTAACTGCTAACTAAGCATGCTGTTATTAGTCTCCACTAAAAATATAGTTTTCTGTGTGTTTATATGATACCACAATGAAAATGAGGCATTTTAATACCAACTGTGTTGTGAGCTCAGTATCATAAGGTTTTATATCATTCATTCTTAACCTAGACAGAACCTTATAATACTAAGGTCATGAAATACTTTTAAGTGAGTTGGGTGACATGACTTCCTAACACATAATGCAGCTTGTTACAAATTACAAATTGTTAAAAGTTTATCCAAAGTGAGATAGGTTGAGTCAGCTTCTAATGCCTGTTTTAGCATGCACTCTGATGCTATCAGCGGTGACAGAGCAGGCTATACAGGATGTGTGCAGAAATGACCTGCATTAACCTGCACTATAAACCCCAATACAACCCTCGTTTCCCAGACTGCATGAGATCATAGCATTCGTCAGAAGCCTCAATGTGCCTCTGGCTTTTTTAGGAAATTCACCCTGCTGAGCCTCAATTTCTGGAAAAAAAAAAAGGTTGTGTTGTGAAGAAGTTTAACTTGTGTATTTGGCTTGTGCTCAGTGTTTGACTCAGAAGATGATCTTTTCCCACGGATAGAGATTACACCAACCAATCAGACCTTGAATGCATTTCTTAACCCCCCCCCATTTTTTTACATAGCTACATTTATGAAACTTTCATTAATTTATTTATTAAAACTGGTCTTCTGTGTATCTTAATTTAACCACTAGAGGGTGTATAGACTCAGGTCATGTCCTTGGGACTATCGTGCCCCAGACATGCCACTCTATTGGTTTCTCTTCCTAATAGTTTCAAGCTGTTTTCGCTACAGATAACAGCTATGAAAAACAAATTAATATCTGATGAACAGCAAGGCTGGAAAGTTTTTCAAAAACATGTTTTTTCCCCCTGCTAGGTTGTTCATTATATCTGGCTTGCTTTCACCAGGACTGGAAGTATCTCATATCTTAAGTATCATAGCTGGAACATGTCATAATATCGCTGTCTGCCCACTTTGGGTATATAGAGTTAAAAGAAATGTCTACATTTCCCACAGAAACATGGCTCTGGAAGAAAGCAACAATCATCTGGCACCTCATATTAAATATCTAAGCCTTTAAATATGTTTAGGTTTTCTTCAGGAGAAATAAAGAAAAAATATACATTGGGGAGAATTTTGAGAAAGTTTTGAAAAGAGTCTGACATTAAGAATGCAGTCTAATGTAATGTAAATTTCACAATATTTTCTTAGCATTGGCACATACTATAGGAAGCTGTTGGATCTCTTGAGATCTCCTGAGAAGTGTTCCAATTGGTCTGGCTTTTTTCAAGGGGTAGTCAAGGGTTCTTAGTTTCCTAAAGATATTCTAGTTGGTACTCTTTCTGACTAGGAAATCCTCTGCTATAGATTTCTGCACAGAACCTTAAAAGGAAAAATTCACCCTGATTGACTTGCATATGAATATTTATAATAAATACATGATCTTCAGTGGTGTTGGTGGTGGACTTTTTTGGTTTAAATTTCTTTCACTGACATGTTGGTCTACTTACACTTTGGTTAATGGTTTCACATCACGGATCACAAACTAGTTGGTCCGAGTCTTTGTCATAACTCAACACAACTGTGCCGTATATCTGCACTGTGTTCTTTGAGTCCAGCATTTGCTGTCTCCAATACTTCAAATCTGGATTTCTCATTAATATGACATTGAAAATTGCTGGAAAATGGTGAGTGGGAAAAGAAGCTCTTATGCTTTTGTTTTTAAGAGCTAACAGCAAAATCTGATTGTTATCACTTATGTTTGAGATTGTTGATTTTTTTTCTACTATTAACTATAACTGTGTTAGCAATGTCTCCCTGTGGTGTCAGAGCAGCACACAACTGCAACCTTCCCACAGGAATAATGAAAATACAGCATCAACCAACAAATAAACAAAGCGAATCACAGATATTTTACAATGTGCAATGTCTTTGAGGATGGAGGTTTCCTTTAAGGGTTCCTCCAGAGGCACTTTTTTTGTAGTAACCTTGTTTCTAAGAATGTACTTGAATAAGTCTGTTTGTACTTTCTTATCTCCTAAAGAATGGGTAAGAAAGAAGATTAGGACTGAGAACTGATCTTTATCTGCAGAATCATTGACTATCAACTGTGGAGAGCTTAACAGGAAGCCAAAGAGGCTTCTGATGTTTTTCAAATCCACATAGCTATTTGCCCTTTAAAACAATAGGCCTGATTTTACTTTTTTTCTTTTCTTTTTTTTCTTTTTTTTTTTTTTTTTAAATTTTTTTTATAGTGTTTTGCTCTACTGCTGAAAAACACATTTGCAATTCAAACCAGGCAAGAGAACCAGAGAAAAGATTATAATCTGTATAATGTTTTACTGAGATTTGCATTCATATGAAATTACTATTCAGTTCACCTTATAAACAGAACATAATCCAGCCTTTCCAAGCTAAAATATTTGCTTTTTTAAAAAAAAAAATTTCTAAAACCTTAAGGATCTGACAGAGATATTATAATAATAATAATAATAATAATAATTAAATATACTGTATCTATCTATCTATCTATCTATCTATACACACACACACACACACACCATATACAGGTGCATCTCAATAAATTAGAATGTCGTGGAAAAGTTTGTTTATTTCAGTAATTCAACTCAAATTGTGAAACTTGTGTATTAAATAAATTCAATGCACACAGACTGAAGTAGTTTAAGTCTTTGGTTCTTTTAATTGTGATGATTTTGACTCACATTTAACAAAAACCCACCAATTCACTATCTCAACAAATTAGAATACTTCATAAGACCAATAAAAAAAAACATTTTTAGTGAATTGTTGGCCTTCTGGAAAGTATGTTCATTTACTGTACATGTACTCAATACTTGGTAGGGGCTCCTTTTGCTTTAATTGCTGCCTCAATTCAGCGTGGCATGGAGGTGATCAGTTTGTGGCACTGCTGAGGTGGTATGGAAGCCCAGGTTTCTTTGACAGTGGCCTTCAGCTCATCTGCATTTTTTGGTCTCTTGTTTTTCATTTTCCTCTTGACAATACCCCACAGATTCTCTATGGGGTTCAGGTCTGGTGAGTTTGCTGGCCAGTCAAGCACACCAACACCATGGTCATTTAACCAACTTTTGGTGCTTTTGGCAGTGTGGGCAGGTGCCAAATCCTGCTGGAAAATGAAATCAGCATCTTCAAAATGCTGGTCAGCAGAAGGAAGCATGAAGTGCTCCAAAATTTCTTGGTAAACAGGTGCAGTGACTTTGGTTTTCAAAAAACACAATGGACCAACACCAGCAGATGACATTGCACCCCAAATCATCACAGACTGTGGAAACTGAACACTGGACTTCAAGCAACTTGGGCTATGAGCTTCTCCACCCTTCCTCCAGACTCTAGGACCTTGGTTTCCAAAAGAAATACAAAACTTGCTCCCATCCGAAAAGAGGATATTGGACCACTGGTCAACAGTCCAGTTCTTCTTCTCTTTAGCCCAGGTAAGATGCCTCTGTCGTTGTCTGTGGTTCAGGAGTGGCTTAACAAGAGGAATACGACAACTGTAGCCAAATTCCTTGACACGTCTGTGTGTGGTGGCTCTTGATGCCGTGACCCCAGCCTCAGTCCATTCCTTGTGAATTTCACTCAAATTCTTGAATCGATTTTGCTTGACAATCCTCATAAGGCTGTGGTTCTCTCGGTTGGTTGTGCATCTTTTTCTTCCACAATTTTTCCTTCCACTCAACTTTCTGTTAACATGCTTGGATACAGCACTCTGTGAACAGCCAGCTTCTTTGGCAATGAATGTTTGTGGCTTACCTAGTGAACCAAACTGAGAGACCATTTTGAAGGCTCAGGAAACCTTTGCAAGTGTTTTGAGTTGATTAGCTGATTGGCATGTCACCATATTCTAATTTGTTGAGATAGTGAATTGGTGGGTTTTTGTTAAATGTGAGCCAAAATCATCACAATTAAAAGAACCAAAGACTTAAACTACTTCAGTCTGTGGCATTGAATTCATTTAATACACGAGTTTCACAATTTGAGTTGAATTACTGAAATAAACGAACTTTTCCATGACATTCTAATTTATTGAGATGCACCTGTATATACTGTATATACATTGAAGACATTTGGGTTTGAGATCAAAAGATGAATATGAGACGATAAGATCAGAATTTCTGTTTATATTTCCTGATATTTACATCTAGATGTGTTAAACAACTTAGAACATGGCAGCTTTTGTTTGAACCCACCCATTTTTTCAATTAATCAAAAATACTGGAACATGTGACTGATAGGTGTTTCTTGCTGCCCAGGTATGTTAAATTGATTGTTTAAAGAATTAATAGTTCTGAATGTCTACTCTTGGTTTGAGCCCTAGGTTTCACCTGTGATTTGCATTTGTTGTTAAAAAGCATAAACCAAGATGAAGTTCAGAGCACTGTCTATGGGAGAAAAGCAAGCCATTTTGAAACTGAAAAAATGGAAAATCTACAGAGCCAGTACACAAGCAATGGTAATGTATGTCATGGGTAGTGTCATGGCTTGGGCTTTCATAGCTGCTTCTGGAACAGGCTCACTAATCTTTATTGATGAAGCAGAATGATTGCAGAAGTCTACAGAAACAATCTGTTTTCCAGTTTACGGAGAAATGCATCCAATCTAATTGGTAGGAACTTTGTCATGCAGCAAGACAATGACCAAAAAAGCGCTGCAAACACAGCAAGGACTTTATCAGGGGGAAAAAAGTGGAAGGTTTTAGATTGGCCAAGTCAATCACCAGACCTTAACCCAGTTGAGCATGCATTTCACCTCCTGAACACAGCTGAAAGAAGCTGCAGGACAAGCCTGGAAAAGCACCACAAAAGAAAAATGCAACAATTTGGTGATGTCAGTGGGTCCCTGGCTTGATGCATTTATTGCAAGTAAGAGATATGCAACCAATAAGTGCTATTTAAAGCTCTTAATTTTTCCATATTTGACTAAACCAATAAACATGCTTGGTGTAATCAATTTTTATTTTACACCATAATTATCATAATCAACAGCTTTGCACATAAAAGCTATTTTACTTCTTATTTTTGAAGCAAAACCCAGCAGCCTTCATTATAATTTTTGTCTGAAAAGTGGTCTCTTACGTAATATGCTGCTTTCTTTAATGACATGCAAACATTTTTATGCATCATTTAATTTTGTGCTAGAAAACTCATGTCTGGGAATCTAAAATGTTTTTTTTTTTTTTGTACTGACTTGATAATGTAGAAGTTATAAAATAAAAAATCTATAACAAAGTTTGTACTAAAACAAATAAGGTAATTTTATATAAACATATATACAAGGTATTATATATATGTCAGGCCACACACGGTTCTCTTTGGCAGGAAGCTCATGTTTAGACTTTTTAGCATATTAAACCTTATTATATTATGTTTGACATTGATCTGGAAGAGCAAACAAATGTAAACTTGTAAACTTTCAGTGACATCAGCCCTGCCCCTGCTTGCACCCACTCACCAGACCGCAGGAGATGAGTCACATGGTGAGTGATTATTGTACTAGGAGGCAGCATCACCTCTGTGTTATTATCTCAGCCTTTCGGTATGCACCCACACACTGATTCTATTCCCAAATCACGGCAGGTTTAAGCACCACTGGAGCTTGAAATTCACAAGGCCGACTATTGGAGCATTACTCTGGCTGTGGATAAAGTATAACTTGCATGCTGTAAAGCTTTAGGTGGGGGCAGTAAAAGCCAGCTAGACTCTGTAAAAATACCTTGCCTACCTAGACAGCAGATGCTGAGCAACATGGAGAGAAGAAGACTACATCTAGTTAAATGCTGGATCACGGTGGATCACAGACTTGTGAAATTATGTAGTGTAGAAATAGACTCTTTTGTTGCTATGTTGTGTTCAGAAATTGCATAATTGTTGTTCAATGATGAATAATGTGTTCACATGTTTCAGAAAATGTTGGTTCTCTTGTTCTCTTTTGTTAGAACATAGAGTCGAGAGCACGCTTTTACATACACAAGAAAATTTAAAAAGACAAAGAACAAGATATTTAGTGTGTTAGGATTTACAGCTATTCTTTCATCATCACAAGTAATAAAAAAAACAGTCAGTGTGGTTCAGAAGTGTACATCTCCCTTTCTGAATGTGATAAACAGTCTCTCATAACTTGTAAGCTGGTATAACAGCCTCACTCCTCTTTCCTATCCTTTGAAGAGCAGCTGTAATATTCAGTAATATATTATAATACATAATATAATATAATATAATATTATATATATATATATATATATATATATATATATATATATATATATATATATATATATATATATATATATATAATTTATATTATATGTATATATGTATATATGTATATATAATATTATATATATATATATATATATATATATATATATATATATATATATATATATATATATATATATATATATATATATATATATATTTTTTTTTTTTTTAATTAAATACTATAGAGGTAAGAGGTATTTTTTCCTTTTTTTCACTCAGGAGCCGTGGGCACCCCCGAACATCTGCATTTAATTATATACTCTTGTTAGTATCTAGTTAGCAAATTAAAATGAGAGACATGAATCAATCTTTCTGTGCATTATTTTCACTGATTATCTCAAACATTCTTATAAAATATAAACACATTACAGGTAGGAATAGGATATGAGATTGTGTACAACAGAGAATCTCTGCTACCAGTCCCACACAATCCTGCACAGTTTACGATGAATGGAAAGAATGAGTATGTGGAATGTGGCATGAAAGTGGCTTGCAAAGCCTGACAGAGATATATCTATCAGTTCAGCCCCTAAGAGCAACATGTTCATTTTCATGTTCTGAATCTCACATGAAGATTTTAAATCAGGACTGACTCCTAAAGAGGCCAAATCCCTGCACTCATACATGACTTTGTAAATTCAAAAAGTTTTATTTGCAATAGTGAGGTTGATTCATGATTTTCCTTGTGCAATTGCGGATTTCATAACATCACTAAATCACTAGTTCTTTTTTACCAGTCACTATGAATCATAACATGCAGATGTACCTAACGATCATTACATAAAAGCTCAGTTTGTTACATTTGTATTTATAAACCACTATTACTGTTATACTGTGGTAGTCATGGCATGGTCAAAATTATTATTCTGCCAGTTTTAATGTGGGAATTTAAATGGGCAAGAACATGTCACACTCAGGAGTACTGAGTACTGATGTTTTGAACATCTGGGATTCATTCCAGTTTTTATGAACATGATGCTTTATACGTTTTTTGACACATTGTATCACAATGATGCGGCTTTGTTTTGTTCTTTATTCGTTACCAAACACCACTGCATGCAGCTGCAGCCTTGAACTTTAAACAAAGATGATTACTATAGTCAACTTTTTTTTTCTTAAAGACCTGTTTGTCATGATTTCTAGAGAATAAGCCATGATACTTACTCACTCCAGTTGTAGCATGTTGATGTGAACCGCATATGTTTTATGTATCTTTGTCACTGAGTGTAAGTGATCAGTTTCAAAGAAACCATGTGCTTGCCAAGTTCTTATATTTCTGTTGCTGGACTGTGTAGGTGGGAAGTGATGAGCATGGCTGTGTGTAAGTGTGAGAAAGAGAGAGATTGTGTGTTATAGTGTTCTTTATTGTGTGTGTGTGTGTGTGTGTGTGTGTGTGTGTGTCTGAGTGTGAAAGAGAGAGAGAGAGAGAGAGAGAGAGAGAGAGAGAGAGTGCAGGCCTTTGCATTCCTCACATTGAGTCATGGGTCAGCCCTTAGCACTGTGAGATGACTGGATTTATTTCCTATGATCAGCAGAAGTTTCTCTTTCATGTCTGAGCTGAAATGAGCAGTGCAGTGCACAGTGTGGAGGAGGGAGAGCCACAGGGTCAGGGGTTGCATGCATGTCCAGAGTTCCTGCCCTCATCCATGGCAACATTAAACCCTTCCAGACAACGCTTTAATTATAAATCATTAAAATCAAATCATAAATTTGGTCTATGGGAAGTTATTTATGGACTCTTGCTAATGCAGGTTGTAAGAGAGTTTGTTTTATGATGGCCAAATGACCTTTCAAAATGACCTTTTGTGGTCATATGATCCCTTTGTTTAGCTATGAATTCCTCACTGAATATTTGGTGACAGTATAGTACGTTTCCACAGTAGCATCAATGAAATTAACCTCCTAACCCCGTTTACTTGTCAGAAATCCTATTTAGATTAATTCTCAGAAATAAATTAAGCCACATCCAGACAAAAATGCCCTTCATTCTATCTTGGTTAAATAAACCAGGCTGTGTGTCTGTGAGGAATGTTGAGATTTTCCCTAGACACAGATTTTGTGCTTTTGCCACTGTGTGTAGAGGTGGAGCAGCGCAAGTGATGATATCCCCAAGAGGCCCCAGGAGATGGAGGTGGGAATGCAGGAGCGATGCAAGAGACTGTTAAGGTTGTAATAAAAGCCAGGAATAAGGATATGAAAAGAATGTGGAGTGAATGTGATGCTATCTGATACAGCTGTGGTTGTCTCATCTTCATCTAAACATCACACAAACATGGAAAAATGATTCAACCATTTGCTACTTGAAGAAGTTTACGAAGCCTTAGAATGTTAATGCTATGTTGATTGAGTGTGCTTTTCTTTGGAGCAAACAGTTTACAACAAGAGTTACAACAAGCTTGTGAATTCTTGATCATTTAACATGTCACACATTTTAGTACACAGCATAGTCGTTTTGGCCTAACCACTAGGAAAACAAAAAATGCTACAGGAATTGAGACTCAATATTTAGTTTCCAGGTATTTTGCCCTTGGTATCTGCTATAGAAAACAACAGGAACCTGAAGATCAAAAGGGACTGAAGATCTTCTCTTTTAGCTGACATGGTTGGAAAATTCCACTAATACAGAACTCAGTAGCTTATACAAGTCCGAGATAATTTGTGCCAGCCTTCTGACTCTGAAACAGTCCAATCGGTCAGTAGATCTGAAAACATTGCCAGATGTTTCCACAACAAACAGTGTCATTTTGCTCAGGGTGGCTCACACCACATCATTGCCAGCACTTTCTTTTTTAAATGATGAGCAAAATGACACTGAGCATACAATGCAAGAAATAAAGGCAATATAGTACTTGCAACATATCATTGTTTATATAAGGTTAGAATAGTAAATATAATGGTTCGCAACATTCACATATATAAATAACCACTGAGGCAAAGATGAAAAATCAGTACAGAAATAAATGCCACAGAAATTAATTAGTAGTTCAGAGTCAGACTGATTAGACCCAATTGTGCTTACATGCTTAAAAATTTACAGCAACTTTTGTCTTCAACAGTGAAGACAAAAGTAAAAATAAATAAATAAAATAAATAAATAAATGAATACAAAGAATTTACTTTTTACATTTTACATTACTTGATACATTATGGATTGGTTACAACTAATTACACATTAAGACTGAGCCACTGTGTAATCCCACCTGTCACAATTTGAATCGTCCACGTTTGCATCACCTGTAATGATGAGATACTGTAAATGTGGCAGTGCAGTGTTATTTAAATATCAAGAATATTTAAACATTATACTGTAAGTACCACATGTGTACCATTTTTCAGCAAAGAGTAAAAAAGAAATTAAGTGCAAAATTTGTATAATGGTCCACATTACAGTTCTAACATTAAATGTAAAAAAAAAAAAAAAAAAGCATTCACAATAACAATAAGTTTTTCAACAGTTATTGAAAACTCTATACTCAAATAGATAGAAAAAAAGAGGATTAAATATTTAAATATGTACTTATGTATACCACAGCACTTTTTCTGCTAAATTCTGATCAGAAGGTGCTGATTATTTTTCTAAAATATTATTATATTTTTATTAATTTCCTATATTTCTATAAAGTTAATGCTCTGAGAGTAGTGGCAGCTGCAGAGCAAATCACATGTTCATGTTAATGTGCTAACTCTAATACATTATCATAACAACTTACATGGAGACGTGTATAATTCTTGATAAGGTGAGGTTTTGTGTTTATTTATCATTTAGCAGGCAGTCTCCTTATCAGCTCTGTCTGAGGTAAGGCTGCAGCTTACAGGACAGAATAATATGTGTTTTGTAGTTTCTTGGTAACGCGGCAAACTGTGTTTTTTGTCTTATTAACTTCAAAAGAGAGGAAAAAAACAGAGGCTGGTGAGAGAACCACCGTTTATAGTTGTTGTAAATGATAACATGAACTAACTTGTTTGAGTCAACATACCTAAATGAATAAAACATATGATGTCATTCTTTAATAAATAGAAAAATGGTGGTATAAACTGTGGTATAAATTGCTTTGGTATAAATAGCAAATTGCTGGGGTATATATAGGAATAAAACACTTTGGAACATTTTTTTAATAGATAACACTTCGGGGTGGTAACACCACCCTGGCATTGATAACTTTTCTCTAATGGCACACATGCGAACGTTTTATAGACCTCTTTAGTGTTTTATATAAAAAAGAAATGCGTGCATAACCTGCTTGCAAAAAGACCAGACTAGCCTAGCAACCTGATGCTACTTGGTTATAATCTGACTGAATCTATCTAGAATTTTATTTAGGAATCAGACTGACATTAGCTAAAATGTTATTCACTTATTATTATGGATTAAAGACAGGGAGTCTAACACTTTCAAATGGTGTAACTCTAGAAGATCCTTATGGCTTGCCACCCTGTCAGTGGCTAAATGATGCTAAGTGGTGGTCTAACCTGCAATGACTGGACACATATATGGTACATATCTAATAATACTCTGAGCGTTAGAAAGAAATCAAAGGCATACACGTTTCTTGATATTTACAACTTTGTTGACACATTCAAGACCTACGATTACAACATCAAGAAAGCCATGGCAATGAAAACTGAGTTGCTGCCCAACCAGATGTAATAAACTCATTTGTAAACTGAACAAATTTAGACAGATAAATATGCTCATGATGGGCAACGCCAGCTAGTTATGTAAATGTTTGAACTGTGTAAGCTTGTTAAAGCAATATAAATTAGGCATGTTAGCTAACTAGCAAGCTAAGCCTGTTAAATTCTTAGTTAGCAAGCTAACTTCACTGATAGTTGAGGATAGTTAGCTATTTATTATCCCTCCTAATTACCTGTAACCACAACCTGTCGGTTTGAAAAGGTGTCCGATATTATGTGGTAAAACCGAAAGTGCTCATGATCAGTTTTTTCCAATTCTGACACCCAACAGCACACTGGGGCATTTTAGAAAACAAATTCTGGCTTGCTCTTAAAAATCACTATAGTTTCCTATATATAGTGTTTTTGCAACCAGGAGGCATGACTGGCATAAGAGTGACATATCTCACTCAGGAGTCTATTCCTTACATAATAATTCCTTACATAATAAGGAGTCTATTCCTTAAAAGTTAATAATATTCATTATTAATTTTCTTCAAAATGAAAAGCCTTTATGACACAAATAATCTTTGAAATATATACAAATAAAAAGTACAATACTATCAATAGACTAACATGGTTTTGAAACAAAGTGGCTATGAACATAGAAAGATTTCACAGAACACTAAATGAGTGAGTCTGTCTGGGGGTCAGAAGTTTGATGGCCTGAGGCTAGACACTCCCTGAGTCAGTAGGCACTTTAATGCCCTTGTACTGCCATACCGCACCCAGATAGCCAAGAAAACACAGACGTGCTGAGCTTGCTCACTGATCACTGATACTGCATACACCATATACATTACTTTACTTAATGACAGAAAGTGTCCTGATTTATTTCTCTGTGTCCCCACCAGCTGTAACACAACTGCAGGCTGCACATATTTTATGGCTGAGACTGTTGGCTGAAGAGGGTTTAGTGCAGCTGTGGTGTTGAGAGCTGATTCTGAGAGATTTCATAAGCAGTGACAGAGTCTATTCTCACTGAAAAGGTCTGTTTGGTTCCTAGGTGTTCTGCATATTTGCTCCAGTTTTTAAAGTTCCAATAAATATCCACCCACCTGCTGCTAGTGTCCTTGAATGTGTACAAGGACTGGTGTCATTTCCCTTCACATGTGCAGTCTTTTGACTTCCACCATGAGGTAATTCTTCCTGTTTATATCCATGCAGCGTAGCCAGGATCTGGCAAGATTAATAGATGTTGCTCCAAGAAAAGTGGAAATCTAGACTTGACACTGTTCCTGTGCCTTTTCTTACTTCATAGTCCAAGTCCATCACTCTTACACTTTCTCTGTTCTCACACACATACAGAGACACAAAGCAGAGTCTGATGATCCTCCTGCGTCTTAATAATGCCCTTAATCTTACTGTGGGCACTCTGCCACTGTCTGGATTAAGTATTAGAAGAATGGATGCTTGTTGCCTTCTGTTTGTCTCTGTAGCAGGAAAACTTCATTCTGTTAGTGACACTATTTCTTTCTTTCCTATGTAAGGAAACGCTTTGTCCTGCACTCCCCTCCTCAAATCCACTTGAACAGCAGGATCACATCATCAAACCACTGGATATAGATATAGATCCAGCATATAACTCTTTACTGGACCAGTAAAAGCCTTGGAAGCTGTAACATTTCCACGTTTGTTTTTCAAAATATCCACACGAGCTCCTCTTTCATGGTTAAAAAGAGGCATGGGTGTTGTTAACAAGACTGGACACTGAGGACAAAACATGTTTCCATTGTACAACATATCATTATCGAGAGCAGCACCACTTCAGTCCTGAATGGTGTGTTGTTTGCCATGGTAACAACGTTAATAGTGTTGCTGGGGTCTGAGGAATTGAATTAGCTCTGTGTGAGTGTGTGTATGTGTGCTGTAAGGAACAATGGGAGACGCTGGACATGAAGGGGCGAGGACTTGGATGAGAGATGCATGCTTTTGAGCAGTGCTTTATGATCCGTGGTTGAAACACATGAGAAAATATACTCAAGTAGGTGCTATTGAGGTCGGTGTCAGTAAACAACATGTCAACACAATTCTTGAAGCATAAACAATTAGGTAAAGAATCACTGTTGGACAGCATACACACAGAGGTGGGTAGAGTAGCCAAAACTTTTACTCAAGTACAAGTAAAACTACTTATAAAAATAATTACTCAAGTAACAGTAAAAGTAATAATGTTAATAATTACTTGAGAAAGAGTAATAACGTGTCCAATGAGAAGAGTACTCAAGTAGCAAGTTACTAGTTAATTCGGATCTGATTAAAATGAAGGGAAAATCCTGAATCTCAGACTACATGGAGAACTGTAAGTCACACCTCTCCATGAAAGTCTGTCTGTTCTGTTTATATGATATAAAACCTGGGTTCAAGATGAAGCAGCATATCCCAGTCCTGTGATGGGTACAAGAAAACACAACCTGTCATTTTCAACACAAAATCTCACACACACCAAAAAACAAACATTTCCCCAACAGTTGAGTGACTTAACATGTTAACAACACAAACTTGTCAGCATCTGCATTTAAACAAGACAACAGAAAACAAAAGAACAGACTATGGAACAGAACAGAAGAGAAAGTGTGTGTAGAGAGAGAGTGAGTCTTTGAGTGTTAGTATGTTTGTGTGTGTGTGTGTGTGTGTGTGTGTGTGTGTGTGTGTGTGTGTGTGTGTGTGTGTGTTTGTGTGTGTGTGTGTGTGTGTGTGTGTTTGTGTGTGTGTGTGTATACGTGTATGTGTGGGTGTCCTGCCTCTCTCAACACGCTCGCTTCTTCCCCCTCTCCAGGACTGAGCCGCTAAAAAATCTAGCGGTTGTTGTGTCCGCATTCAGACCACTGCAGCGTACCGCGAGACTCGCAACCTCATTATACGTGATTAGAAACTAATTATCAAAACTACATATAATCATTAACATTTAACAGTAACAGAGGAACGCCAGTGAATGTAGCAAAGTAAAAGTACAATTCTGTGATTAAAAATGAACTTGAGTAAGAGTATAAGTATGGCCAGTTAAACCTACACTTAAAAGTATTTTTTTTTCTCAAAAAGTTACTCAAATAAATGTAACGAAGTAAATGTAGCACTTTACTACCCACCTCTGCATACACATTTACCACATGTATGTAATTCTACCAGACTACATATGGGGGTCAATCAACCAGAATTTGTAGAGTGCTTACTTTAATTTAATTCAATTCAATTCAATTTGCACATCACATGTAGCAGTAGCTCTGTTTCAAAGCAGTTGAATCCCTAATGAGCAAGCCACATGTGACAGTGACAAGAAAAAGCTCCTTAGATGACACGAGGAAGAAACCTTGAGAAGAATGGAATGGAATTCATCCTCTGCTGGGTAACACCAGATAGTGGGATTATAAATCATTACTTTTCTACAACTGTTTACTTAAACTCAGCATCATACCCACCCCAGAACTAGCACTAATTTTACTTGGTAAAAAGACCTGGAAGATTAGTGACATAATAACAATGCAATACTAAATACTGTCCTGACAGTTATTGATTGCAGATTTACAGACTGTAACGATATGCTTATGTACAGGATTGGCCAAGAGCTGCTTTTCTATCAAGACTGGTATTTTGTGAAAGTCCCAGAACTACACAAAGTTTCAGAAAATTCCCCATACTGAACTATTCACAGTGGAGTACATATTATTACATAGTGGGTTTCACTGTATTTGAGTTTGAAAAAACAAACAAACAGATTTATCTGATTAGTCTTTGAATGGCTTTGAATTTGAATGAATATTAATTAAACACTAAAGATTTACATTCCTCTCTATCATAACTTCATACTTTTCCTATTAGTTTCACTGCAGTTACTGAATGATTTATAGCAGTTACAGAATAATATGCTTTAAATACAACCCCAATCCCAAAAAGGTTGGGACGCTGTGTAAAATGTAAATAAAAACAGAATGCAATGATTTGCAAATCTCATAAACCTATATTTTATTCACAGTAGAACAGAAAACATATCAAATGTTTAAACTGAGGAAATGTACCATTTTAAGAAAACGAATAACATAATTTTGAATTTGATGGCAGCAACATGTCTTAAAAAGTTGGGACAGGGCCATGTTTACCACTGTGTAGCATCCCCTCTTCTTTTAACAACAGTCCGTATACGTCTGGGAACTGAGGAGACCAGTTGCTTGAGTTTTGGGAGAGGAATGTTGTCTCATTCGTGTCTGATACAGGATTCTAGCTGCTCAACAGTCCTGGGTCTTCTTTGTCGTATTTTTTGTTTCATGATGCGCCAAATATTTTCAATTGGAGAAAGGTCTGGACTGCAGGCAGGCCAGTTCAGCACCCGGACTCTTCTACCAGGAAGCCATGCTGTTGTAATAGATACAGTATGTGGTTTAGCATTGTCTTGCTGAAATATGCAAGGCCTTCCCTGAAAAAGACGTCGTCTAGATAGAAGCATATGTATATGTATATACCTTTCAGCATTGATGGTGCCTTTCCAGATGTGCAAGCTGCCCATTCCATAGGCACTAATGCACCCCCATACCAGCAGAGATGCAAGCTTTTGAACTGAGCGCTGATAACAAGCTCGATGGTCCCTCTCCTCTTTAGTCCAGAGGTCCATGGTTTCCAAAAAGAATTTCAAATTTTGATTCGTCTGACCACAGAACAGTTTTCCACTTTGACTCAGTCTATTTTAAATGAGCTTTGGCTCAGAGAAGACGGCAGCGTTTCTGGATCATGTTCACATATGGCTTCTTCTTTGCATGATAGAGCTTTAACCTGCATTTGTGGATGGCACGGCAAACTGTGTTCACAGACAATGAGTTCTGGAGGGGAGGTGTTTCTGACCCCTTCCAGTGATTTCCATTACAGAATCATGCCTGTTTTTAATGCAGTGCCACCTGAGGGCCTGAAGATCATGGGCATGCAATATTGATTTTCGCTCTTGTCTCTTGCGCACAGAGATTTCTCCAGATTCTCAGAATCTTTTGATGATATTATGTGCTGTAGATGATGAGATATTCAAAGCCTTCACAATTTTACATTGAGGAACATTGTTCCACAATTTGTAGACACAGCTTTTCGCAGATTGGTGAACCAATGGTGACTCTGCCTCTCTAAGATACTCTTGTTATACCCAATCATGTTACTGACTGGTTGCCAATTACCCTAATTAGTTGGAAAATCTTCCTCCAGCTGTTTCTTTTTAGTACTTTTCCAGCCTTTTGTTGCACCGTCCCAACTTTTTTTGAGACATGTTACGGCCATCAAATTCAAAATTACCTGATTTTTTTCCTTAAAATTGTACATTTCCTCAGTTTAAACATTTGGTATGTTTTCTATGGTCTATTGTGAACAAGATATGGGTTTATGAGATTTGCAAATCATTGCATTCTGTTTTTATTTACATTTTACACAGTGTCCCAACATTTTTGGAATTGGGGTTGTAATAAGCTAAGAGTTTAACAACTAAAATGTCTGAGAATAGGAAATGCATACCTTTTTTTTATTTATTTTAAGGACAGGTCTTTACAAGACATCGTTTGCTGAATACAATGAGCTTGTAACTCTCTGTTCTTATACAAAGAAAAATATGCACCATAAATCACTGTGTTTTTTTCACTCAGTGTCAGTCAGAATTTTGCAGTGATTTCAAGAGGCTCTGTTCAACAGATGCCATTGTAAAACAAAGAAGACGAGTGAGATTGAGGTCTGCTGAGGGGACCGGGGTCTGTGGAGGTAGATTAGTGGCATGGGGTGGAGGATATCATCTTACAGTTCCCCCAGGAGCAGCCACATGACCTCACCGAGCTGGAGAAGGGAGGGGAAAAAAGATGTTGAACTACAGCCTGAGGTCTCTCAATGAGAACCACATGCAGAAACTAGGCAGAGAGAAAGAGGGAGGAGAGGTGAACTGAGGAGGGGTGGAGGAAGGCTGTGACTAAAGCATGTCACTCAGAGAGGACTGAGCGTTGTGCGGATCTCGTTTGATATTTTCACCAGGCAGTGTTGAGGACAGGACGTAGGAAAAGTGCTCACAGGAAGAGTGCTATTTGTGTGGAGCTGGGAAAGACACACAGGAATACAAAGATTCCTGAAGCGCAGAGAACGACTCTTTCAGCTCTACTAGTTCAGTAAAAAGAGCGACAGAAGAAAGAGAGATGTCAAGTGCAATCTTGAGGCGAAACTCCAGCAAGCAAGGCTTGCAGAACCTCCTCAGGTGAGTCTTTGAATGAGATGTAATTTAATACTCTAGTAGGGATTCGTGTTTAGCGTAAAGCTTAACAGAGTGTAACAGGCACAGTGTTTGATAAGCATGTGATCTTTGTTTAATAGTCTTTGTTCTGTATGAAAGGTCAAGATTAGTTAGTAATGGATTGGTTTGAGATGGGGATCCTAAGCCTTGTGCTACTACTTATTTCATGTTTTTATACCTAGTCAATTTATTTTCTAAAGATATGGTCAGATTAACAACACAGTAGTATTGTACGCCACTCCTTCAGGAAAATCAGTTCACCTTCAGCCCTTCATATTAATCTTAGATAGGTCACTATCAGTGTTGGTAAAGACATTTGTTGAGACTTGCTGAGAGAGTTTATTGTTTCTTCAGGAGGTGGTGTGGAGTTGTAGACATGGGCGGGTAAGGTCAGTATTTGGTAGGTGCAAAGGTCCACTTATTAAAACTTGGCTGAAGTGACCACATGACCTTTGCCTGGGGTGATGAAAGATGGAAAGACTGTGTCTATGAAATGGGGCTTCCAGAGGTTCTGTGGCTTGTTTGGTTTTAAGATTCCTCAATTGGACTTTGAGCTTTACTTTTGAGCTTACTCTATACATGCAACAAGTACTTTTTATCAAACTCAGTGGATATAAACAACATAGATTGTTGTAGGTCCTACATATAGAGCCTTGAATGTTTCCACACTTTGGGGTTTTACAGCAATGGGGGGTGAATACTTCAATCAGAACTTTTATGTTTTTATTTATAATTATTTTGCAAACTGTATTTTCTTCAATATTATGAGCTATTTTGCAGACATATAATCCCAATTAACTCTATTTCAGTCATAACACTGCAAAATGTGGAAAAATGTTCAAGGTGGGTGAATAGTTATGCAATACACTGTAGATTTAAACGATTCATCACTTATCACATAACCTACACAGCTCACCATACTTAAAGACGAAAGAATTACAGTCAGCATAGTCTTATTCTTGGCCAAATTTGCATGACTAAGCATGATAACAAAAATTTTATAACAAAAAAAAAATTTTAGAACAAAAATGTTATAAAAGCTAACGCTGGGATTAGGGGCAGGGTTAGTATTCATACGCTTTCTTAAAACTATGCAATAAAATCCAACATCTTGCTAAACCTGATCTCATTTTTGCATGTGATCAGGATCAACACAGTATGTCCAGAACAAGCTGAGAACAAATGAGTAACTCCATGCATCAAGCCTGTGTTTTGGGAAAGAACAGACAGAGTGCTTTAAGCTCATCAGGGCTCTCACTGTATTCATATCTGCAGAAACAGGGCTTTGGGAGGATCAGGTGTACTTTGTCAAAGGCATTTCATGAGGTATACACAGGTTGCATTGTAAAGGGTAGATTCTTTTCCCTGGGCTTTTACAGGGCTGCCAAAACAGTCCTTTCTCATAGCTGACAAGTTGGATTTGCAATCAAATGCCCAGCATTCATCTTTTTTATTACTGTATAGGTTGGACGGCACATACCAGACATAATACTAATGATGCATTCATGCAATGCTTTTGATGCTGTGCACAACAAAAGTTCACTAACCATTTCCTGGCATGCTTTTCTCTCCCTAAGTGTGTAAGTAAGCAGACGAGAAACAGCGTGATTCATAATAGCCCAATGTAAAGCAGGCTATTCATCTCCACCTACAGACATTCTGCTATAGAAACTCGTATATATTTCAGTATTTCACTCTCTTGGGTTGCACATGGAAGGCAATAGATAACATGTGATCTGGATGATCTGGATGTATTGATAGACTGCATAAGTGCTTGGCCATGCTGTATGCTTATCAAATGAAAGCACAGAGTATACAGAGATGGATTATAATGAACTCTCAGACACATGTAGGAAGAACTCGCTCTTGCTTAAAGGAAAACAACTGCAACTGCTGGGAAAAGTCTTCCAAGCAGCCTTAAAATTTGTGGTCTCTGTTATGTTTACTACCACCACACGAATAGAAACAAGGAAGTATGTCATAAAATAAAGCAGATAAGGAAGAAATAGAGTGAAACTGTGGCTGAAAGGTAGATAAAAAACTGTTCCCGAACTCAAGGCCCATCAATAAATGACATGGGTATTTGCCAGAGGGGCATGTGATGAATCACAGTGATCTGGAGTGAATCAGTGTAGTTAGAATCCCTTGTCGTTCTGCACTGGATTTACAGAGTGTTCACAAGGATTGAAGCATGCACATGGTAGCTATGTATAGTTGTCCCACTACTGAAGTGCCCATTGAAATTTTGAGAACAGTTTTGAGCTGATATGTTCATAGTTATGGTTTTTAATAATGAGACAACCTAAAGAGATTCATATAGAGACTGAAAGCTCATCATACTCACTGATCCACATGAACAGACTTTCTCATTGTGGGTCCAGCCATGACCGAGCTGATCCCTAGCTTTTACACTGCCCTCGCTTCTGTTTACGATACTGTGATAAGAACTGCAGGAATGCGGAGGGGAACGTGGTGGGATAGGTGGTTGTGTTAAAGGGGCAATAAACTCTCTGTCATTCCCCTGGCAGGATGGTTTCACAAAAGTTGAAGGTAAACAGGCCTGGCCTTTATTACATAGGGCATTATTTAACTTTTTTTTTTGTAAAACTTAGAATACCAGTGGCATAATCTATACTAAATATCATCTAAATACTAAACCAGTTCAGTTCCTGGGATTTAGCAAGACCCCCTATGCAGCTAGACAAGTGGAGCCTGTGGATTTCCAGACTCCAGGCAGGACAAATGGGCTGTGCACAGTTTGTTAACTGTTGGTGTCTGGACACTCAGACATAACATGCTGACTGGCGTCTCTGGATGTCAAAGGACAGATCCCTCACTCCTTCACTATTTACATTACACAAAGACATTTATCCTTTGTTGCTAGTGGAAGATGGGTAAATAAAGATAGAACTATGTTTTTGGAAAATAGCATTTATCCTCAGAGAGATAGTCTATCTGTCTATTTGAATTACAAGCTTGTAAATGTAATAATTAGTGTGAGTTTCTGCACCGGGATTTTCCACAAATGCTAAACTGGTGCTCTGGATTTCCACAAGCTACTTTTCATACATTGGGGGACTTTGTGTGAGGAGTTTGTTGAGTCTCTACTGTACACTGTCAGCGGGGAGACATTCAGCTGGTCTGGGTCAATAGCTCTCTTTTACTCTCAGAATATGACTCACTATAATGACATCATTTGGCTCAGCTGCTTACCCAACCAATGCCCCAAATCATGTGCACTCACTGATCAACTCTTTAAAAAGGGTATATTTTTTCCTTTTTTTCCTACCTGAAAACAAAGGCAAAGAGAAAGAAAACCTTAAGCAATTTCTGTGGAGGGCATGTATCCTTGGTTTTCTAGAAGAAAAAAAAAAAGCTGGCTTAACTTAGCTATTGTGTTTTGTTAATCTGTCTTTCAGGAAATTTGATCGTTGCTCCATCTCAAAGCTGCTTACACAGAGAAACAAATATGAAAAGTTTTTAATCATTAGGCATAATTCTGGGTCTCATTCAGATCGGTTTTATATTGTTGCTAAACACCACGTGGGACCTCATGTGCTGTAAGTACAAGTATGTTAAACACATCCAAATGAACTCAAGACTTTCAGAAATGTTCCTGCACTATGAAAAAGTAGGGGATTGTCTGACACATTTTTCAGGTATTAAATCAAAGCGAATACATTGTGTGTTCTTAAACTGCGCATTGTGAATGAACTATAGCACTGTGAGTTTTAAGAGGGTTCTAAATTTCCTGCCTTTTCTGGGTTAGATGACATCTTTCTTTCTGTTGGTTAGTTTTCTTTTCTTGAAACAAGGCAGATTGCTTGATCTGGAAAATAGCAGTTGCAGTTGCAATAGCAGAATGAAATTCAGGCATATCTATTGTATTGCTTTATGGTGCTTTCTGAAAGCATCATCTAACTTAATGACTAAACATCATGCGACCTTAATATTAAAACCAATAAGTAATCTGAACATGCAATCATGTTCTAGTTTCATATTGATCACTATAGTATAAACAGTCAGTATTATTTCTGAAACATACTGTAATGACACCTTTTATTCTTCAACCTGACTTCCACCTAACTCATACAAAAGACTGACCAATCTGGCTGTGCAACCAGTGACTCACTGTGTTCTGCTACATGTTAAGGCTTGTTCTGGTGTGAATTAACAAATGCAATAATAGCCAAGTGAAAGCTAATGCCTGCACCCATTAACACCCCCCAAACCCCTGCCCCTTTTCCCAATCCATTCTGCCTCAGGGCTTACTTGCATTAGCCTTAAGAAGCTGAATCAGCAGTGTTGAGAAAGGTAAGATACATAGAGGCAAGGCAGATTCTTGTTTTTTCTTTCTCTGAAGTAAGTAGTGAGAAATACACAAAAACAAATAGTAAAAAGTATTCTGGTCTTTTTAGGGTGCTTAATGAGCAAGGACACTGTAGCCAATGACTGGGTAAGGGCTTTACTTAAATGAAAAGGTTTGTTTTTTATTGTGCAGAAAGGAATGAAATAACAGAGCAATCTGTGAGCCTGTGGTTAGTCGACAAATCACAGCAAGATGAATGACCTAATCTCCATCATGACGTCATGCATGAGGCCCATGCCAGGAAACAAATAATAAGAGAGCATAAAAGTTTTGGTTGATTGCCACATGCAATAAAAGTTTTGGTCAAACTTTTGATCATTGCCACATGCATTTTTGTTTTCAATGAACATCTGAAACTTGCTTTTATTCATCCTTTCACCCCTGATTGTAATCGTTGAATTAACATTTTAGAAACTCAGCATTAAGCTGAGTAAATAGGCTTCTCTGTGTTTATTATGTGACTTACAAATGTACATGCATGAAATATAAGAGACTGAAAGAAAAGGGGTTTTGCTGCACCACTCCATCTGGTTTGTAACCCTTTTACCCCTTCCCCTCACTTCCCAGGCTACTTTCTCTTCCTGTGAGAATGCCTGAGGACTTGTGTTGGCTTGGTCAGGCATGTTGTAGTACTGAGAAAGACAGAGACTAGAATGAATGTCTCTTTACAGCATAATAGCTAATTCAAGAATGTGAAAGGGGTGGTAGCTCCATCCCTCACTCCCCCATATGATCATTTATGGACCTCCCTTGTAATACACGGTCTTAGGACATGCCATAAAAGCCACTGGAGCAGATTGTGACTCTAGTGGTAAGAAGGTCTGGTGTGCAATAATGGCCTATTAGTGACCTATATATGCTCTTAAGTGATTCAGAAGCCAGATTGGTGTTTATTGTAATACGACACCCAGGCACCCAGATGGAGGCTATTTGACAAGTCCGTCAACAATGGGATAATCTCTTACCACAGAAGAAGAGCAAAAACTTTTCTCTGGCATACCGTAGCATCACTTTTTAAACACATTATTTGAGAATTTACTCAAATAATCAACATTATGACCTGTTACACAAAGCATTCTGGTTTAGTGTAAACTTTCTTCTCTCCACCACAACCACAAACATGTACACACACGTGCATGCGCATGTCCAGGCACAATGGATGTGTGTGGCATGAATGTGCGTGTATTTGCAGGCTATATAAACACAAGGATGCATCAACATATCTAGTGTGTTTGTGTGTGTGGGATGTCTTTGCTTAGTCATGGCTGTTGCTTGACCCTGACACAGATGTTCCATTGGCTTATTCTCCCATCCCGAAGATGTAACAGGCTATTGTTTAGAGAATCTTCCAAAGAAGCTGTGAATGATCCAGAGTTTCACTGGGCGCCATGCGGCTTTGGACTGGGGGTTGTTTCTCATTTCTTACAGAGTACAAAATAATGACTCATTACTGGTTGGTGATATGCAACAGCAATTGTGAATATGTATAATGATGAAATTTCTGTCCTGTTTCCCACAGAGTGACGGCTCAGCGCAGTATTGAGGATGCGGAAGAAATTGAGAGGGAGCGACGACGCCGGGCACGAGAGGCTCTCAGAAAGGAACACGGTATCACCGGATCAGCCGGATCTCCTCAGGACAGCTCTGGACCCACTGAAGAGTGCCTGTAAGTCTGATAGTCAAATGTGTTTTACTCATATTTTTTTTCTCTTTCTCTCTCTCTTTCTAATTTCTTTTACTACATGGAGCCACAACTACCCTTTGATTACTACCTAAGCAGTCAAGAATGTATAGTATAGCAAAGCTTGATAGTGTGCTCCTTGGTTGTCCAACATTTTGCAGTTTTTATCCGAACAGAATAATTATAGCCTGTCTGGTTCATAACTTTCAGACATTCAAAGAGAGAGGCACATTTTTTTTCTTCCAACATTTTAAGTGAAGAGCATGTTATTTGAGAGCACCCTGTAATTATGGGCTGATCATAGAAGAATCTTGGCTATGAGCTTTTGAGCAATTTTGAGCACGTTCTTTTGGGACCATCATACTGTTATGCATCTTTATTAAAAACTATATAAAATGATTGTATGCAGCATGTTGCTTTGCTAGTAATGTATTATCTTACAAATAACCAGCAGGTTATTTGGTTAGGATGTTGGCCTTCTGATCGGAAGGTCGTGAGTTCAAATCCCAGCACTGCCAAGCTGCCACTGCTGGGCCCTATAGCAAGACCCTTAACCCTCAATTGCTCAGTTGTATTAAAAATGAGATAATTGTAAATCGCTTTGGATAAGGGCATCTGCCAAATGCCATAAATATTTTTTTAAAGATATGATTATTTCATGTTCCAGTGACATTTAATCTTGTATAATTATTTGATGGAAATAAGCTTAATCATTTCCTGACATGAGCTTTTGCTTTCCTTTCAAGCTGCTGATTTTACAGGGACCAAGCATGGTAGTCTATTGAGGACTTGTCCTAACTGGGTGTGAAAGCTGATGCCAAGATACATTGGTCCCTTCAAGATATTCCAGTACATAAATAGGCAATACATATGTGGCAAGTTACATTTTTACGTCACCTCATTTATATGTTGGATGATCTTGATGGGACTAATGTATCTTAGCATCAGCTCTCAGCCACAACATTGCGGACAAAAGTCCTTAGTGGATATCCATACCCGGTCCCTTGGTTGGTAGGGATGTCAGGCCCTCCTTCCAGGCCTTTTCACTTTTCTGAAATGACTACAGGGTCACAGACCCTGGAATGCAAGTGCAGATCAAGCTTTATTAAAAATGAACAAGACAAAAGGACTAGGCAATACTTGTAAACAGTAAGCTTGCAGGTCGGGCGATCTATGTGTCTAACGGGCATAACCTGGACAAAACCCAACAGGAAAAGGAACTGAAGTCAAAACCTGAAAGACAGGATAGCAAAACAAACAAAACAATGTCTCAGTAACGTCACAGACATGAATGCTGGAGCAAGACTTTGGAAAATAAGGGTGAATAGTCTAGAGTACATAAAGGGTAGGTCTATGTACTGATTGAGAACAGGTGTGTGTGTGATTAGTCTGGAAGACTGTTAGCAATGATTTTGAGTTTGTTGGTTGATTATATGATAGACTGCAGAGTTTTTCAGCTGACATGGCAGTTGCCAAAGAAAGGTTTTACTGATGAGAATTTGGATCATTAATGGGCAAGGTGTTGGGACATTGTGCTGAGAAAGATGTCTCAGATGTCTCAAATATGTGAGACATTTCTACTGTTTGCTTTTAATTGACTATGACTTGAAAAAAAAAAATCCTTGTGGCATTAAAACTATTTAACTCTTGATGTTAGTCAGAATCATTAAGATATCCCATCCCATCTCTATGCTGATGGAACATGATAGCCCATATCAATCTTCAAACCTAGAATTCCAAGGTGTGTTTTAGTCTTGTTTGTTGGATTGAATGTTCCTGCGGCTGAGGCTTTGATTGGTCTTTAGTTGCAATCTCCATTCTCTATAGCGTGTGACATTAGACAATGAGTTATCATGCTGTCTACTCTTGCTGTCATTTCAGGTGTTGTCATATCAAGTGTAAAGTCATATCAAGTGTTATTCATCCTGACATCTGTTATTGGTGTCTGCTTGCCTGTGGCAAGAGAATCAGAGCAACAACAAAACCACCTATCACCTCAAAAACCTCAATCACACCTCAAACATCTGCTTCCTTGAATTGCATTTGAAGTCGGACGCTGGTGTTAATAGATGGAGTGAATGACGTCAGGGTGTCGTTTTATGACTGGATACTTGTAGCTGCTGCAGGTCTTTGGGCTCCATATGTTGCTTTGCCACATGGCTGTTCATGCTTTGCTGGATGTTAACTTGAGCACAGCTCTCATAAAGTGATTATGGCCATTTTCTTGTTATTATTGTTAAAATGTAACACCTCCCAATTGCCACCTACATTTAATGGTTTTGGATTTGTTGTGCAATGTCGAAAGAAAACCGCTGAGAGTCTCTATGACTGTTTAGCTGTTATAAATATTCTCAGATTTCACAGATTTTCATAGATACTCTATTATCCAGGGCCAGAAAAGCAAAAACTTCCATTTTAGTGCCAAAACTCTGTCTTTAATATGTGAATTGATAAAGCATTTCCACATCGTGAGATTATCAGACTATGACAAGAGGGCTGAGAGAGAGTGGGTAAAAATGAAACCAAGAAAACAAAGAGGTTGTATAATTACAATTAGAAAGTACACATTTCTGAAGGGCAAATAAATATAAATAACGTGGAGGTCAAAGGGCTGCCCACATAAAGCCTGAGCTTATTATTTAAGTAGTCGTATTAAAGCATCCTATTAAATAACAATAAACAATACATTTCACTGTTATTACAATAAAACTAGTAGCACATGTATGTAGTTACGAGAGTAAGGAATGCACGCCTGTACCTGACAATGGGTCCAGGGAGTTTATGAGTTGAAGTTTTTGGCCTCTTTTTGTGTGTGCAGCTTTGAGAGTGAACTGAAACCCAGCAGCTCTGGTGCACTGGAAGAGGATGAAGGTTTCAGTGACTGGACTCAGAAGTTGGAGAGGGGCAGACGGGTCAAGCAGGAAAATGACACTAGAGAGGAGGACTTGGAGGTGGAAAGAACCATGAATGGAGGAAGCAGAAGAGAGGAAATCAGCGCCACCATACTAAATCAACAGCATATTGAACAAAGCGAAGTGGAGAAAATGGTGGACTACATCCCAGGGAGGAAGAGCAGTGAGAAGCGTATGTTGTTTAGAGACAAGACAAGCAGCCTTAGGGCCAGAGAGACACCAGAATGGAAGGAAGATTTAATCAGAGTTAACAACAGACAAGAAGAGGAGTCAAAGCCACAGATAGAGAATAAGGTAAGAGCTTATATAAGATATATTTGTATATCTAACAGAGAAAACCTTATTATATTTATATATATATCTTGCCTATATATATATATATATATATATATATATATATATATATATATATATATATATATATATATATATATAGGCAAGATATATATATAAATATAATATATATATATATATATATATATATATATATATATATATATATATATATATATATATATATATATATATATATATATTTTTTTTTTTTTTTTTTTTGTCTTGGCTAAATTATCAGATGAAAGAAGTGAGAAAAGAAGTGAAGGTCTCATATACATCTAAAGTCTTCCTGCATCAAGATAGAACACCCACCACCAACAATGAGGATCCTGCTGAAGAGGAAGTGACATCTCATCTGCTCAAAACAAGAAAGATTACAAGGTGGGTTTTATGTTATTGAAAGAATATTATGTAGAACAATGTTTAATGCTCTTTATACAATATTTATAGAGTTATTTATATTTTATAGAAAATTCCAGGTCATGCTCAGTGGTTCTTTGGAAGTTTAAGAGTTCTAGCTTTCTATGAAGATCCTTATATGAAAACCCTCTCTTATAGAGGTCTACACAAACCCTTTAGGGTTCCTTCAGAGTGACAAACCTCAAAATTCTTTAGGGTGCTAAATTTAAGTTTTATTTGTATATGTAGCTTTGACCCTGTAAGGAAACCTATTCTGGAAGTTTTCCCCCAACACTTTACTGCTGGTCCAGTACCATAACACACATCAGAACTGTTACATGCCATAGTTCTGGTCATTAGCTGATCATTAATACATGTATTAACTTACTTTGTTACTTTAAGCATTACTTATGGCTTATTATACCACAGCACTGCTGAATTCTTGAATTTGGTTAGTCAGAAAGTGTTGATTTATTTTCAGCACAGCTCTGACAGTAGACCTGGTTGCTAATTCTAACATGTTATCAGTTCCATAGTAACAACTTACACAGGGACTTGTATGGCTGATGCACCACAAAAATGTATGTAATTGTTGATGTAGTGAAATTTTCTGTGAGGAGAAGTTTACTAACATTTGTGTAAGGTGTCTCCAATGTCAGGTCTTTGTAACAGTCAGCAATAAGGTTATTACTTTAAGTTGTCTAACAGGTTTTCATGACCGAGAGCTTTGTGACATTTTTTTTTTTGTCTTACTAACTTCAAGAGAGAGAGAAAAAAGTGAGATTCCTGAGAGAACAACTAATTCAGCTGTTATAATGTAAGTGATTACAGGAACAAACGTTTTTTCACAAATAATGAGCTTATGGTTTGCATTGGGTCACATGACACCACCCATTGTATCCTATAACAGCCCATTGTGTCTTACTCCTTATTTAAACTGCAGTATCAAACTTTTTTTGTTTAAGCAAGTATGCAAAAAATCAGTGTTCAAAACTGTCTCATTACCTTACCCCGATTCACAACGGTAAGCTTATAAAAATGATTTATAATTTGAGCTGTTGGGTCTGATTTTGTGGGAAACGTCAGTTTGACGTCATTTGCGTGGCCTTTGACATCACCGCACCTTTGTGTGGTTACGTCACATCTGTAATCAGAGAGAAGAAGAGCCAGCTACTATATCGCGTGTGTGGAGGTTGAAGATGGTGGAGTGTTTGTAAGACTTGCTTAGAATTTAAAATTGTCATCTATATGGCTGCTTTTAATCTGGATAGTTCTAAACGCAATCATCTTTGACATCTTGGGAATCACCTGTTGTCAAAACCAAGAAGCCTCGAACTGCCTCGAGATTCAGCTAGGTATTGAGTTTCCTGTATTTTTTTTGTTTTTTTTTGTTGCTATAGTCAATGTGGTAAATTGCACTTATTTTTTGCTAGCTATGAGAGAGAGCAACTCATCTCTACTGCAAGAAAGCCATATCCACCGCCACCTCCGTTGTCAAGTATTGGAGCTAATATACAACACACATGAATACCTCAAACCATCAGATTCATCCACGCAGAGGAACAATGCCGAAGCACAACCTATGTAAAAAAAAAAAAACCTTCGCAAGTAACTTGCAGTTTTATGTTTCAGACAGAGATGGCGATAGAGAGGCTAAATTTCAGTACTGCAGCTTTAATAGAAGTATGTTAATTAATGCAGTATATTATGTTAGTTTTATCAATCTATGCCTAAATGATTAAGAACCAAACTACATCATTATTACTTGTCTAAGAGCTTTTTTTCTAAAGGAATCTGTGTGAATGCCCTGGAGGAGCTAAATAAAGAAAAAAGCTGATGTAGTGTTGTCAGACATGGCTTCTTGCCAGGGGACTTCCAAAACAGCCTGCTGTGACTGATATTTCATGACTCCTTTTCCTCATGTTCTCCTCCAGCAGGAACATAGGTCAGGGCTCAGAGTCAAGGGACCAGGCAGGGGCCAGTCTGGAGACAGAGCAGAAGTTGGAGAAGATCCGACGGAGCCACCAGGAAAAGGAGAGCCAGGAGCTAGAGCAGCTTCGCCAGCGGCAGGCTGAGGCTGAGGTGGAGCTAGAGGAGCTCAAGAAGAGGAGAGAGGAACGCAGAAGACTGCGTGAGGAAGAGGAGCGCAGGAAGGAAGAGGAGGAGCAGCAGCGTCTGGCAAAGGAGGAGGTGACAGAAATACAATCTCAAAATACAATCTCCATTAATACATTCATGCCATTTTATACTGTATAATGAGAGCAATGTGTGTGGTTGATAATAATAATTGTGTGGCACGGCTCACAGGAGGAGAAGAGGCAGATGAAGGAGGATATTGAGAGGAGAAGGATGGAGGCAGCTGAAAGAAGGATGAAGAGCCTGAATATGTCCTCCCCAGATGGGGATGAGTCATTCAACCCTCTCAGTCCAAAGAGTCCCACTTTCAAGGTAAGTAACAAGGCAGTAGTGTAGGTATTCCAGACTTTGACTATTTATGTACATATATGTATGTGTGTACTGTATATACTGTAAATTTAACTTGATGAAATGGAATTGATTAAAAGATCTGTTTTTCCAGATGATAGTTTCCATTTAAATTAAGTTGCATGTGTGTGAGATGATGTGTGTCCTACGTTTTTTACGGTTTTTGCCAATTTTTTTGTTTTTTACACTTTGCTGGATACACACACACACACACACCCACACACACACATATATAAACCTTCATATATATATATATATATATATATATATATATATATATATATATATATATATATATATATATATATATATAATACTACCTTAATCTTAGACTTAAGTTGGTGTGTGTGTGAATGTACCTTTATTATGCTGCTATACTGTATGTGCCTCATTGCTGTAGATGTACCACTGCTTGCATCTAGCAAATTACCATAATCTAAAAATTTACTGTTTCAAAATGTACACTTATCACTATTGCATTCTGAAGGGATTTTCATAATGTACTATATCTTTAATCTCAAGCCAAATTACATTACAAAATATGACAATTGTGTGGCGGCCTGGGAAAAACCTTCATATATATATATATATATATATATATATATATATATATAATGAACACAGTTCAAAACCCAACTGTATGTTATTTTTGGCTGTTTCCCAGAATCCATCTGCAGTAACAGCCAATGGATTTTCCCAGGTCATCAGCAAATATGCATGTTTCTTCTCTGTTGGTTTACAAGTTCTATCTGTATTGTGGGTTTGTGGTTAGCTGGTGTTTCATGTCTGTGGTCCTGAGCTTCCTTCTGCTTGCATGTGCAATTTCAGAGAGAGCATGAGGAGAGATTGACAGCTGAAAGTACATGCTCGGTGAGTTGGGGATCAAAAAGCCAGCAGGCTCGACAGCAACACAAGGGCTTCTTTTGTGGGGTTGAAATGAGAGTCACTGAGCATGCACACTGATAGTTTGTTTGCTTTGAAGTACAGGAGCAGGGAAAGAACTGTGTAGGTCCTAAATCTTTTTCTACCTGATTATTCATGTTTATACTTTCACTTGCTCTAAGCTGATTCTTTTAACCACTGAGAATGCAGTAAAGACAAAAATAATGTACTGAAAGCTCATGAATATAAGAACTAGGGCTAATTCATGCACGTAGGCTCCAATGCATGGAATGGAATGTTCACATCACCAGCAATTGAATTGTAATGCTTTCCTCTTTCATTTTTCACAGATCATGGACAGAACAGAGTCCTTGAATCGGTCCTTAAAGAAAAGGTGAGTTTATTTACCCTTGTCAGTCACCACAAAGCATGTCCAGCTCACATATTTACTTGGTGGCAAATTACTCTTGGTACCTAAACCCAGTCTTGGGTTGACTATAAATAACATTAGACCAAAAGTAAGGCATTTGAGCTAAATGACTGTTGTCTAAAAGTAAACATTGACGTAGGTGCTTGGGTGCCTTAGATCACCTTCATATGCTGTTAGTTCATCACCTTTGTTAGCAGTGATTTATGGGTCGAGTAACATGGTCCAGATGTGGAAAATGTGTGTCTTTCCTCTGGTGGCTTGTGAGATATTGTGGTAGACTCAGACCAGGCTCCATGCAGTCTGAGGCAGAAACTTATCAGTATTCACAGCTCTCAAAAATGTAAAGTCGGTGAGTTATTAAGAGCAAAAATGTCCACTTTTGGGCTACAAAAGTGATTTAATACAAGAAACAGATGGGAGATGGAGGCAGAGTGAAGCCCACAAAGACAAGGTCCTAATGGCTTATGTGTCACAATATGTGTGCTGGATTTCAGCATTAATGCTTATTATTCGGAATATTATTATCTGTTAGCATTTTGTTGATAGTATCAAAAAAGATGACACAGTAGTTCATGTCACTGTGTGATTGGTTAAAACTCTATGACAGCAAACGATAACTAGAAGGATATGTGTTACGTTATACTGTCTGCCTGTTGGCAGAATGACATTGCTTTCCATATATGTCAGTTTTCCTCCATAAGACAACTGTGCAAAGATTTGCAGACTGCATTTGTCATGGGAAAACATTGCATCATCTCTAAAGAAGCTAGTTAATCACCTGCTTGTATCACTAATGACTAACACATGCCTCCCACATACTCGCTGATTTAATATCTTATACATATGAAGTGACTGGCATATGAATAATACAGTGTAAAATGTTCCAGCCAGTTTTGAATGTTCACCTATTTTTCCCCATAGAAGTTTATTGTTCCAACTTGTGGCAGAAAAATAAAGGAGTCCAGCATCTTGCACATGTGCATGCACGCAAACCCAAACATATTTTTTGAGATTTTGCTTGGCCGGTGTCAGCAGAAAGGCACCTCAAAGTCAACAATAACAGTGTGCTATAGACAGATAGATCCACTTTGAAATGATAATGAGTGAATAGTAGCTACAATATCTGATTTCACTGTGGGGACATTTCACAAAACTGGAGAAAAAGAAGTACTCCACCTGGGATAATAATTCCCCTTATTCCTATCTGGGCTCCTGGCCAGGTGATGAGGTGAGCTTTAAAGCTTTTATGAGCTGTGTAGTTGTTGACATGCCCTGACCAAGTGTCTTTGTTTTGGAAACAGCAACAGCTTTAAGAAGACTCAACCACCGCTACTCCTGTCTAAGATCGATGACAAACTGGAGCAGTACACTCACGCTGTGGAGGTGAGTGGTCATTCCCTTACTTTCACATTCAAATCACCTTTTAAGAAGTGTTATCATATTTTTGTATTAAAGAGGTTGATCCCCATTCTGCATTAAAAATATCTGACACCAGTTTAGCATAGTCCAGCATTAAGAAGTCTGATCATAGTTTGGTATTAAGGACACTGATCACAGCTAAACATTAAGAAGTCTGACCAGAGACCAGCAGTAAGTAAGTCTGACTCCAGTCCAACATTAAGAACTCAGATTTAAATTCAGCACTAACAAATCTGATCCTAGTTGAGCATTAACAAGTCCAACCCCAGGTCTCCATCAGCAAAAATATGTTTGTCTGGTGGTAAGAGAGGCTTTGGGCTGTGTGCTATAGCATGCAACCTGTGACAAACAGCCACAAGATATTTTGAGGCGAATTTTGGATGAAGATAGATGTTTGTTGGCAATGGGAAGGAATAAGTTAAAAATCAGAGCCATCTCTCACCAAATATATCCATTACTCATTGGTGTATGGTAAAAGGACGTTCTGTTTTTTTTTGGTCTTCAGAGCTTGTCAAAAGAACCCAAGACACCCAAGTCAGCTGTAGTGGACATGCCCAGTGTTCCTGAACCAGTGGTTGCCAAAAAGAACCTGTTTGAGGCAGGAGAGGCCTGGACCCAGGGCACATCCAAAGGTCTCCCAACTCCATCAAAGGTCTGAAAACAACCATACTCACTAAAATATAAATAGCAATTCAGAAAGATATTTTTACTCTTTTTCTCAAGAGCTGAAAACTTATACAGAATTCTGTCATTATAGAGAACACTTCCTCCAACAACACCTGTTCTGCTATGGCTGAACACACTACAGTCAAAGGCTTTATTTCAACACAACTTTGAGCAATAGTGTGACGAAAATAATGTTATCATATACTACATAAAAACGTTTGTTTGTTGTATATGCAGTCATGAATGCTGACATTCTCATCCTATCATGTTCTTAGTGGTAATTTAGCAAACGATCTCTGTGTGTGATGACTCAAAATGACAAATCAAAGCCATATTATAACAAGGGTTGCACAGTAAGTAGTGTTACTGCCTTACAGCTTCAGGGTCCCTGGTGTGAACCTGAGCTTGGGTTATTGTCTATGCAATGTTTTGTATGTTTGCGTGGGTTCTCTGGTTTCCCTCCATTGTCCAAAAACATGCAGGTAGGCAGATTTCCTACACTAAATTGCTTGTAAATTTCCTATCTTGGGATAGGCTCTGGATCCACTGTGACCCTGACCAGGATAAAGCAGTTACTAAAGATGAATGAATGAATACTGTAACAAGTAAAAGTGAAAGCAACTTGTCATATGAGGAAGAAAATATAAGACTGTCAGGGAAAAAAAGCTACATTTATAAACCCAAAAATATCCAATTAGGATGTCCCAAACAAAGAGACAGAACATGGATTTAGCAAATTTGGTATCCTCCTGCAATATTTCTGCACAATTTCTCCTTCTGTGTTATTTCCTTGAATTTGAGTCTCTTGAGTTGAACTTCTAGAGACTTATTGTGTGTTGTGTGTGCTTTAGGACACTGATGGACTGAAGGTGGGTGTGGCTGATCTGATCACTCAGTGGGTAAAAGCAAGCCCAGAGGCTGGCAACAGACACACACAGTCCAGACCTTGTGTAAGTGTCTGCTGACTAGGCATCTAGTCATATCACTCCATTGCTGATGTAGACAGTGCTTGTAAACACAATGAACTCTGTATGAAATTTACCAGAGGGACAGAGGGATGTGTCCTGACTGCAAAAAAAAAATGACATACTGTGTTAGCAAGTGAAAATATCGTGAATACAGTACAATTGATCTAGTATTTGCTGTTATAAGATTACAATAAACCAATATAAGATTATCATATTATTAAATATATTTCTGTGGACATTTTTAGTGATTTCAAGCTTTAAATTTTCTTATTCTATTGGCAGATAATTTTGGTTCTTTCTAGAAATAAATGTTTAAAATTAGCAAGATTATTTGCCAACATTTAACTCTTGAAATTAAAAAAAAGTATAGAAATAAGTTTAATAATTCTTAATAAGATACATAATCTTATAATACCAAATACTAGATCAATTTGACTATATTCAAGATATTTTAACTTGCTCAGATGCCATTTTTGAAGTGCATGCAAAAATACATCAAAACCTCTTTATCCTTTCTGCTTCCAGTTTCTGCTTTTTGCTTCTTTCATCTGTCTCCTTATCTTTCCCTCTTAAGGTAAAATAGACCAGGATTTCTTCCCTTTCTCTCTGATCTGAAAAGCTTATTTGGGGCAAATGTTTAAATCGTTGCTACAGTAGTAGCAAATGTACCTGAGGGAGTATTGTTTCACAGGAACCGACTTTGTATTTGTTGTAATCCCTCTTAACACTGCCCTCTGGTGGTGCGCTGATCATTTAATTGTTAGTTTTTACAGCATTTTTTGTTTTGTTTTGTTTTTCTTCAGAAAAGTCTCCAAGATTGTTCTGTGTTTCTTCTCAGGATGTTAAAGCAGGAGATGTGCTCCAGAAGAAGAACATGTGGGAGATCATAGGGGAAGGATCAACCGGGCAGTCAGGACAAGCAGGGAAGGTAAATTATTCATTTGCTTACTATATTCTTAGATATTTTCTTGCTTTCTTACTGTATGGATTTTCAAGTGCTACTCGTATATATATTTTTTTATTCTTAGGGCACCTCTTCTGGCAAACGCTACAAGTTTGTTGTGACCGGCCATGGCAAATATGAGAAGATTTCCATTGATGATGAACATTACAGTGACTATGCAAATGGAAAATCAAGTAAGGAATAAGGAATCTTTGCATTATATTATTGCATCGTGTAATGTTGGCATATTTAGTTTTACAATGAATATAATTCTTTAAAACATTCTGATACTTTTTCTTCAACTGTACATATGCAGAAACCTAGCTAAGAATATATTATAACCAAGTATATCCATGCCCAATCTTCCCCAAATGAGCAATTTTTATTACAAAAAATATAAAACATTTAATCAAGCACCTTAAAATGCACAGTATTATACATATCACATTTCACTGCCCATACAGAGAATGTGTACCCATTCTGATTTTTAATGACACACACGCACACGCATACATGCGCACACACACACACACACACACACACACACACACACACACACACACACACACACACACACACACACACACACACACACACACATTGTGTCATAAAACATATGCCAGACAGTTACCATCTCATTTTAACATTACTGTAGTCGGAACAATCAAAACCAAATATTTTAGCCATGCATAACAGCTGACAGTACACACTCTTACATCATGTAACCATTTTCCCAGTGTAACTGCCTGTCACACTTTAGTCATGTACAGCTTCATGTAGACCTGCTCTGGTCATCATTTTTATATAAGATCTGTGGTATATTCAGGCTGTTTTTCTTGCTCTGTTTTCCATTCACACTTTCCTTTATGTCCAATTGTTTCTCAGTTGCCCTCATTCCACCTGTCCAGCCCACTACAACTTTCAAACACCCTGTAAATACTGTTCCTTCACTGAACATACAATCAGACCTTTGTCTCACAGGCATCGCTATACAAAGCAGCAGATAAAATAATAGAAGAAAATAGAAGAGAAAGAGAAAAAAAAATTGAAAAGCACCATTTTGAGTAAGTGTGAAACACAATTACCAGCCTCTTTATTAGGAACATCTGTACACTTGCTCATTCTTGCAATTATCCAATCTGTCAATCATGTGCCAGCAGTGTATTGCATAAAATCATGCAGATACAGGTCAAGAGCCTAGCAGAAAAGCATTTCAGGAAGCACAAGACTTTGAATCTTTAACTGGATGGACAAGAACAGGAATCTGAGGCTACAGTGGGCACTGAAACACTTTTGAGTTTATGCATTGTGCAGCGGCCACATGAATGGCTGATTGGATAACTGCATGAAACAGCAGGTGTACAGATGTTCCTAATAAAGTGGGCAGTGAGTGTAGTGCATTTTTAAACTACACATGAATGCTTCAGAGATAAATTGAACATTCCATGATACCTATAATTTGAATCTACGCTCTGCATTTATGCCATAAAATTTCTCCCTCCATTCTAAAAATTCTTTTGATGTTTATAACTTAGTAAGTAGATTGTTATAACATTGTGCAAGTACCTCATGTCATTCAGGCATTTTAGAATGACACTGGAGACAATTTATAAAATAAAGAAGCTATGAACACTCAATCATTTCCGTTTTTTTTAACACATCTTGTATCTCTCTGTCAGAATAATATGATGTGAGTGAGGTAAAACAATATGCTTTCCCCAAGATTCCTCTGTGTAATTCATACAAACACATTACATTCACTTTCTTATTTAATTTAAACTTTAAGATAGTTGAATTGTGATAAATAGAACTGTACACAATTACTGAGAAAAAGACAGTATCCTTGGCCATTCTATTACTTATCACCTAGACATCAGTAGTTTTTGTAGTAGAGAACGCTTTGGCTGTTCTGTTAAAGTCTTTTGGTTCTTCATCTTTATTTTTGCGGCCTATGAGACCCATCTCAAACGCTGTTGCAATCTTTGTCACTGGTCGTGAAGCTGCCTCTTTCAGTCTCCTGGCATCAAATCGAGGACTATAAAGGAGAACTGGAAGGCGATGTGCAAATGCAGGAATTTCTTTCGGTTTATCTGAATTAGCCTCTTCTTTCTTTTGCTCCTCAGTTTTGTTGGCTTCAATCTGTTGCATGATACTCTCTTTGGTTGCAAACATTTGGAAGAGAATAGCGTCCCACATTTTTGCAGCCCTAGGGGCATTTTTACCCTCTTTGTCACTAGTCTTATCTGTTTCTTTGCCTTGGTTTTCCTGCTCAACTATTTCTTGAGCAGTTCCATCAGTGGCATCTTTCTTCAGTTCTGGCTCAGAAACAGGAAACGTGGGTTCCTCTACCTCCACCACCATGTGTTTCTTGAGACGAGACCAGCCACTGAGTTTTGACTTCATGCCTTTTGGTTTCTGAAAGGCTTTTAGGAGAGGCTCTGCAGTTGGGAGGATGCTGTCTTCCTCATTGTTGACTGCAGGCTTAGCATCTTTTGGTATGCTCTCTTTTGGTGTTGATAAATCATCTTCACCAGGTTTAACTTTGTCCTTCAGGTCGCCCTTTGGCTTGACCAGGGGCTTATCTTCTGTTGTTTTAGTCACAGGTATATCAGGAGCCTTTGTTGGAGGGGCAGATAAAGATTTTTGTTCTTTAATCCTCTCTAGTAAAGACATACGAGGCTCTGGTGTCTTCTGTGACATTGTGCTTATTTTTGTTGGCTTTGAGCTTTTATCTGCATTTTGGTCAGGTGTTGCAGCTTTTACAGCTTTTACAGATAGTGGTGTTGGTTGAGTTTCAGGTTTAGCACTCTCCTTTAAAGATACAGATGGCACTGTCTGTGGTTTAGATGTGTCATATGCCTGAGTCCTAACTCTTTGTGTAACAGGAATAGTGGTCACTGTCTTGAGAGCCTCTGAAGGTGGTGTGTCAACTTTAGATACAACAATAGTTGGAATTTTAACTTCTGGAACTCCAGTGCCTTTTTCCTTTGTTTCCATGCTCTCTGATGTTGATATACCTTGCTCCAGTTTTAGCTCTACTTCTGCTATTGGCATTGTGGCCACTGAGACTTCAGCAATTGGGGCAACAGGAGTTCCATTTTCAATAGCAGCAATAATGGATGGTGACACTTTATCCACAGATGTCTTAGGGCTCTCTGGCTTCTCTTTCACAGCAGGTACATGTGTTGCCTGTTCAGGAGATTTATATTCTACAGTGGATGGTGAAATAGATCTAGAGATACCAAATGCAGGTGTATAACTCTGTATTCCGCCATAAGCAACATATTCAGCCGGGGTTAAACCATAATATTTTGATTTGGATTTTGTTGGTGTTCTTGGTCTTTGACCTGCAAACGGAGGTACAGTTGGTCTTTGATACCCCAGTAAGGGTTTAACAGGTTCAGAAAACTCAGAGATTGGTGTTTTGGGACTTCGACGTTCAACTAAAGGAGTTAGAGGTTTAGGACCTTCATGTATGCTGGTCTTTGAGCTTTGGGACTCAGTGGTCTCTGTAGTCTTTGAAGCACCTTGCACTGTGACCTTAGGCTTTGACAACTCAGGTTCTATGGGCTTTTCAGAAAACAGTCTAGCTTCTGAAGTTTCAGATGTTTTGATATAGACCTCACCATTTTGTATGGATTCTGAAAAAATATTTTGCTTTATTTTCTCCGTTTCTAGAGGAATTTCATCACTTGGCCCAACTAAACTTGAAGTTGGTGTTTTGGATCTTCTGCCCTCCATATACACAGGAGAGACAGCAAATAAAAGTGGGTTGGGTCTTGAAATTTCTATAACAGGTGTCCTAGCAGGTGAAACATGATATGATGGTGTCTTTGGCCGTCCTGATGGAGTTTTTGATGGTGAAAGATCAAATGTTGGTGTCCTTGTTCTTGTCAGGGTTCTGCCCCTTCTTGTCTCAGTCATAACTGTTGCATCACTTTTTATCTCAGATGTTGGTGTAGAACCTCTTTTAACCTCTAAAGCTGGAGTCACAGTTTTTATTTCAGAAATTGGGGTTGTGTCACTCATCAGTTCAGATGTAGGTGTTACACCCCTTTTAATTTCAGATGTAGGTGTTACACCCCTTTTAATTTCAGATGTAGGTGTTACACCCCTTTTAATTTCAGATGTAGGTGTTACAACCCTTTTGATTTCAGATGTAGGTGTTACACCCCTTTTAATTTCAGATGTAGGTGTTACACCCCTTTTAATTTCAAATGTAGGTGTTACAACCCTTTTAATTTCAGATGTAGGTGTTACACCCCTTTTAATTTCAAATGTAGGTGTTACAACCCTTTTAATTTCAGATGTAGGTGTTACACCCCTTTTAATTTCAGATGTAGGTGTTACACCCATTTTAATTTCAGATGTAGGTGTTATAACCCTTTTAATTTCATATGTAGGTGTTACAACCCTTTTAATTTCAGATGTAGGTGTTGTGACCCTTTTGATTTCTCTAGTTGGTGTTTTATCTCTCTTTAATTCTGAGGTTGGTATGACAATCCTTCTAACTTCAAATGTTGGTGTAGGACCTCGCAGCACCTCAGAAATGGGTGTTCTACTCCTTTGCATTATTGGTGAGGATGGATATTGAGAGGTTTGTAATGTGGCTGTCTTACAAGTGTAATTTGTAATTTGGGGAACATCAAACATGGGTTTAGAGGTTGGCTGAGGACTTGCAGCTTTAGAGATGATAAAAGTGGGTGTAGCCAGAACATTATTTGTTTGCTTTACTGCCACAAAAACTGGTATTGTAGCAGTAGGCTGGATTATCTCAGTCGTAGTAGTTACAGATGTAACAGTTATAGATGTTGCTGTATAGGAAGGAAGTAATGGTGCACCAGCAGGAGTGGGAGGAGTTGTGTATGAAAATAGTGTGGCTGAACCGTGCGGTGTAACATAGGGCTGTGGGGAGAATCTTGCTGGTGTGATGTAAGAACTGCTGCCCTGATGAGGGTAAGGGGATGCTGAATGCTGATACAGTGGCCTGATGTTGAATCGTGGGTGCAATGTACCTCCATAGATTGGTGTTTCTGGTGTCTTGGGTGGAGTTGAATGGTCACTGTACTCCAGGTCAGGACTGGCCTCAGTTACTGGAGAGAGGCATGAGCGGAAAGGGGCTGGTGTCTGGGAAGCCTGGGCAGCAGCTTTTTTCTTAGCACTTTTCTTAAGTAACTTCTGGAGTCTGACATTTTCCTTTCCAGGTTTAGGAAGTAGGGGGGGTGGGTACTGCTGGGAAAGCAGGCCTGCTTGGGCAACATTGCGGATATTTACAGCCATAAAAAATGTCAGCCCCCTGGAACAAATAGGAAAAACATATTAGCGTATATAGTTCAGTGCACATGTACAAGTGCACAAACCCCACATGGGGTTTGATAAAAAAAAAAATGCCTCTATTACACAGTTAACCTACAAAGATAGAATTCCATAATGTAAAAAATAAATAAATGGGTATATCCTGAAACAAGATAATAATCCAAAACATAATATTAAATCCACTGAAAAATATTTTGAATATAAATTTTGCCAGGATCCTCTCATTTTCCAGACCTAATTTGAAAAATACAGTGTATGACAGGTGAGTTATAACAGCTGTGAAGGTGAATATGCAAGGGATTGTGCTACATGGGTCTCTGAATATTACAGCAGATAGGATCCAGAAGCCATTCAGAGACTCGCTGGAGGCAGTTACTTTATGAAGTCATACTGTTGGCATACAAGAAAATACTGAAATCGAATTCAGAGAGGGAAATTAATTTCATTATTAATATCTTAACATATACTATTTGGCTACTTTTGCTACTGGAACATCTGTGAAACACAAAAACTATTTTGTTGCTATAAATTAAAATACTTTTTCTTTTCTGTCCCAAGGATATAAACAATATATTTAACTAGGACATTTTTTATTACAAAATGTGTAAAATGCTTACTTAAAAAAATGTGATGAGATGACCCATGACTAACATTTACTGCTTGTTTGTTTTTTAGGGGACCTGTGCCTCAGTGACATGTAAAAGCCATATTATGGTGATTTGGATGATTTACAAGGATGCGTTGTTTATTACAGGTTTTACATTCACATAAACAACTGTCAGTTGTGATTAAGATACATGTCTAGCAGCAGATTTTATTATAGGGTGGGTCATGTTGATTTTCTCATATGTGTCACACACACACACACACACACACACACACACACATAATTTTGAATAATTTTGATTGCAACTATATATATATATATATATATATATATATATATATATATATATATATATATATATATATATATATATATATATATATATATATATATATTCAGTTGCAATCAAAAGTATTCACCCCCCCCCCCCAATTGCAAATGATGTTTATTGTCAAAATGTACAGACTTTCAGCTTTTGAACAAATTGCAACACAACGAATGCTTCAAGTGGTTTCCTCAAATTCAACTGAAAAGGCAACTTATAATGACTTCTCCAGTCTCAAAATTATTCAACCCCTTCATGGCAAGCACCTTTAGTACTTAGTAGAGCACCCTTTTGCTGTTATTACCTGCTGCAAACAAGATGCATAGACAGACATCAGCTTCTGGCAGTGTTCCTGTGGAATCTTAGCCCATTCTTCATGAGCAATGGCCTCCAGTTCAGTAATATTCTTGGGTTTGCATGCTGCAACTGCCTTCTTCAAATCCCACCAGAGATTTTCTATGGGGTTCAAGTCAGGTGACTGTGATAGCCCTGTAGAATCTTCCAGGACTTCTTTTGCAACCAAGCCTTGGTGGAATTTGAGGTATGCTTGGGATCACTGTCCTGTTGGAAGGTCCAATGATGCCAAAGCTTCAGCTTCCTCACAGACAGCATGACGTTTTCTCCTAGGATTTCCTGATAGTTCAATGAATCTATCTTGCCTTCCACGCACTGCAGGTTTCCAGTGCCAGAGGATGCAAAGCAGCCCCAGAGCATCACCAAGCCACCACCATGCTTGACTGCGGGCAGAGTGTTCTTTTCAGCATACGTCTTCATCCAGACATACCACTGATCCATCATGCCAAAAAGTTCCAGTTTTGTTTCATCGCTCCACAGAACAGAATCCCAAAACTTCTGTGGCTTACTTATATGATTTTGAGCTGAATTTTCTTCTGCGTTTAGTACATGCCTTACTGTGCTCACTGAAACCTCAGTGCCTGTGGCCACCAAGTCTTGCTGCAGGTCTTTTGCAGTCACTCAAGGGTTTTTCACAACCTGCCTTCTCAGAAATGTGGTTGCAGCCATTGATATTTTCCTTTTTCTGCCCCGTCCAGGTATAACCACTGTTCCCTTAACTTTGAACTTGCGAACTATGCTTCCAACGGTCTCGCTAGGAACATTCAGTGCCTTCGCAATCTTTTTTGTATCCTGTTCCTTGTTTTGAAGGGCGACGATCTCTTCTCTTAACTTTTTGGACCATTCTTTTGACTTAGCCATATTTCTAACATGCAGTCAAACGTGACACTCAACAAACCCCTAGCCAGTTCAGGTATTTCATGTGTTCCAGCTCAAGCACACCTGGTGCAACTAATGAAGCCCTTGATTAGTTGCATCAGGGGTGCTTGAGACAACACCTAGTTTGCATATTTGTGCTGTTGTGAGGGATTCTATTCAGGGAGTTGAATAATTTTGAGACTGGAGAAGGCATTCATTTTGAGTCATGCATTTTCAGTTGAATGTGGGGAAACCACTTGAAGCATTCATTGTGTTGAGCTATTTCAATTGGTTTTGTTTGATTTGTTCATTGCAAACAACTGAAAGTCTGTAAATAAGTCTGTCTGACAATAAAGATGATTTGCAATGGGGGTTGAATAATATATATATATATATATATATATATATATATATATATATATATATATATATATATATATATATATATATATATATATATATATATATATAACTGTGCAGAAGTTTTAGGCACCCTATTTTTTTTAAACCAAACTTTGTTATAGATTTTTCCTTTTATGACTTCTACATTATCAAGTCAGTACAAAAAACATTTTAGATTCCCAAACATTAGTTTTCTAGCACAAAATTAAATGTTACAGAAAAATGTTTGTATGTCATTAAAGAAAGCAGCAGGTAAGAGACCATTTTTCAGACAAAAAACAAAGGCTGCTGGGTTTTGCTGCAAAAATAAGAAGCAAGTGCGAAAGTCAAAGTCTCCAGAAGAACTGTGGCTGGTTCTGCAAGATGCTCAATAAAACTTACCAGCTAACTGCCTTATAAAACTGCACACATTGTACCGGAGACTACTATTTTTTATTTTAATGGGTTTTTTTTGTCACACCAAATATTGACTTTGCTTTATTTACTACTGTTTACTGCTCTTTACTGTATTTTTTTTAACGTAGAAACATTTAATTTCATTATTTTGAAGGCATCTTTGCTCTACAGCATTTCTTTGCATGTGCCTAAAACATTTGCACAGTACTATATATATATATATATATATATATTTCACCTGTCCTTGTTTAAAATGTATCCACACATGTTTCCAGACCACAAATCAGATTCTAATGTATGCTATTTTGATGGTATGGTTATGTATATGTAAATAGGATGTTAGAGGAAATAAAAAGATCATTGTAATATCTTGGAGTTAGACCCAGCCCCAAATATTGTAGATGGATTATGATTTGGAGCCAAACAGTAAAGTTAGGCTTTTTGAAGTTTGTTTTCTATATAGAATAAATACTAAAAAATAGAGACAGGTTCAAGCCTTTCTCCAGTAAGTGACACTAGTATATGGTGTCTAGTTTGTCACTGAGCATAATCAACATCTCATGGTTAAGAAATATCCTTAATTTAAACCCGAACACTGGAGTTAATCCACTTTACTGTATTTATGAAAAACATTTTGGTTCAGTGATGATCATTTGCACCACTAGTCCGCTCAATACAGTAGCACAGCATTGTTAAAGATTTCCCTGTTTTTCTTTTAAATATATATTACGAATGTTTTACAGCTGAAACCCTTTTCTATTGTACTAGTATTTTGTTTAATAAATTTTTACCTTTTTATTATTAACATCCTTCTTGTTTGCTGGTTTTATTATTATTCACTAAGCAATTTGTAGTTTAATTGACTGTAGTAACCTACATATGAGTAATTCAGTTCAGTTCAGTGTGGTGTGAATTTAATTATTTTCAGATGATGATTACACCAAGCATCTGTTTTTGTAATGGTAAGGAGACCAGTACAGTTTATGACACCCACCTCTTCTGACACACCACCACACCCCAAATGCTAGAGAGTTCTTTGGTGTCATTTTAGGAGGTATAGGCAAGGCAGAGCTGTTTGTTCCCTGTTACAGAATCTGGTGTAACACTTTCACCCCAATATCTAAAATAATTCCTCACTATTGTTTTTTCAATATGGGGCAGTTACAGATCGGGACGCAGATTGGTTTAAACTTGGGTGTATTATGAATCACAGACAGTTGACACCTAATCACCTTCCAAACAACGTATCAGACAGCAGTAGCTGTCTATCAACATATGTGACAGACAGCCACTGCTGTCCAGTTCAGATATGTTGTATAGAGTTAACTGACAGGATTTGCTGTAAAACCGACTTCTTTTGAAGTAAGAAATCTCTCTGTTTAGTTAACAGTCAGTGGTTAGTTAACTGAGTCCTGCTCAGGCTGGGCCTAGACGCGCTACACTTTTATTTCTGTTCTTTCTTAATAAATAAACAAAACAATATTTTTAATGCATTTTATGACTTTTTAATTTCAAATGTTCAAAGTCAAGTGTAAGAAAATTTATTCATTTTATTCTACCATTATCTAATTGTGTAAATCTTATTTAACTGTCAAAAAAATTAAGTATATCCTTTTTAAATTGTGGAAATGTTATTGAAATTATCCTATAGGCAGGGTGGTCATAAGAGTTCCACAGGACCCCACTCCCACAGAAACTGAACCTGTCGCCTGACACATGACACATGAGAAGGGGTCATCCTTTTAAGGCACTAGAGGCTTAGCCATTTTGAAGTAACTCCAACACATGTTCAAAAGAGGAAAGTGTAAGAATAGTCAAGCAGTAGATGCAGGCCTTGCACAAGTAATTCTTCTTAGCAAACACCTTTGACCAAAAAAAAAAAAAAGTGTAAACACACACCTGCAAGCAAATAAGAAATGCACAAAAATAACTTACCAAGACAGATAACAGATAACAGATGGCTCACTTCAACAACACTATCAACAAAAAGAAACAAATTCACTTGGAGAAAACATGCAAACAATATCCAACTTATGGCAACCTAAGTTAAATAATAATTATTTATATTTCGTCAGCTGATTTTTTCTAATCAGCATCTGCTGTTATTCATTACAATACAGTAGTCCATCATCAAAAATATCACAACAATAGGCTGATGCAGCTTGATACAATACATCTAATCTAAGTGAGTAGACAACACCCACAACACCTGCTCCTAAACCACAGCACCGCCCTGTACAGTGACATTAACACCTCCGCATGCACTTTTCCAAACAAGAAAAATCTGAAATTGATTTGGGTTTATTTTACCTGTGTTTCTGCTGGTTAGGGGTGACTGGCTGCTGCCTGCTTCTCCCAGCCTGGAGTATCAGAACAAGAGACTCATGTTAAGCTCAACTATCGTCCCTTCCTCCAAATTGGAGGGCACTAGCTCCATAACAGTCCAAAAATAAAACCTGAACCCTTTACTTAAAATGTGCACGGAGTGGTGATGTGGTGCAGAGGGACCGTCCGCATGGCAGGAGGTGGCCAGAGCACCTTACGTATGGCCCCCAGCACCCCCACCTGCCTCAAGTCACCAAAGTCCACACAGGGATCCTCAGTGACTGTAAAAATGCTACCCCCTGCTGGCCAAATGCTTAACGTTGAATCCCATTTTGGTAAACTTGACACCAAAAGCAGGGTGTGGAAAGACTATGATACCACTGAACAGGACACTAAAAAGACTTGTTGGATATGTTGTCAAAACAAAATTACATCAAGTTATGTTAACATAAATTAGTCATGCTTTATTTTCAGAAGGCTTCATTCAAATTGCTCTTGGCAAAAGAAATGATAGTATTATTATTATTACTGTTTTATATATATATATATATATATATATATATATATATATATATATATATATATATATATATATATATATATATATATATCACTCGTTTATACTCTTTAGTATTCAGAAATTTTGGTATAGTCCTTCATTAAATTTTTCCTCATTTATTCAGTGTTCAATCAGTTATGCAAGATCTGTAGATTACATTTTGACACCCTGGCATCCCCACATATGTATAGATTCCCCATATATAAATCCATTTGCAAATCCTTCCTTGAGGAAATACCCAGCTCTAAGTCTATGATCACTCTGCTGATGCCTCCATGTTTTAAATGCCTCTCCCACTCACTTTCAGACGTAACGTTCAATTTGCTAGCGTAATGCAACAGCAAATATAGCGATGCTGTCTTGCCCCATTCTAAACTTGTGCCTCGTCCACATTCCCCCAATCATTCCATCTCCTTATTCAGTGCCTACGCCAAGACCTGGACCTGGCCTCCTTAGCCATGCCCACCATGCTCTCTTGGCCAATGGGTGGCCTTCACAGATCAAGTATCACTATAACAGAAGGACTTAATCGGCCCTGGATGTTTGCAGAACTTTACAGCCAGTCTCCGCCACCAGGGAGCTCACTTCTTTTCAGCTTTTCTGAGGTAAGACAGAGAGAGCAGACACTGAAACAGAAATAGAACAGTAATGGAAAGGAAGGAAGATGGCAGTGTGTGTGAGTGTGCGTGTGAGTGAGAGAAAGCAGTAAGTGCAGAACAGGGCATCCTGCTCCACCTGTATATCAGTATAATATACATGTGCAAAAAGCATTGCCACTGTGCAGGAACATTCAAGATTTAAAAAGAGGATAGTCCACAACAGGGGTTTTAATCATCAACAAAAATGAACACAGATTTATTTCCAGTGGTTGTGACCATCTACGCAGCTGTTGATGATTGAAATCATTGGTATTTCTCAGGTAAAGGGATGGAGAACAAACATAGCAAAGGCTAGTGCACTGAGGGAGCTACAACAGGTTCTGGTTAATAGTTTAGCACATCTGTTAACAAATGTGCAGAGTACTGCAGTGTGCATGCTAGTTAAAGACATTAAATAAGACATAGAATGTATAAATGTTGCTAATATGTATATTGTCATGCTATGATTTATGAAGGTAAAGAAAGAATGAATATTTTACACTAAAGAAAATTTCTGATGCTATTATTATTATTATTATTATTATTATTATTATTATTATTATTTAAGTATTATTTATTTTGTAAGAAAAACTGAATGTGTGTGTGAGAGACACAGAGAGAGAGAGAGAGAGAGAGAGAGAGAGAGAGAGAGAGAGAGAGAGAGAGAGAGAGAGAGAGTTCACCTGTGTTCATTTTGGGTCCAATATATTAGCAGTAGCTAGTGTTAGCTGTTGTAGCAGCTACTGTTATTGATTGATTAGTTTGGTTCAGTCAGGCCAGTGTTGGCTGTTTCAAACATTACTGTGCACACTTACAAATTTATATAAAATATAATAATACCTCAGCAGTGTCAGTTCCAATTTAATGTTCATTTAATGGTAATTAAACCTCAGAATTTTATAATAGAGGATAATTTTATGGGATATAAATATGTATTTATCTAAATTGTAAAAACAGGGTTAAAACAGCAAATAGAAATCTAAAAATAACACTGAAATATCAATTAAAAATCAAAAATAGTAAACACTGCAATAATACATCTAGCATTACTTATTATGTATTCTAAAGCCTGCGTCTAATATGTTCAAAAAAGTCGATTTTCAGTAAAGCATTTTTTTTAAACTGAACTGAAGATTGGCTGTAAATAGACTGTAAATAGACTGCATGATATTTTCCTTGAATTTGGATATTTGGATATTTGGAATTTGGATTTCTGATAAAATTCTACAAAAGTTGTAAAAACTGTATCTGTATACGCCATGACCACATAAGGGAATGAAGTGTGTGTTACAGATACTATTCCAAGAGAAATAATCTGATCTTGATGATGGAAACTGGATCCTGAACCATGACAGCAAGGCACTTGCACCTGTCTAAGATGGAACACTTACGCACAAGAAACCTTAAAGGATGTCTCACATTAGTGCTGATTCAGGCCTCCCTCAGCCAACTCAGATGTAATGCAGCTAACTCAGCTAACTCAATGCTTATAGGTTTAATCAAAAATAAAAAACAATATATGATCACAAGATGATCAGGATGACAAAATCCAATCTTTCTGAAGACACAACATAACTTTTTTTGTCCACTAAATAAATTGTATTGATGGAAAGTGCTTGAACTCTGGACTTACAGTTGAACCTGGTATGTTGACAGGCTCATTAATCTCTCAGACCAAGTCAAAAAAGATCATTGCCACAAAGCCATATGTGGAGATGTCTCACTTACAACTCAGCACAGCTTGGGTTTCAGAAGATTTTTATAGCTAATAATCTAGTTGTTGCTGTCTATCTTAGCAGAAATGGCATGTCAGTGGAAAAGCCACAGGAATGTGGTTTGGTAAAGTTAAAGAGTTTGGTAAAGGCCATTCCTGTCTACAATCATTTTAATATGCCAGCTCTTCTGCTTAGCAGGGTGAGTTTGTAAGCATAGGCATTTTCCAAGTGCTGTTATAAATAGTCTGAGGATGAGCAAGTATAAGGTGGACTCTGTGCTTTTGCCACAAGAATCTAATCTATTTATCCCTTTCAGTCACAAAGTCCACTATCACCATGTCTGACACAGAGGATGTGTGAGTTCTCTTGCTATGGCACAATCAACTTTTGCATCAAGTACAATAAACTTAACTCTGGGATAAATATGACAAAAATAACTACATTTTTTGCTTTATTTTTATTTCAGTGAGCAGCAGGGTAAGTACTACCACTTTACCTTTAATACAATTATTGCGTCCGATTCAGTTTTAAGGTTGCCAATTACAGAAAGTCATTATTTCTTGTATTATTTGGTTCTTCCTCAATCATAAATATTTCAATATACCTCAATAGTTTGTCTTAATATTAAACTTTAGGTTGAACGATGCCTCTTTAATATCATTGGCATATTCAGCATTTTTTTTAAACTATGCATGATACCAAAACTGCCAGCAAACCCTGACAATTAGAAGATACACTCTTAAAAAATGGGCTGCTCAAGAGTTCTTTGGATGGTTAATGGTTCTAGCTTTCTAAAGGGATTCTGCTTAGAAACTTCTAATTGGCAAACCCTATGTACAACCCTACACAGGGACAAACTCAAAAACCCTTTAAAACTCTAGACAGCACCTTTTTTCTAAGAGTGTAAGTCAGGAATTATGACTGTGTCTCTAAATACCATTTAACCATAAACCATTTTATTTCCAATCAATCAATTCAAAATGTGTATGAATCAATTTGCAACAGTTTATGTGCTTTGTTTTGATTAAGTACACTCTGCATACCCCACAGCTGGATAAGGTCACATACCCTTACATTTGCTGAAATTTGATGAGTTTTATGTTATTAGATGCACTCAATGAAAAACGTATGAATTTATCGGCTGTGGAGGAATGGACAGTGTATGCTTGGCATGACTCCAACTGTACACAGATCACCGATCTATGCACAGCTGGACACTCTTGATAACTCTGCTAATCTACTGCTTTCTTTTTACAAATTAAAAAAGAAGTCGGCGATGAAGGTAAAATACAAAAATTAAATGGACGTTTTACTGCCATCAACACTAATTCTCTAGTGATGTTAATTTTCTAATATTGATTATTTTTACCCGCAATATCCCCCCCCCCACCTTTTTTTACTACCAGAGATGCTAAATGTTCCTGCATGCTTTAACTTTATTATCATCTCTTTTTTTTTTTTTTTTTTACTGTCACTCTGTGTTGTTCATGGACCCATAAATCATGTGAAACTTTCCATTCCAGTCCATATCATGTCACCTGATAGCTTACTGATCTCTCATTCTTTTTCTTAGCTATGTTTGTGTTCCACACGGATTATTTTTTTGTATAGCTTGACTGAATAATTACCGCACCTACTCTGAACACAATAAAATTGTGCAAGACTGACGGTAACCATATTTCCTCAGATCTTCAGATTACATATTAAAACAATATCACAGGCACTGATTTTCCAAATGCTCCATTTGCTACAACGTAGTAGCAGTAACACTATTCTAAAGTGATTTCTAGGTCCCTGTTTCTGCATCTGTGTAACCAATATTTTCTTCACTTCTGCACCATGTGCTACATTTCCTGTGATAGCGCCCCCTGGTGGCCTTGTTGTCTCCTCCACTCCATTACTGCCAGTCAGGCTACTAATAACCACACTCTTCTCCCTCTAATATCAAATAATCTCTTACCCTGTGCCTCATCCACTAACCTCTCTAACCGTAACCATCCTTTCCCCATCCCCACTCCCTTACACACGTATAGAGGTAGCTGAGGAGGTAGTAGATGTAGAGGTGGCTCCTGAGGCAGCCCCAGAACCCGAACCTGAGCCTGAGGCTGAGCCTGAGCCTGAACCAGAGCCAGAGCCAGAGCCAGAACCAGAGCCAGTAGCCCCAGAGCCTGAGCCTGAGCCTGAACCTGAGCCAGAAGCCGAGGCTGTGGTAGAAGGTATGTGGCATGGAATATTCTCTCATCCTTCACCATAAAGCAGCAGTGCGCTCCATCCCATCACATGCCAGTCATGGTGCACTAATCGGGTCATACCGCACCCCTTACCCCACTTTCCACACTCAGGGTTCCTGAGTAATCATGCATAACCTCCTCTTCTTACCTGGTAATTGTCAGAGTTAAACAGAGGTATTCATGCCTACAGGTGACTCTATACATTTGCTATATACATTTTTGCTGCCCCCCCCCCCCCCCCCCATCTGCTTACACTGTGCAGTGTATATTGCAGCTTTCAGACTATCCCCATTGCTTCACTGCCATATAACCATATTCTAAGCTTCTATCATCACTTATCATCACTTCTGCTAAAGCAATGATGACTACCTGTGATAGAGAGAGGCCCCTTGATGCTTTTGTCATGCAATGCCTAAAACATTATTACCAGAATGTCTGTGGATTACAGTGCCATCACTCAAAGTTAAAGTGAACTGATGATTAATTGGAGTATTATTCATTCAGTCCTCATCCTTACTTGGGGTGATTAGAATATAGTCAATGTACTTAATTATATTTCATAAGTTATTAGCCCTGCTTAAGGATTTGTACTTTATGCCCACCTCAAAGCAAAATGTTACAGGAACTTTGATGAGCTAGAGAAAATAGTAATGTAAAATGTGAAACTACTTGGGTTCACTTTTCATTTAGATCTCCTCTCATCAAAGCATAATTCCTGTTTCAGAAGTAGCAAACAGTTTCTGCTTTTAGATTGTGGCTACAATTTACCACACCTAAATTTTTAAAAATTTGCTTAGTGAAAATTATTTATGGGAAATACTCATAAGTGATTATCTCCCCAAAATACAGCGTCTCCTTTTTTAGTGTATGTTTTATTTTATCACCTTACAATGCAACTTGTAAGATATTCAGCTGTATTGCCTTTGCTAATTTTGTTTATTCTGCTTTTGCTTTCATTGCTTACTGCATGCAGAGGTCTTTGAAGAGGAAGGTATGTTGATTACAGATGTATCCTACCTTTGTATGTTGGAAGGACACCTTGGTCCATTGTCTCAGCTGTTTGTAGTCTCCATCTGAAAGAGAATGTGTGCACTGAGGTTCCTCCCTGTAAAACGTGTTCTTTTGGAGCAAGAAGCACTGCTTTATAATTGGCCAATAAACTTAAAGATAGAGATTAATTAATAATCATAAATGGATAAATGGTGTGTCCATATTTAAATAGGAAAAAGGGTGAAAGAATATAAAATGCTAACAACCACTAGCCACTGCGCATTCCTCTAACCCTGCTATGCCATTTAATCTGCATGTCATGCACCAATCATTGACTCACTCATAACAAGAGGGAGGACCAGGTGCTAACTAAGCCACCAAGCATGGGCATCATTTTGGACCGGTCCAAAATGGACACACATGGGTTGGGTCTTGGATAACAGAAGCAAATCACATTTTCTTTTTCTTTTTTTTCTTTCTTGTCTTTCTATTTTTTGCAAAGTTAATTTAAATTTAACTTTGATTTAAATGAGTAAAACCTTAGAATGATAATAACTCAGTATAACAAGTTTTAATCAAATTCACAAATTCCCCATGTCTTTGTAATGTTCATGTATTAATGTGTACCTAATTGTTTTGTAAATTAGGATTTTTAAAATTGTTGTTGTTTCCTAATCTTTTGACCATTATGTGAAATAATTATGTGTTTGTTAAGTAATTTACTACCCATTTTTGAGTTTTGGTGTGAAATACCAGTTTGCATCATATACTACCATGAGTGGACTTCTAACAAAATGATGTGTACTTGTTCCCTCTACATTTTTTAATCTACAGAGGAGAAGCCCAAGTTCAAGTAAGTAGCCAAATCCACATTCGGCATCACTGTGAATGCAGTGAGCAAAGATTAATACTTAAACTATGTTCTGGAATTTACACAGGCATTTTTTTTTATACACAAATGTATTTATTAACAATTTATCGAACTAAATTTATTTATGTTTTTACCAAAGGCCATCTGCACCCAGGATCCCTGAGGGTGAAAAAGTGGACTTTGATGTAAGTGTCCTTCGCATATAATCTAACAGCAGAAGTATGGTTTTTCAGAAAAGTCACTCTAGTGGCATTTTTTGGATATTGAGTAAAACAAGGATTTGCATGTCTACCAAACAGGACATCCAGAAGAAACGTCAGAACAAGGATCTCGTGGAACTGCAGGCACTGATCGATGCTCACTTTGAGCATAGGAAGAAGGAGGAGGAGGAGCTCATCGCTCTTAAGGAGAGAATTGTGAGTGAATTTGATGAGAATGTGATTGAAAATGGCAATAATTTAAATGCCTCTAGATTAGGCGAATTATAGACCAGGACCAGAGAAACATGTGTCTGTTTGTGGTGTGTTCACTAACAGGAGAAGCGCAGAGCTGAGAGGGCAGAGCAGCAGAGGACCATGGCTGAAAAGGAGAAGGAGCGCCAGGCAAGGCGTGAGGTATGACTTTCACACCAGTATTTCTCATTCACACACTCAGGCCATCTGTAATCCAGCATACATACACTTACTAATTTACTTGTGACTTTAACAGGAAGAAAGGCTGAGAAAGGAAGAGGCTGATGCCAAGAAAAAGGCTGATGAAGAGGCTAAGAAGAAGTCAGCCTTGTCCAGCATGGGCTCCCAGTTCAGCAGCTACCTGCAGAAGGTGATTTTGTCCTGTCTTGTCCTGTTCTTTCAAATGTCTGTCTTTTAAATATGTGTGTACTAAATCTTAGCTCTGGGTGTAAATTCCAGGCTGACTCCAAGAGAGGTGGCAAGAAACAGACAGAGAGAGAAAAGAAGAGGAAGATCCTGGCTGAGAGGCGTAAGCCACTCAACATTGACCACCTCAATGAGGACAAGTTGAAGTAAGATATACTGCAATATGAATAAGAGCTGGTAGTGTGTCAGCAGATGGCGCTATAAGATCTAACCTCACCGACTTGTGTCACAGAGAGAAGGCCAAGGAGCTGTACGAATGGATGAAGACCCTGGAGTCTGAGAAGTTTGACCATATGGAGAGGCTGAAGAAACAGAAATATGAGGTAGGAAATTCACATATTTAAACAAAACCATCAATTTTTTTTTTTTTTTTAATCATTCGCAGTCAGTATAGATATAGTTAGCTATAAGTGTTCTCAGTAAATCATGGTTGAGAAGTTCTACCTGAGATGCATATAAACCCAACTTCAATCTCCTCCAGGTTACAACACTTCGTAAGAGAGTGGAGGAGCTGAGTAAATTGTAAGTTGTTACAGGTTTAGTCTGAGCTACCTGCTGAGCATGCTCTGTGTCTGCTTGTTCAGTACATTTACAGGGCAGAAGCGACAGAGAGGAACAGGTGACCCACAAGGTCTTCATTTCCTTTTTTTGTATAAGCAAATGAAATCATTCATTTAGTCTGTGGAAAAAAATCAGGTAATCAGGGCCATAAGGCTTAAAAGATTATACTATAACAGGACCAAAGCACTTCCTCCTCCAAAGGACATGGACAATGTGTAAGTAATCACATCAGACTGTAATTAAGGTGTTACAGTATGTAGTATCGTGTCATCCTGATCCACCAGGCCTTGTTGAGAGAGCTGGGCATACCAAGGTGAGAGCCGGTTCCCCCTCCGTGAATGCTTTCATGCTTGTTAAAATGTGTTGATGTGTTGTTTTCAGGTCCTCTCACTCAGAAATCGCATCGATGAACTCCAGAAACAGTAAGTTTAGTAAAGTGACATCTATGAGTCTGCTATATCACATCCAATCCCCAGTGGCAGTTCTAGGCTGGGTCCAAGGAGGGCCAGTGTCCCTATAACAAGAAGGACAGACCTTGCTTTGGGATCATTAAATGAAAAATCTGAAATAGCCTATTTATTTGTGAAACACAAAGATCCAACATGTTGTGTAGTTAGATGCTTTTCGATGGGGGCATTTATTGTCAACGTCAAGCCACAGAAACCCAAAAGCTCAGAGAATGTGCAATACTAAAGGAAAAGAAATGGATTGTTTTAAAATTTTGAATCCCAGCTCACTTTTTTTTTTTTTTAGTTGTATTTTGATAACAGTCAAGTTTTGGAAATTATGAAGCAAGCTAACAATTTCTAACAAAATGTTGATGTGTGAGTAACATTAAATTGTTAGTTAGCTAACCAACTTGTCCTATTGCACATACATTTTTGCTTAGCGCAGCAACAGTATGGACTAAACAGTCCTTCCAACAGAGCGACTGGTTCTCACCTGGACCCTAAGCTGAGATTGTGTAGAACCGCCACTGCCCATCCTATACCATCCCATTCTATTTTAGTCCGCTCTAATCAGCCATATAATGTTACATCATCAATTTGATGATATGCATGGCAGAATAACTAGCATTTCACCATTTATATATATATATATATATATATATATATATATATATATATATATATATATATATATATATATATATATATATATATATATATATACATATATATATATATATATATATATATAAAACATTCATTTATACATTATACATACATTCATTACTATTAACCAATACCGCTCAACATCTCTGGACACCTCAATTCTGCCAGTCAAAGAGAAAGTACTGCCTTGTGTCTCAAGGTAAATTTATTTCAAGTCTATTGCTTGACTTGACATAAATTTATAAAGGTAAGTGATGCCTGCTGTGACTGGACATGTAGCATGCAGTATAATCTGAACGCACTGTACTTAAGCAAATGTGCCACTCTAAACACCCTCAGAAACGATTTATATACCTGGCTTATAAACAGGTAGTACTAGAAATAGAGTGTCTGACTTTGCTTGTTCCTGGCAATTGTCACATTACAGCAGCAAGAAGGGAGCTGCCGCCCGCCGCAGGAAGTAAGTGGACCGCTCCACAATCCTTAGCAAGCACATGGCTGATGGACAGATGGAGATTACTGTGCAATCCACTAAAAAGCGACCATCCACCAGCTGCAGTGACAATGCTATCTGTAGTTTTAGTAGTCACAGGTCTACTAAGTAGCTACTCAGCAGGACTCTGTAATAATAGCTGTTCAACAGTCACACTTCCTTGTCTTGGACCGCTGTTTGGTTCTCAATTTTTTCATGTAAATAAAGTGTTACTCTAAAGCCACTGTCAGTAGGGGTGCTGTTTTTTGTCTTTCATAAACCCTGTCATTTACAGTTATTTTTCATTAACCAAAGGCCTATTAATCTTTTGAAACAGAAAACAAAAATGCATACAGTAAAGAGCATTGTCAACAAGAAACCTGCTTCTGTAAGAAAAAAAATGATAGAGAATATATTTATAAAAACTATTCCAGCCTAGTAATTGTTTGAAACATTTTCCTGACGAGGATTACTGCATTTTTCCATCAGCGTTTCATAAGGCCAAGTGAATTGGCTAGAAAGTATTTCATACAATGTCTCCATGCAAACTCTCCTGGTGTCCTGCAGGTCGTTATCTGAATCTTCATTGTTCTTCAGCAACTGCTTCATCCTGGTCAGGGTCACAGCTCAACAGCCTTTCCTGGGAACACCCTGAATAGGGCAGGGCACCGCGCACACACACACACGCACACACACACACACGCGCACACACACACACACGCGCACACACACACACGCACACACACACACGCACACACACACACACACACACACACACACACACAAACTGATTCACACCTAGGGATATAAGTCAGTAGTGTAACCCTGCTGCATACTACTGAGTGACATGTCACTCGTGTTGCTTGCTGTTTCTCTCTTGTGGGCGTGTAATGTCCACCCAGCATTTTCAGTTTTGATGAGAAATGGACTAGCCAAAATGTATAGCTTACAATGAAACATTATGCACTGTTTAACTCATTCATCCTCACAAAGGAATTAATCAAATTTGATATGAGACCTACAATTTAATTAGCCAAAAAAATCTCACCAATACTGACAAACAGTAAAGATCTTCCAGGACAGATCTCAATACCCATCTTACTGGTAAAGTAGGCTACATATAGTTAAATTGTCACCTGGGGTTAATAAATTGAATATAGCTAATTTTATGTGTATATCATGTTGTGTTTTAACAAATTGTAAAGATAAAAACAGTGAAATATTTTGAATTTCAGATAAGACGACATAGCTATCTGCATGACAAGAACCAACCCATTAGGTATTTAGCTAGGGAATCAAAATAGCCGCACAGTTTAAAACGCGTTGCACGTGAAAACAACAGTGCATAGGAACAAACTGCAGGTAGGAACTAAAGTTGTGGTTGAAAAAATGTGTTCCATGTGCGCCAAACGATTGGTCCGAGGAATCATTCGAGCCAGTGGTTTGGATTTGTCGCTTTACCGCGTCATTCCTAACTTGCATATAGGCCTAGTTGAGAAAATTCTCAAGTCTCGCATGTCGGCTGTCGCTTTTTGACGCTTGCAGTTGTTTACATCGCGGCTCCGTGTCGCGCGCGTATAGAAAATAAACGCTCGCCTGTCGCTTTGTCTGTCGCTGGTGTGAACGCACTTTAAGAAAACGCTTCGATGTTCACCGAGGTACCTGTAAGAACACGGTGTAAGACTGTGGCATAGCCAGGAATTAATTTCAAGGATTTATGAGGAAATTGAGCAAACACTCAATAAAATCGCCGCGTGATCAGTTGCTAGTGCAGCAGTCGTAGAAGTTTTTGTGGCACGAATTTGTCATTCAATCATTAAAGGCACGATCTACCATCAACAAATCTTACTATATTACCAACATGGTCACAAAATAACTTTAGGACACTTCCACTGAAAATAGCTTGCCCACAGAACGCTGTGTGTGTGTGTGTGTGTGTGTGCGCGTGTGTCTAATACTGAAATTAGTGTCTAGTTCTGGAGTTATGCTTCACTTTACATTTATAGAGCTTGAAATCAAGATAACCAAAATTAGGATATTGCAATGTTAGCCATAACTTTACTTGGCGCTGATATCACTAACTAATTAAAGTTTCGTCAATAACGGAAAAGCTGTGGCCCGGCCGCAGCAAACTGCTGGTTCAGTTTATCCTTCCATACACTAAATCACTGTCTATAAAGCAAATCCTTATTCGAGAGCTCCAAACACACAGTTTTAGTTAAGAATAATAATAATGATAATAATAATAATAATAATAATAATAATAATAATAATAATAATAATAATAATAATAAAATAGGCAATATTTTGTATTATATGTTATTTACCGATTAGAGGAGCTATGAAGAGCTATGATCGAATAACAAGAGACACGAGAATGAGCATGAACATACTGCTTGTATTGACCAGAAAATCCCAGATATCTTTTTTCACCATTGCATCAGATAAAAAGCGGATAAAGATTATGAAACGATTATCAAAATAATATGAAAAAGGAGAACTAAATGCTAACGTTAGGGAAATGTTCTGCGTTTGCTAATGAATAAAGTAAACTGTGCTCCAGGATCACGATTTCCTGACCTCAATTTAGTATCTTGTGGCCACGTTAAAATCATGCGCACAAAATAAAACAGATTTATCTCCACTCTAAAAATGCTGGGTCTGCCTCATGCAGTAATATGACATTTAAACACAACTGATCATGATTAAACTATCCAGCAAATGTGTACTTTTTAGGCTGACTTTGGCAAGACATTTTATCCTGCACAGCAAAATGTGTATACATTATTGTTGTTTATGAATTATTATACATATTTGATGAATTTAGCTTTTTCATCTTTAGCTCTTATCTCCTCCAATTGTTGCTGGCCAAAAGTATGTGGACACCTGACCATCACACCCATATGTGCTTGTTGAACATCCCATTCCAGATTTAGTTCTCCCTTGCTGTTATAATGTCCTCCACTCTTTTGGGAAGGCTTTCCACTAGATTTTGGAGCGTGGTTGTGGGGATTTGTGCTCATTCAGCCAAAAGAGCATTAGTGAGGTGAGGCCTGGTGCGCAGTCTGTACCTATTTTGCTTACCCTGGTGTGTGTCACCATAAAAAGCAATCTGGACGATATTGAAATTGATCATATTCATATTAAATAAAGAATAAGAATAAGTATACAATAAATTAATTTCGAGATACTTCATAACGTCACAGGAACCGTGAGAATATATAAAAGGATGTGTGATGTGTGCACACCAGGTGGCGCTGCTGCCATATCTAGTTTTCTCTACTGCACCACCGATTGTTTGCTTGCTTGCTTACTTAGGTTTTTTTTTATGTATGCATGTATATATGTATGTATTTATTTATTTAAGTGCATTTCCGAAATGCCATTTTACATTTACCGACTTATTCCACAGGCACACATTTCAGAACAACCTAAAGTGAGAACCAATTACAGACGTGCTACAAATGTGAGATCGAAACATCTCGCAATTAATAAAGGGGTAAACCAATATACTGAAACCTTTCTCATGGGAGAACAGCAGAATATTAAATTGTAACAAAGTCTAAAATGTTTTTATATAAACAGGTTGAAGCAGGTTGTGTCTGCGTGGAAAAAATAAGCTATTGAATCTATAGTTTATATGTAAACAATGTATAAATTAACCAGAATTCTATATATATTATTATATATTCAACTATTGAGTATATTATTTATATTTGTCCATTTCATTATTAGGAAAATGTCTATATATGATGATTTACATTTAGAGAATTATACATTATTTAGATCTCATAGTGATTATTAAGAGTATACATTATGAGATCTTAAATTAAGCTGCATGAAAATAATGTGTTTATAACAGCAACAATTTCTTCTGAAAACTCAGCTAAAACATTATAAATTTAAAGTCTCTGCACAATATGACAGACCAGTCAAGAGCGAGTTAGAGCGACTTTAGTTTAGAGAATATTTTGGAAAATATTGCGACCATTTGAATATACAGCTGTCCATGAATTCAAGCATTATTCGAAGAGAAATTGGATCTTGATCGCGGGGTTATTTCACAGACAATCACATATCAGTTACTCAAATATTTATTAACGAATTATAAAGATTTTGTTAAAAAAAATTATTTACCGAATTATTAAAAAAAAAAGCAATTGCGATGAATAATAAACAGAGAGAAAATCAGAAATTAGAAGGCCAATACAGGATTGTTCAGCGTTCAGTAATCTGGAAGGCCATTTAAAATGTATATATATATTTCTAATTGAAATAATCAGTTATTTATTTTTAATTAAATATGAGAATTAGATTATTCTTTTTAAATATATCTTAAAATAAACACGTCTTAATTATCGTTGTCATAAATTGTCTAAATGATATTTCATTATATTTATTAAATACATTTTATTTTAAGCAGAATCCAAAATAAAATCGAGAAAGAGAATTACGCAAGCAAATTTCTGTGTATAAATAATTCATATCTTTATTTATTCGACATTCACTCGTTGAAGATGTATAAATATAAAGTTTAACGCTGGACACAACAAACGTCTCAAACAGGCAATATTAAATACACAATTATTTTTGTTCGTTTCTCCGTGTTTTTAACAAAACAGCTCTTATATACACATGTACAAAAAATGGTCCTCTAATTTTCATATCTGCAGTGGTTATTCTCCGTAAATAATTAGAAAATAATAAAAGATGAAAGTGACAGAAAGTAGTCTCAAGAAAGAAAGAGAGAAAGAAAGAAAGAAAGAAAGAAAGAAAGAAAGAAAGAAAGACAGAAAGGGAAAAATATGGTCACATATGGCAACACTGACATTATTATATAAATAAGCTGAGTTAAGAAACTGACTTCTGTAGAGCCACGATCATAATGGAATTTGGCAATTTTCTAGAAAGAAAGAAAGAAAGAAAGAAAGAAAGAACATCTAAAGGATTTTTCTTCTGTTCTCCAACCTCTTGAACAGTTTGGTGGTAGTTTGTGTTGTTTTTTTCTCAGTTCATGACAGGAGCAGTAGTCCTCATTAATTTACATCGTCCCTCGTGTTCTCTGAAATGTTGTGGATGTATGTATGGCTGTTTCCTGTTCAGAGCACTTGATAGATGGGGTCGTGGGTCGGGCCGGACGGGCTGCAGGTGTTATTTGGGGAAGGCACGCTTGTCTCGGGTGGAGAGCCGGTGACCCCCTCGCACAGCTCAGCCGCAGGGAGCGAGGAGGCGGCGGGAGACTCGGTGGAGATCCGCTCCACGATACTGGACAGACAGTCTAAACTCGACACCACCGGGTTCTTATTACTCCTCACATCTCCTGTAAAATCCATAATTAAAGAAAACTGTTAGTATTTCATTACATCATATCCAAAGGGTATTTCTTAGAATGGCATTGAGGGACATTCGTGTTTACGCGTTGACCTACCATTTGGAGTTTCGTTGAAGTACGAGTTGTCATAGCTGTTTCGTCTTCCGGACGGGCGAGCAGGGCCATTAAAATCCATCTAGGAAACACGCAACATGAATAATTTTAATTCATTAGCTATTTTAAAATGGAATCACTACGATTTAAACTAAATAACATGACTGGATAGATTGAGGGGGAAAGCCTTTGTAGCCTAATAAACGAACTGCAAATATTATACTATATTATTATATTATGAAGGAATGTCAAAGCTGCAGAAGGTTCTCACCATGCCATCTGAGCAGTTGGACCTGGGACTGGAGGCGTCTGAATCTCCGCTGTATTGCTCCAGAACCGGGTAGTAGTTCTCCTCTTGACTTCTGAGCAAGGCTTGGAGAGACTCGATGTAACTAATGGCGTTTCTCAGGATCTCCACCTTGGGCAGCCTCTGGTTAGGGTTAGTAGACGTGCACCTCTTCAGGGTTTCAAAAGCATCGTTGACCTTGCTCAGGCGTCTCCTCTCTCTCATAGTTGCGGCTTTGCGCCGGTCCGCGTTGGTGGTTTTCCTCTTGCATGCTTTACACGCCCACAGGAGACACCTGCCCGCTTGGTGGTGCCCGCTCGGCGCCCGGATGTGTTCATCCTCCATGTGGTTGTGTTCGTCCGACTTGAGCAAGCCCACGTGCACTAGCCTGGGGTCCAGGTCTTCGAAGAAATGCATGTCGCTGGTGTTGAAGCAGGGGTCGTCATAGAAATCATCGGCCGATGGGATGGGGAACGGAATATCCGACAGCTCCATCTTTTCTGTAAAAATTATTATTATTTTTTTGGATGCAACTTTGTGCGTAAAAAAGATGTAGCCCAGAGTTCAGCGTGCCTCTAGAGCATCCGTAAGCGTTTAACTTAATATTTCGTGATGTTCTTGAAATGACAAGACAGTAAAACCGGGTTGGATTGAACACACTGCTCTGTGCGGACCCTTCCAGGCACTTGTTGCTGAGGAGGCTTCCTGACACCTTATATTCTAGTCCAGCCAAATGGGGACGTGTCCTGTCACTTTCCGTCTGACCAATAGGAATGTAGGCAGGGACAGTGTGGGCGGAGCTTCGTTCTAACTGCACGAGACCTAATGACTGTAACAACAATGAAGGTTACAGTCATAAATTAATTTCTAAGTTAAAAATCACATATGTGTCATTAACTTTAAGCTTAATAAAAAGCTTAAGCTTTAATCGTGAAAATTGAGATATATATATATATATATGTGTGTGTGTGTGTGTGTGTGTGTGTGTGTGTGTGTGTGTGTGTGTGTGTGTGTACTGTTTTAAAAATAAAATTAGTATACCAAATGCGGGAGGAATAAAACGAAACTTTGATGTTTGCTGTCATTAGTCAATCTACATCTATATTTACATATTTACTAAAAAACACAGTAATTTCTCTGGCTGTTGAACGTATTAACTAGTAGGCCTTCTGATTTATTTTGTTTCTTTCCGGACACAAACATTAATCAAAACACAGAAGCGTAAAGAAATATTTAGGCTATATGAACATCACTTATATCATATATAAAGATATAATAAATTATGTGGTTTACATTAAATACACTGTCGCGTTTTATTACTGTCTAACTGCAATAGTAAATAGCCTTTGCTTCGGGTATTTGATTCAGGAAGGTCTTACAGTATGAGATTCAAACTTTATTACAAACTGTTGTGATCACCAAAAATATACCTTCAACACATTCAAAAAGATTTTAGAAAACCCTGAAGCATCAAATCACATTAGATTAGAAGTATGAAAAAAGTTGAATTTTAGAGCAAATAATTTTAATTCATTTCAAATGTCTATAAAATGAATTTCGATTTTAATAATTATTACCTGAATTAAGTAACTGCTGTTGAGATTTTTTTCTTAACGTTCCTTTGTTGTTGTTGTTGTTGTTGTTGTTGTTTTCGGCATGTCGGTACCAAACCCTACATGATATCAGTTTGTCTTCTGCGCTTTGGACAAGCAAATACATTTCATGAGTCAAACCAAATAAATGCATATTCTTACACGGAACATGAGTTCATTTGGTTCATACAAGCTATTTCCACCATGTACTTTATTTAGTTTCACACAAAAATAGCCACCGCCGGAATTATACCTACACCAACAGAGGGCAGAAAAGTGCCAAAAAGCCATATGAGACTCGCTTTGCCTGATTGGTCTGCAAAGATTTTCGGTCCCACAAGTAACTATGACCCAAATGATCTCATGACTTGCATTAAACACTACTGTAAACGAATTATATATATATATATATATATATATATATATATATATATATATATATATATATATATATATATATACACACACACACACACACACACACACACACACACACACACACACACACTCACCGTCCACTTTATTAGGAACACCTGTACATAATCAGCCAATCATACAGCAGCACAATGCATTTAAAATCATGCAGACACAGGTAGATACAGATGGGCTGGTTTGAGTATTTCAGAAACTGTTCTCCTGGGATTTTCACACATAACATCCTGTAGAGTTTACACAGAATGGTGCCAAACCAAAAAACATTGAGTGACAGTTCTGTGGGTGAAAACACACTGTTGTTAAGAGATGTCAGAGGAAAATGGCCAGATTGACTCGAGCTGCCAGGAAGGTTATAGTAACTAAAATAAGCACTCTTTACAACCATGGCGAGCAGAAAAGCATCTCAATATGCACAAAACATCTAACCTTGAGTTGGATGGGCTACAACCGCAGATGACCACAACAGGTTTCACTCCCACTCATGGGCGCAGACTCAAACTGGACAGTTAAATCTTAGAAAAAAATCACCTGGTGTTTTTCCAATCTTCAACTGTCCAGTTAGGGTGAGTCTGTGCCCATGATAGCCTCAGATTCTTGTTCTTGGCTGCCAGGAGTGGAACCGGATGTGGTCTTCTGCTTTTGTCACCCATCCACCGCAAGGTTTGATGTGTTGTGCGTTCTGAGATGCTTTTCTGCTCATTACAGTTGTAAAGAGTGCTTATTTGAGTTACCATAGACTTCCTGTCAGTTCAGACCAGTCTGGTCATTCTCCTCTAATCTCTCTCATCAAGGTGTTTCAGCCTGCAGACCCTCCGCTCACAATTTTTTTAAACACCATTCTGTATAAAATCCCAGGAGATCAGCAGTATCTGAAATACTCAAACCTGCCCATCTGGCACGAACAACCATGCCATGGTTAAAGTCACTGAGATCACATTTTTTTCTTCATTCTGATGTTTGATGTGAACATTACCCGAAGCTCTTGACCTATATATACCCTTAATAAATATGAACAAAGAAGGCTGTGAAAAAATGTCTTTATTGTTTAACCTTTTGTTCAAACAATTCACAAAAATACTCTGCTCTCATGGATATCAAACAATTGCAAATATAGGTTTATCAAATAAACATATGTGTGCAACAATTATTGGCACCCTTTTAGTCAATACTTTGTGCTACCTCGCTTTGCCAAAATAACAGCTCTGAGTCTTCTCCTATAATGCCTGATGAGGTTGGAGAATACATGGCAAGGGATCTGAGACCATTCACAATTTCTCCAGATCCTTCAAATTTCAAGCTCCATGCTGGTGGACTCTTCTCTTCAGTTCACCCCACGGGTTTACTGTGGGTCAGAAGACTGGGATGGCCATGGCAGGACCTTGATTTTGTGGTCAGTAAACCATTTTTGTGTTGATTTTGATGAATGTTTTGGATCATTGTCCTGCTGGAAGATCCAACCACGGCCCATTTTAAGCTTTCTGGCAGAGGCAGTCAGGTTTTCATTTAATATCAGGTTTTCGTTTATATTTGATAGTCCATGATGCCATGTATCCTAACAAAATGTCCAGGTCCTCTGGCAGAAAAACAGCCCCAAAACATTAAAGAGCCACCACCATATTTAACCGTGGGCATGAGGTACTTTTCCGTATGGCTACCTCTTTGTCTTTATTGCCAAAAAGCTCTATTTTGGTTTCATCTGACCATAGAACCAGATCCCATTTGAAGTTCCAGTAGTGTCTGGCAAACTGAAGACGCTTGAGTTTGTTTTTGGATGAGAGTAGAGACTTTTTTTCTTGAAAGCCTTCCAAACAACTTATGGTGATGTAGGTGACTTCGGATTGTAGTTTTGGAGACTTTCTGACCCCAAGACGCAACTAACTTCTGCAGTTCTCCAGCTGTGATCCTTGGAGGTTTTTCGGCCACTCAAACATCCTCTTCAGACTGTGTTGAGACAATATAGACACACATCCAATTCCAGGTTGATTCATAACACTTCCAGTTGACTGGAACTTCTTAATTATTGCCCTGATGGTGGAAATGGGCATTTTCAATGCTTGTGCTATTTTCTTATAGCCACTTCCCATTTTGTGCTCAACAACCTTTTGCCGCACATCACAGCTATATTCCTTGGTCTTACCCACTGTTAAGAATGACTAAGGCTGCGTCCGAAATCACGCACTGTGACAGTACATACTGTATTCGATGCAGTACCTACTGCACGGCCGTTGAAACAGCACGTACTAATCTGTATGTGTGTGTATTATGACTACAATCCCGGACATACTACATCCGCCATGTTAGCATTGTCATGTGACCTTCGAAGTCATCATAAACACAAAAATCTTAAACAAGTTAACAATTTATCTGGGTATTGTTAAACAAGTCCTGTTTAACCAAGGTTTAATACTTAAAAAGAGCCGACACTGTCTTCCGCTATTTTTTTTCTGAGCTTGTCTGCACCAGTTCCATTGCATTATGGGATTGTTTGACTCGCGCAGTGTCCATTGGTTGCACACTGCAAAATCTCGCCGGAAGCAGTATGCCATCCGGGTATTTCTTGCCTACTGTTTCTCGCCTACTGAGAATTCGGACATACTACCCCTCTGGCGTACTGCTTTTCGCCTACTATATAGTAGGTAAGTATGCGGTTTCGGACGCAGCCTAAGGGAATTTGGCCTATGTGTTATCTCATATTTATACCCCTGTGAAACAGGAAGTCATGGTTGAACAATTTGCTGTTCCTAGTCAGGCAGGTGTACTAAAAAAAAAGTAAAATACCAATGGGAATATTCTTAAAATATATTTTTCTCATATGAATTCATAGGGGTGCCAATAATTGTTGATTTTTTGATAAACCCGTGTTTTGTTTGCAATTATTTGATATCCATGATAGCAGAGTATTTGTGTGAATTTTTTTTAACAAAAGATCAAAAGGTTAAACAATAAAGACGATTTTTCACAGTCTTCTTTGCTCATATTTACCAAAGGTGCCTATATTAGTGGAGGGCACTATATACAAAACTGATTATTTCAATACATTAATTAAAGTAAATAGTGAAATAAGGAAAACACTTTGACATAAAATAACAAATAGAGCACTCATTTAATATAAGGGTATTTAAAGATAATGTACATGATAGGGTACGTATAAAAAAAAAAGCCTTGGTAACAAAGAAAGCATTAATTTTACATAACTCTTACATCATCAGTGACTTATTGTTCTAAATATTAAGTTAGAATGGCTTGGTTTTAACACAAAAACATTTTATTAATTAAGTAAGTAATGAAGTCACGTTACTGTTCTAACAAGCCCACAAGCTAGAATAGAAGCATTTCTATTCTATACTGCTAGTCATGTTTTGCATCAGTAGGAGGCTTTATTATTAGGGGAAAGTTCAAGCACTGCTCAGTTCCTTGTAAAGCTGGTCAATGAGATATTCTCCGAATCCTCCAGTACTGTCAGTGGTGCACCCCACTCTCCGAGCGTTGGTCAATAAGTCACCCAGAAGCTTGATCTTTGGGACAAGTGGACTGAGGAAGTGGCTTTTGACCACGCTGATGGTGTGAGGGTCATTATGCTCACGTGCTAGCCAACATAGTTCCATCATGATGGCCATCTCCTCCTTCCACTGGCCCAGCATGAGCTCCAGAGCAGGGAGCAGCGCACACACCTGCTCAGTGCCTGGTCTCTGCAAGTGCACATGCGCATACACACACACACACACACACACACACACACACACACACACACACACACACACACACACACACACACACACACAGCAATGCAAACCATAATGCCATAACTGACATCATAAATAATAAGATACAGTTTCTTTTATATATTTAAGTTCTTGTTACCCAACTTCAGGTGTTTTTGCCAATTTGAATCTACAATAAGATAAATTGTGCATAAATAATGTTCATGCTACAATCTGTATGGAAGAAATTGGTTCTTTTTTGAATTAAAATGCCAAAAGTGAAACCAAAGTTTGGTGATCTTCAATATAACTATTTTTAAGACAATGCTGCTAGTTTTCAGCAAGACTATGATTTTTACAATTAAAGGATTCACTTGGCCACATGTAAACATGCACATGCCTTAGTCTCCATGCATCAGCGGATAACAAGGTGTTCCAAATCGCTGCTGATGGACCCTCACCAGCCTCACTCCGGATCAATTTTACATGAGTCATAAAACTAGGGAAGAGGAGGAGGTTAAACAAAAAAAAAACAAAAAAAAAGGGGGGGGGGGGGGTAGTCCCAGGCTAAAGTGGCAGCAGAACCAGTGCCACAGTGTACATCTGGAACTACAATTAATGTACTGTCCTTCCGCTTTCACATTAATCTCCCCAATTTTCCGGAACTCAGGGGAAACGTATACCCTGACAGGCATTAGAGAAGAGATCCCCGCAAAGCCCACAGGGGTTTTAGCCCTCTCTCTCTGACCCCTTCCCCCCTAAACCACTGCCCTTTCCTGCCAAGAGCCCCTCTAAAAAAAATGAGATTTTAAAGGTATATAGGGAGACATGGATGCCTTGGGTAATACGATGAGGATATCATTTTGGCAATAACTGCAGGCACTAAAATAGCACAAGATATCTATGAAAAATTCTCTTCCTTACAATTTGAGCCATATCAAACTGTACCTCTATTATTTTAGAAAGGCAAGTGGGCAACACTATTCAATGCAGAGTCAACTAATTGAGATATGGCAACGTTACCTGAATAACTTTGCTGCAGTAATGTCCCCCACGCTCAGACAGGTACTGTAGCAGAGCCTCGGCCTGCGCCTGCTCCCTCGTAGACTCCTGATGGAAAAATGCAGCCACATGGGAGAAGGGCAGATCATCCTGCTCAAAGATCTTAGCCTAAAAAACACAACATGCACAAATTACAGTCATCGCCTCAAAGACCCAGAAAGGATTTTACATTAAAAAAGTGAGTAGAGTGGTCCTTCAGTCTTTCTGTTCTGTTCTGGTGATTAGATGGTTACGAGTTCAATTCCAAAAATTGCCACTGTTAGGTCATTAATCAAGGTCCTAACCCCACTCAGCTATCATCTCTGATATCATCTCTGATACATTATGCCAGAATTTAATTGCAAGTAACTGGATAAATTGACATTGATTATTTTATTACTTTACTACTAGTTATGCAGACCATGGCATGTTTAATTTCAGGAAGTGCATCATTTCTCTTTCCTCACTTATTCTGAAAAACAGAACATTTATAAAACCTTATCTTTCATAAAACCCGTAATTTCATAAAACCTCAGTTCAAATGAACAGCTTTACCATAATGTTTTATAGGTTGGTTAGACTATATGTGAAGGTTTTCTTTGATCTACATTTTAATAGTTATAGCTTGTAGTTTGTATACTAAACTACAAGTTCACGCAGATTGATCTCAATATGCATGTACAATGCAGTATACAACAACAATTAATAACAATGCATATAATAATGGATTGGGGGTATGCTGGATTAGTGGTTAGCATGTTTGCCTAACACCTCTGTGTGCGCGGAGTTTGCATTCCCTCGGGGTATTCTGGTTTCCTCCACCAGTCCAAAGACGTGTGTTGTAGGCTGATTGGAATTTCCAAATTGTCCGTAGTGTGTGAATGTGTGTAATTGTGCCCTGCGATGGGTTGGCACCCTGTCCAGGGTGTTCCCCGCCTTGTGCCCAAAGTTCCCTGGGATAGGCTCCCTGTGACTCTGTGTAGGATAAGCAGTACGGAAAATGGATGGATGGATGGATAATAATGGATTAATGAGTAATAAAGATAAGGGAAGTAGGTCATGTATGTAGATCATGTTTCTTTGTTGTCCAAAAGTAGAAAAACAGAAACTCATTAAACCATATCAAAATGTCCTGCCCTAATGTCTGTTACTTTTGATTGCAAGTGCTTTTCAAACCACAGGCTCTAAAAGCAAGTGGTACATGTGTAAAGCTAATTATAAATGATTATGTAGCCCTTATATAGCACTATGCAGCATGATTTAATTGTACTGCTTAAGTTTGCTTACGTGCTCCGTGATATACAGCAGTTTGAGCCCATCCCGTCTTCCTGAACTTTCTTTTTTTCTTTCTTAAATCTAAATCAGATACTGCACTCTTCAGTGATGTATTTCTGTGACTGGCACACCTTCTGTTTGGGTGCACAACACATTCATGCTTTAGCAGTTAAAATGCTTTAAACCAGTGGTTCTCAAAATGGGGTCTATGAAGTATAGCCCTTATGTCTGTGGCAAAATTTCGACATGCTTTTTAAATAATATATTTATTATTGAGTTCTTTAATATCAGCCAGTTTAACTGGTCACTGAAATGGAATGGGTTTAATCCAAACATCAATAACAATAACTCAGAAATCAGTAGGCCTAAAAATAATAATATCAAGTTGATCAAATGTATATAATATATAGTAGAAAGCTCAGAAGTAAAAAGATTTATGGCTCAAATAAATAGGCAAAATATTACTGCACACATTTAAATAATGTTCGGTGCACTGAAGGGGTCCTTGTTTTTTGTTTGTTTGTTTGTACAGGTAATGGGGTTCTGGTTGCAAAAAGTTTGAGAACCCATACTTTGGAGAGACAAAAGTGTTTTTGTTTTGTTTTGTTTTGTTTGTCACCCCACAGTAAAAACATATTGAAATAAAGCATCACACCTTTGGTACTTCTGCATATGGCTCTTTACTCACATGGTGTGTTTTCCATGTAACGTAACCTGTTAAAAGGTCTAGGATTATAGTTTCCACAAGCCACATGAGGAACAGATAAAAACATACTTTTGTGAAAAGAAACGCAGTACACAAGTGGAACTACGTCTCTGTAAAGCATCAGGCAGGTTTTAGAGTTCGGTTGCGCAATATTGTGGGTTTGTTTACTCTGTAGTTACTGGATAAACTCTTACCAACGCTTCGAGTCGGTAGGCAAACTCCATCACTGAAGTTGAAATTCCACACAAACCTTCCTCGACGACAGCAGGGAAATTTTGCTTCGCTTTACTGCCCACCAATGCGCAGTGTGCTTTACACATGGGTACATTAGTTTTTACTCTCTTCCTAGCTGGTTCTGACATGTTGGAGCTGAAAAGTTACAGCGAGCAAACGGTTACTCTTTCGACTACACCGCTAGGTTTCTGAACAGCTACACGCGCTTTCTGGTTCCTTCATATGCCTTTATAACGTATTTATTTTATCTACTACAGCAAATTAATATGCAGAAAAAAAAAGCGAAAAAAATGTCCACGCTGTCTTCCCTCTCACTCGACTCGGTGAAATCGTTTCCAGGTCATCTGCACAAGTTCATCCGGCACTCGTAGGCGAATGAGACGCTGGTGAGAAAGAGCGAAAGGGGGGAAATCACGAGTAGTATAACATTAATACAATGTTACAGCAGTTTGCCTTTCCCAGTCCATTATAACTACACTGTACCTTGAAATATAATCATAAAAGTACTTCAAAAATCGCAGTATGTTTGCACTAATGTGTGACTCCATTTAACGTACTGTACTTGAAACATCATTTTCCATCAGTAATCCATCATAGATGTACATTATGTAAAGTGTAAAAAAAAAAAAAATCTTAAATGCTTTATTTGAACATTCAGTTTACAGTATGGTACAACCAAAATAGAACACAACAATAAGTATTAAGAATAACAGTAATATAAGTAATAGTTAAAGAAAACACTTAAACAACCCCATAGCACAAAACAGAAATAGAACTAGACAGTAACTAAAAAAACTAATAATAATAACAACAACAACAACAACAATAATAATAATAATAACTTATTATTATTATTATTATTATTATTATTACTATTATTATATTGTAATAATAAATAATAAAAAAAGAAAAAGAAAGAGGGCATTACCCAAAGAAAAGTACACATTAATTACAGTATAAAGTTTGTAGGCCGTGCAAATTGTACATGTTCTGACTGCGTTTTTTTTTTTTTTTTTTTTTTTTGGTTAAGAGATGATAAAATTGTAACCAAATAATGTTTTATAATGTTTGTAAGAATACCAAGAATATAGGTTTACAATTCAAAAACTTACATTTATAAATATAAAATCTACATAGGAAAAGAATTAGGTTTATTATAAAGCAGGCATTTGGATCCACTTCAACAAATCCAAAAATAACAGTTTTGTGATTCACTGAAAAACTCCGCAATATATTACTTGAGATAAACAAACTAACATCTTTCCAAAGCTACAAAGTATAACTGCACGACCAAAACAAGTGAAGGGGAGTTTCAGTGTCATTCTGACAAAAAGAGCAATTAGTGTCAGAATCAGATCTGAATATTTTCTTTAAGAAATATTTGACAGGGTAAATATTATGAATTAATTTAAAAGATATTTCCTTTACTTTGTGAGGAAAAATCTTTGTTGCATGGACCATGTATTTTTCCAATTTAAATTATCAAAGAGTCCATTCCATTATGAGATAACAGAAGGGACAGAGACAATGTTCTCAAGGAATAGAGCTCTTACTTTATGATTTCTTCCTTTTATTTTTCAGTGAAACATATCTCATCAATAGGCATAAAATGTACAATTTGTGTCCCACATTTACTCTACTCTGTATTCTATTGATAAAGGTCACGTGTTCGACAGGAAATTGCATCATTCGAAGATCATCTGAACGTCCTGGTATGAGAAGTACATGCTCTCATTCTTTTTCTTCATTTTAAATCATAGTATGATATTTAACTGATGAGGTCATATAAATGAGGTACACACAGAGTACGACCCTGTTACCCTCATTATAGATTGAAAATAAATGGTTAGTTAAAAATATATTTTAAGTAGAATCTCCTTAACGTCCTCATGCCATTAGCATGGATGCTAGTCAACCAGATTTTGTGTATTTACTAGTTCTAAGCTAAAAAATTAATCCCTGTTACTTTCAACTCTGTTACTAATTAAAGCTCAAAATGCAATCTTTGTTTGCAAAGAAAATTCGATATTGTTGCCTGAGGTGGATTAAAATGGTTTTTGTTTAATGATTAAATGCATGAATTAAATTATACAAAGTAAAATTTTATTTTTTGCAAACACTAAATAGCACAGAATCACCCACATGTATATCAGTTTTACTATGTAACTATAGCAGCAGCAGAAACAACAACAACAACAAAAAAAAAATGAAACAAGACAACAAGCTAGAACCCAAGGCAAGCAAGAGAAAAATAGTTTAAAAGTTCTCTCAGTCTCCAGACATAATAAAAAAGAATGGCCAATCAATCAGGCCAAATTAGAACAGGTATGTCGGGAAGAACTGGGGGCAAGTATTTTTACTAAGAGTAAAAACAATGCTGCTTACAAGATATGCAAGAGATTGGAGAAAGTTATAAAGGGAGACTGTGGATATAGAAGTTGTTAAAGATTCATTATATTGCCTTAAGAAAGGACTCAAATTCCAATTACTGTCACCCTTCAAGAAAATGATATATGCAAAAGAGAATATATAAAACTGTATATGGTTTAGGTCCACTTGTCCCCTTATCCGGGCCTGTATGAATGTTTTGGAATGGCAAGCCCAGTTCTTTTGTTTTTGCTATACACTGAAGACATTTGGGTTTGATATCAAAAGATCAATATGAGATGATATAATTTCAGCTTTCTTGTCCTGATATTGACGTCTAGATGTGTTAAACAATTTAGAACATGGCACCTTTTGTTTAAACCCACCCATTTTCAAGTGATCAAAAATATAGAAATAGGAATAGGTGACTGACAGGTGTTTATTGTTGCCTAGATGTGCCCTGTTAGATGGATTGTTTAAAAAAAAAAAAGTATAGTCCTGAATGTCTACTCTTGGTTTGAGCCCTGGGTTTTATTTGTGAAGACTGCATTTGTTGTTAAAAAGGATAAACCAGTGAGGTGTCTGTGGGAGAAAAGCAAGCCATTTTGAAGCTGAGCAAGTCGGTCAAGGAAAACAACAACAGTTCATGACAGAAACATTGTGAGAGTTGTGAAGAAAAATGTATAATCGTTGATATTGTACCATTGTGTAAGGAGGCATTTATTTAACATTTATTGAAGGGGCCTTTAGTGTCAGCGCTTTGTAACAGTCACTAAACAGTCACTTACTCTTTTCCACCCAAGAATATTTCAGGACGGAGGATTTTGAATTATCCAGTTTCTCTGTAAAATGACCAGGTTCATTTTTTTTTTTTTTTTGTCTTATTCACTTCAATAGAGAGAAAAAAGAGAGAGGTTGGGCAGGGAACAACTGTTTTTAGCGGTAACTTAAGTGATAACAGAAACTAACTTGTCTCACAGACGATCCACAACATTATATGTATGTGTCATTCTACGTGTGTCATTCTACAGTAAAAAAAAAAAAAAAAGTAATTCTTGGCGAGTTTGGGCGTGCAGTTATTGTAAAATAATCAAAGCCTCCGCTTCATATCAGGCCGTATCACGTTGTGTCACCCTGAAAGTGACCTTCATTCACCCTGCTCTGTCTTTGAGAATTAATCTAATTAGTGCCAAATATCAATGACTGGCTTATAACCATGACTCTTTGTAGCTGAGTTGTCAGGCCTCACATTTCACCAAAAAAAATTAGCATTCTCCCAATGCTTGGACACACACTGATTAGAGATACAGTAAGTGATAAAGCAGTGGCCCTCTTCACCCATAATACTAAAGATAATATACTTCTGTAACACTTGCCCTAAGTCTCCCAACTGTTTCCCCCAGCAGATCCCTCTTTTGTTTCAGACATGGCCCATGTTTCCATGCTTTCCCTGGACTGGATGATGGACATGAGGGACTGGCCAGCCCCCTGGGCCCCGTTGGGTCTGGAGGGAAGAAAAGAGAACACCCAGCTTATGGCCAGCCCTGGGTCACCAAGACCTGCACCCCTGACTTGACCTCTGCTCCTTTAAACACGTTTATAATCACCTTGTCCAGATTTATGTAAGTGTAACAAATTGCACACCCAACGCATGGACACAGCTTTGATGGCTTGTTCTCAGTGAATCTCGGACTTAAAACTTTGATAATTGGACTTAGTATACCCGAGATCACATTTCACACAAAGGGTTTGCAAGCACTGTTATGCACAGCAAGAGGGGTGTGTGTGTGTGTGTGTGTGTGTGTGTGCGCGCATGTTTGTCTGTCTCTCAGGAAAACACAATTGTGCATACCACAAGACAAAGTTTGTCAAACCTTTAGGGAGCTTGCCATAGACCTCCCTATAGACCACCTGCCTTTTGTCCATGTTTTGTCTTTGGCTGAGCTGGTGAAGTGTGTCTCTGGGTGCAGCTGTCTAAAGATTTCCAGCATTTTTATCCAGTCATTTTGGGGGTTTTTTTTGTTTTTTTTTTTTTTTTTTTTTTTCGCATTGTAGACTCTTTCATGTTTGCACTTTTTGGACTATTTTCAAAATGATGTCATATATAAAGAAATAGAGCGGAAGATCTGAGACAACTGAAATTCATGGACTGTATATCAAGATACATGTTATGCTTGAATTAATGCCTTCTTTTAAGTAAAATAGTAAAACAAATTGAAATCTTGGCATTACAATGTTCTAAGGTGGTTTTTTTGTTGTTTTTTAACATCATAAATGTGGTATTTACATTCTACTGACCATATGTGAGAATTTTTACACCAAAGTGGAAAAGTTGCTGCTTTGACCTTATGAAAAATGTTGTGCTCAATATTGCAAAATCACATAATTGTCAGATATTATACTATATTCCTTTTGTTAACCTATCATCCCACCACTTGCACTAATTTAAGAGTGAGCATACAGAGCCAGATTCCAGAGCCATATTGAGGATTTAGGTTTAGGCATCAGTGAGCTAATTGCCTCAACAACCCAAAAAATCTTCAGCTCAATCCAATGTACTCTCTGCTTTACTGTGGCTATGAGTGATGGCGAGAGTCCCTTTCTTCACACCTGCTTTGGGGTGTAAATATGTCGACCCTCCTTGAAGCACCATTATGACTACAAGCCTGTGCTTGAGTAGCCTAGACTCCAGATTACATTACAATTATGCTCTAGACAATAATGAAAAGGACATGCTCCACTGACTGTTCAAGAGTTAGTCAGAGGAGCTGTTTAACTTGCCTAACCTCTGCTCTGAAGGCTTGCACTGCAGAGGCCTCTGCTCACCATGTCTCCCCTGGCAAAAGGAGTCACAGGATTGTCTTTACTTATTTATAATCTGGTATGACTCATAGTGGCTAGACATCCCTCCTCTTAATGCTATCCAAATATACCCGAGTTAGACTGAGAGGCTTTGCTTTTTCTCCCCACAGACTATATTATTCTGTCCAATCAGAAGATTCTGCCATTAGGTTTGAATGGATTTAGCTAGCTTATGTTTGGACATGGGTATTGGGCTAATTGATTGATTTATTTTTTTAAATTATTTGTCTAGCATCTGTATTGCCTTATTACCATGGTGGTGATACCGATTACTTCTACCTGTGACTGCATAATTTCCAGTACTATGCAGCCATGATAGGGTGGTAATGAACTCTTTAAAGTTCCAATTTATTATTCAGTTATTCATCTTAAAGCATTTTATTCAGTAACTACTATGAATTATTCATTAACTACAGTGAAGGAGTTATGGCTGAAAGTCACTGATACTGTAGTACATTGATTAAGACAAATTCAGATGAATTTTCTCTCAAAGTTCACTCACATTCACAGTTTAACCTTTCAAAAGAATGTGAGCCATATAAATATGTGACTGTAATTTCTAGCCTGTCTTCTTGGGGTTATTATTTCATTTGTTGCACTATTTTTGTCAACGTTGATTGCAGGCATCAGCGAGTGTTTGAGTGTGTAAATTCTCAGTACGCCGTGTCAGAATGTGGCCTTTTCTATTTTAATACCACCTCTTGCTGTGAGAGTCAGAAAACAAAATTTAGCTCATGCGTAAGCAGAGGCCTTTGGATCCCCTTGGTGCTCATTGATGGTGGAAAGTATGAACAGTAGTTTTTTTCATGGGCCAGTTTAAATTTAAATCTAAAATTACATTGAATTTATTGTCATATTAAGTTTGTGTGGTGTTGATTCTCTAAATAAAAACCTTTTTCTAATACTTTTCTATGATTAGGCGTAATATGTTTAGAAGAAACTGGCACAATTAGATTGAGAATGAGAGATATATATTTTAATATGACCCTGTGTGCTGGAAAATGAAAAAAAAAAAAAAAGGTCATTTGATAAATTCAATTCACCCTGTACTATATTGAAAACACATTATTAACACGTTTTACTTTGTGAATTTAATTTATTTTTGAAAATATACACTCATTTCAAATCTGATGACTGCAGCACAGTCAAAAAGTTAACAGTCAACTGTTTACCACTGTGTAACATCACCTTTTCTTTTAATAACACTTATTAAGTGTTTGGACACTGAAGACACCAGTTGGTTAAGTTTAGCAAGTGGAATTTTCCTCCATTCATCCATTATGCATTTCTTCAGCTGCACAACTCTACGGGGCCTTCATTGTCTTATTTTGCACTTCATAATGCGCCACACATTCTCAATCTGAGACAAGTCAGGATTGCAGGCAGGCCATGCTAGCACCCGCACTCTCTGCTTACACAACCATCCAGGCAGAATGTGGTTTGGCGTTGTCCTGCTCTGGATGGTAGCATATGTTGCTCCAAAATGTGTACATATCTTTCTGCATTAATGTTGCCCTCACAGATGTGCAAGTTACCCATGCCATGGGCACTGAAACACACCCCCATACCATGACAGACGCTGGCTTTTGGACCTGACGCTGATAACAGCTTGGATGGTCCTTTTCCTCTTTGGCCCGGAGAACACAACGGCTGTTTTGTCCAAAACCTATTTGAAATGTTAACTTGTCAGACCACAAAACACGATTCCACTGTACTACTGTCCATCTCAGATGAGACTGAGTCCAGAGAAGTCGGCGCTTCTGGACAGTGTTGATGTATGGCTTCTGCTTTGCATAGTAAAGCCTTAACTTGCATCTGTGGATGCAGTGGCGAATGGAGTTGACTGAAAAGGTTTACCAAAGTATTCCCGAGCCCATGTCAGGATATCCATTACAGACCCATGACGGTTTTTAAGACAGTGACGTCTGAGGGATCGGAGCTCATGTACATTCAAAAGAGGTTTTTGGCCTTGCCCTTTACGCACCGAGATTTGATCGGATTCCTTGAATCCTTTAATTATATTGTGCACTGTAGAAGGTGAAATGTCCAAACTCCTTCCGATTTGTCTTTGGAGAATGTTGTTCTCAAAGTGTTGGATCATTCACTGATGCATCTGTTAGCAGATTGGCGAGCCTCGACCCATCCTTGCTCTTGAAGGACTAGGCCTTTTTTGGAGGCTCCTTACATACTATGATTGGACGATTGCCTAACCTGTTTCACATCACCTTCTGATTTCAACTTGTCACATCGCTATTAGTCCTAAATTGCCCATGTCCCAACTTTTTTGGAACATGTTACATGCATCAATTTCAAAATAAACATTTATCTTAAAAAAATCTTTAAAAATCTTAAAATGCAGTTGATACGGTAATACATCAAATACCTTGTCTTTATACGTTTTTATTAGCATTTTCCATACTGTCCCAACTTTTTCAGAATTGGGGTTGTAACTGAGGACACAGATGAGTGGCAATATGATGAAAACTTATAATAATGGTAAATTGTGGTAGCACAGTTGTTTCTATTTCTTTGTCAAGTTGACAGAATTCTGTTAAGAAAAATTGCTACAAATTATGCACTATATGAAAAGATATATACATATCGAGTCAGGGTCGAGCCCATGACAGAGCGCGAGAGGCCGTCCAGGGCTTACAAGCGCAGCTGGTAAATACATCAATGGGCCTTCGCTTTTACCAGGACCAGCAGCTGTCTGGTAGCTATGTGCAGTAACGTCACTGGCACAACTTAGCACAATCCATCGGCCTGCTAATTGCTGCCCAAACTGGGTAATGAGACGAGCAAAGGAAAATACAAAAGGAGATCATAACACAAAAAGCTGGAAAGTTGATCCCTCTGTCGAACCTCATAGGCGCTACCTGACACCTTTGCTAGAATGATCTGCACTGGAATGACTACGTTATTGGGTTCTTTACTGTTGTATAAGGGGAGTTGGAGTGTGCCCTTCAAACTATTTATTTGGCTTTTGTAGTTCTGGTAAAGTTGTTGTTAAAGTGCTGTGAATGAGATGTGTTACGCCTTGTTGACACCCAGCATGTGTGTAGGGGTATTCTCTGTGTGTGTGTGTGTGTGTGTGTGTGTGTGTGTGTGTGTGTGTTCTGGCCAGAGCACATTTGTCCTAGGCATTGCGATTAAAAAGAAACCCCCTGGAATGCTAGCCCTCAATAAAGAGACAAATATAGCATGCTGCGTTTGAATATGTGTAACATAATAATGTGTTTTATGAAGCATGAATTAAAGAATACTAAATCACAATTGTTGTTGTTGATGTTGGTGGCAGTGAGGTTGATAAAGATGAAGCTACAGAACCTTTTTTTTTTTTTAGAGTTGAGCTGCTGAGGAACCAGACATGGTTGTTTTCTGAGCAGTTCCTCTAGAAACATTTCAGTAAAATCCCTAAAATCAAATATCTAATAATAAAAAAAAGAAGAAGAAATGTGATATCAAGAACCTACCAGATTTTGTACATCAAAGGTCAGTTTATGTGTGTTGTCTCAAGTCTGCATTCTGGTACAATGTTCAGGTATGAAAGTAATAGGTTTGATTAATTCTGAGACTTATATTTGCATTTATTCATTTGGCTGAAGCCTTTATCCAAATGGACTGCAAACTGAGCTCAGCAGTTAAGGGTTAAGGGCCTCACTTAAGGGTCCAAGAGTGTCAGCTTGGTGGTACCAAGATTTGAATTCTCAACCTTCCATTTGGTAGTCCCAAGCCCTAACCACTGAGCAATCAACTAAGTAGTTGATGGTTAAGAGCTGACAATCATCTGATTACAAATTCAGAGCCTTAACCACTGAGCCACCAATGTAAGACTTGTTCTTGTTAATGCAATAAATACTAGCATTGAAGCTTGCTTTTTGCCTACACCCAGTACATATGTGTATGTGATGTATGTGGATTAAGTGCTACAGGTTGGCTGTGAAAATGATCAGGAGGTTCCAGTACCCTGATGTTGAATAAAATGTGTGTCATGCCACGTGCTTGAAGCTACACAGCAGGAGAGTGCAGCAATGAGTATGCCAGGGCTGGTGTGAATGCTTGGGATGCAATGCTGTGGCATGGTTGGCCAGGACACCAGCATGGGTTTCAGGTTGCTGTCCTCTCCTGTCAGGAGTAGTAATGATCCTGACACCATGCGAAAGTAAGCTTAGCTTTCTTTACAGTCTGTGTGACGACAGACATTCTGGATCTTTCTACCACACTTTTCATGTGTAGCAGTACCAGTATGAAAAACCCAAACCGTACCATTTTATTTGACTGATTTCACACTGATTTGCTATTTGTATTCGTATCTCACTTTAGTAGAACCATGTAAAAATCTAACTACGGGGTGTCCCAAAAGTCTTTATACATAGGGGAAATTATTTAGCAAAATGTCTTCCAAAATTTTTCACACAGTTTATTATACAGTGCCCTCCACTAATATTGGCACCCTTGGTAAATATAAGCAAAGAAGGCAGTGAAAATTTGTCTTTATTGTTTAACCTTTTGATCTTTTGTTTGAAAAATTCACAAAAATACTCTGCTCTCATGCATATCAAACAATTGCAAAAAAATCTCTGTTAAATATAGGTGTGCAACTCCTATGAATTCATATGAGAAAAATATATTTGAAGTATATTCCCATTGATATTTTGCATTTTTTTTAGTACACCTGGGTCACTAGGAACAGGAAATTTTCAACCATGACTTCCTGTATGTATGAGGTAACACATAGGCCAAATTCCGTTAGTCATTCATAACAATGGGTAAGACCAAGGAATATAGCTGTGATGTGCGGCAAAACGTTGTTAAGCTTCACAAAATGGGAAGTGGCTATAAGAAAATAGCAAAAGCATTGAAAATGCCCATTTCCTCCATCAGGGCAATAATTAAGAAGTTCCAGTCAACTGGAAATGTTATGAATCAACCTGGAATTGGACGCGTGTCTATATTGTCTCAACGCACTGTGAAGAGGATGGTTTGAGTGGCCAAAAAACCTCTAAGGATCACAGCTGGAGAGTTGCAGAAGTTAGTTGCGTCTTGGGGTCAGAAAGTCTCCAAAACTACAATCCGAAGTCACCTACATCACCATAAGTTGTTTGGAAGGGTTTCAAGAAAAAAGCCTCTACGCTCATCCAAAAACAAACTCAAGCATCTTCAGTTTGCCAGACACTACTGGAACTTCAAATGGGATCAGGTTCTATGGTCAGATGAAATAGAAATAGAGCTTTTTGGCAATAAACACCAGAGGTGGGTTTTGGCACACTCAGAGAGGTAGCCATATGGAAAAGTACCTCATGCCCATGGTTAAATATGGTGGTGGCTCTTTAATGTTTAAGTCCCCTGACTTGAAACCCATAGAAAACCTGTGGGGTGAACTGAAGAGGAGAGTCCACCAGAGTGGACCTCGAAATTTGAAGGATCTGGAGAGATTCTGTATGGAGGAATGATCTCAGATCCCTTGCCATGTATTTTCCAACCTCATCAGGCATTATAGGAGAAGACTCAGAGCTGTTATCTTGGCAAAGGGAGGTAGCACAAAGTATTGACTAAAAGGGTGCAAATAATTGTTGCACACCTATATTTAACAAAGATATATATATATATATATATATATATATATATATATATATATATATATATATATATATATATATATATATATATATATATATATTTTTTTTTTTTTTTTTTTTTTTGATAAACCTGTGTTGTTTTTGCAATTGTTTGATACCCATGAGAACATAGTATTTCTGTGAATTTTTTTAACAAAAGGTTAAACAATAAAGACAAATTTTCACAGCCTTCTTTGCTCATATTTACCAATAGTGCCAATATTAGTGGAGAGCACTGTATATTATTTTTCAGATAGCCTTTTAGTATGCCTCTGACAAAAGAAGTACCTATTGAAATCATTCTTATGACTGGATTGGGAAGCTGTCACAAGGTTTCGATGAACAGGAAACATGGCAAGCACATCACACATGACACTGTTTCCAAACTTATTAACAAATTCAAAAAGACTGGAAGTCTGGCATACACAGTCCCCTATGTATGCAGACTTTTGGGACACCCTGTATTTTCATTCTTGAAATCAAAGCTGTATACAGAGCCCCACTGATGACATCCCTACATAAAAAATAATGCATGGCCACAATTTAGTAACAATGAACATCTCAGTTCTATAGTTTACAATAATTAAATAAAATAGATAATGTAGTAATGGTAAGAGCTCTACTCTAATGTTCTTTACTATAAAGTGAGTTCACTGTGACAGTTCTGAAAATTATGCAAGCAAAAGTATTATTAATAAAGACATGTTTTCAGTTTTGAGACTGATTAAAAGATAAGTTTCAATAAGATCTCAACATGAGTTCATATTTAATAACAATAGAGTAGATATCTTACCATTACTACATCATCTATTTTGTCTAGTTATTGAAAATTAAAGAACTGGGATGTTTATTGTTTTGTATCATATACACTATTTACACAAAATATTGTTATTTTAATTGAAAGAAAAACATGCTACATACAGTAATTAATTACAGTGGCCATGACTTAATGATCTCGTTCCCATGCTTTACTAAGCCATGGCCACGCATTAGGATATTGTTCCCACATGTTAATAAGCACCACACATTATTTATTTTAAGTTGGGATGTCACCAGTGGGGCTATGTACTTCTACAATAATTTATATATTATTGATATTGTATAACCTCAAAGCAGTTAAATCATGATATGGTTACAGAAGTGGCTTATGGCAACAGGCCTTTCAGGTATTAAAAGAAATTTGGCACCTTAGATGACAGGTGAGTATGTGAAGATAAGCTGGTGTATAAAGTGTCTGTGTTTGGATCTGTGTTTTTCAGATGGTCAGGATGTGTCTCGGAGTGGAGTGAGATGAGGTGAAGTGGCATCTAGGAGCGATTTAAAAGGGCAATGTAATTCTATGAGATACAGGCCTGAAACTGAATCCTGCTTAAGAGTGAGGGTCTGGGCAGCAGGAGGCTGCCGAGGTGGACTGAGACTGTGAGGATGTGGTGGGGGTCTTCTGCTGTGTCTATAGTGGAGGGCTTGACACTGACCACATATGTGTGAGGTGTGTGTGTGTGTGTGTGTGTGTGTGTGTGTGTGTGTGTGTGTGTGTGTGTGTGTGTGTGTGTGTGAGAGAGAGAGAGAGAGAGAGAGAGAGAGAGAGAAAGAGAAATTGGGTGCCATGGCCTGGCTCCCCCCATAAACACTTTGAAGAAGAGCTCTTTAAAACAACAGGAGCAGTCATTAAGGTGCACCTTTACCCCAGCCCACCCAGTCTCAAGTCACTGTGTGTGTCACTCACATTAACATGTCCTCTGAATTTTTTAATTAGTTATGAAACATAACATCAAATATAAACATTTTCTAGTTCACTCATTAGTATTGATATTCTTATATGATTATGTCTGCAAAAAATCGCTTAATATACAGAAATAATATAACATTATATCTGCCATGTCTCTTCAGGCATCACTGCAATCCTCTACAATTATTCAGAAAAAACAAGCCTCCATTTAATCTTTTAAAATAAATGTGAAAAAAAAAAATACTAATGAGACTCAGTTTACACTGCACGTTATGTACAGGGTCAGGCAAAGTGCGTATCCATGTGCATTTGTAAATGTGTGCGTGTGTGTGTGTGTCTGTGTGTGTGTGTGTGTGTGTGTGTGTGTGTGTGTGTGTGTGTGTGTGTGTGTGTGTGTGTGAATTGGGGGGTACTCTCTGTGTGGTCTGTTTGACTCTCATCAGTCCCAAAGCCATGGGACCTCCAACACTCTTTGCATCAGCTCTGTCAGTGAACCCCAAATGGAGCAATATATTACCACACATTTTTACCAATTATACCTACATTATCTACATGCTGGACAGAGGCAGTGCAGCTGCTGGGGTGTCCATCACTTAGTTAGAGCAGTCTAACCGTTTAAGAGAGAGTCAGTGTTGTGACTGAGTAGTTCTCCAGTTATTTGTTTCTTTTGTCCTATTTTGCCTCTGCAGTAGATTATTTCATGAAAATCTTAACTCTGCATTTATGTATCCTTAGCTAGTGACCTCTTGACAGTTTTAGACGCTACTATATTGCTCTATATACTCTTCCAAAATAATTTAAAACCCTCTGATTTTCATTCATTCATTTTGTTTGACAGTTCCTAGCAGTGGTGGCCCTTGTCGGAGCATCGCTGATGCTTTAGTGCCTGGGGCAGGATCACAGCTCAACAACGTTATCTTAGTCTTGTGGCTTTGATCTCTCTGTGTTGGCTCTCATCCTGGGGCAGGAGTTCCAGGAGGACACACACAGACACAGCCGTGTGACAACAGGACGTTAAGACACTTGCCAAGAGTTTGGGACTGTTATGGTGATGGGGGAGGCAGGTGTGAAAACCAAGCAGAAGACAAACCGACTTCTCCCAAATATAGCTGAGATTTAGGAGGGGGGGCTCCGCAGTAGTATATCTTGCATCCTGAAACCTCCCCTGCTTTGTGGCTTTTGTCCTGGTGGTCCTTTTCGCTACATTTTTGTCACATGCAAATGGTCAATGTTTGAGGTACATGGTGGCCCAAATGTAGTGTATCCTTAGTGAATGTGAAGTGTAAGGAATGCGCTCTGTCACCAATGCTGCAAGCTTGTCATCACCTTTGAGAACCAGAAAAGAGGAATTATTTTCGGGAAATGCTGTGGAATAATTCAAATACAGGGTGTCCCAAAAGTCTCCAGAAAATGAAAACGTTTTAGCAAAATTTTTCATACTTAGTTTATATAGCCTTTAAGAATGCCTTTTACAAAAGAAGAACGTATTGAAATCATTCTCATGTCTGGATCGGGAAGCTGACGCAAGGTTTAACCCTACTTTAACCCTAAACGTAGCAAGCACATCATACACGACACTGTTGACAAACTTATTAACAAATTCATATTCAAATTCAAATTCAAGACTGGAAGTGTTGCGGACCAACCGAGAAGTGGACGTCCACAAACATCCACTGACGAAGGCACAACCAACATGGTGCTGGCAAACATAGTCCCCTATGTATGGAGACTTTTGGGACACTCTGTAGATAAACACCATCTATGTACTAATGACAAGGACGTCTTTTTTTTTTTTTTTCTTAACAAATATATTATAGCCCAGGGGTCAGCAACTTGCAGACTGTAATCCAGATGCCCACTGTATTTCAGGAGACAGACGTGAGCACTTGAGAAAAATACTATAACAGAGCTAAAATATATGAAAACAAACTGTCCATTATTCAGTGACTCTAGTTTTCTAAATATGAGTCAGCTTGGCTTTTGTAGCAAATCCTCTGTTGCAGTTTTTTCAATTACATGTATTTATGTAAATTATTTAGCTAAAGGCAGCTCAGCGGATCAGAGACTAGCTACAGAGCTGCAGACATTAAGTCAGAAAAGGGAGAGTTTTCACAGAACTTCATGGATTTTTATTTCATTTACCCTCTCTGGTCTGATGAACTGATCTAGTCTAGTGAACTGATTTTTTAAAAAAAAGAAAAAAAAAGTCATGATGAAAACAGAATGTTGAAAGACAAATGGACAAAGAATTATGTATTTAGACGTATCTCATCTGTACAGAGTCCATGACTCTAATCAAAAGTTCGATCGTGAAGCTCCACTACAAAACAAAATTTAACCATTTCAAACGGACTTACTCATGACCATAACCTAATCATTAATGGTTATGCATTAAATAGCATCTGTTGTCTCCATTCTGTCTTCTTAGTTGCTTATCTGGACTGTAAAAAGGAACTTTATGAAACAGGACGTTTATGAATTTTACTTGAATACCTCTGGTGTAGAAGATATTTTCATATTTTTTGAACACAAAACTGTACGTCCCAAATTCAGTAGCCTTCTGTTATTTCTTGAAATATGCTCATTACCTAAACAATTTAGAGCATTACCACATTAAAGCTAAAGGCTATCAGGTCCTGGTGTAAAAACAGAAGGCGTTGCTTGCTAATGATACTCATTTAAGGTAATTAGTGAGTGTGCCACATGCCTTTATTCTCTGCCTGTTAACAAGTAGGATTTAAGTGCTATATTGAGGTGTTGCTGCCACACAAAAGACCCAAGACCTCCTGCCTCTCCACAGACTTCCACCCAGGGTGAAGCTTTGTAAAACCTAGTGATTTAGACCTATCAGAGTCATGCCATTCGTTTATATTTAGCTCCAACACATTAGCCTGGCAATAGCCTACATTATATTACTTTTTTTTTGTTTTTTGTTTTTTGTTAAAGCAGAATTGTGTATTGAGTCCTCTATTATTAGTGTCTTATTATGTTTGATTCAACACTGAATGATTTCTGTAAGCTTTAATGTGTATATGTTATATATAATACTCTATATTGTGCATTTAGTTGTAAACTGAGAACGCACACAGTTAACAGTCACAGCTTTGTGTCTCCTAAATCACCTCCATTTTACCTCTTAATTCCTCAGGTTCCTCCTCTTGCCCTTTCTGTGTCCATTTGACTGAGTTACTACCCAAATATCATAACGCTAATGTGAAGCATGGCTGTGACGAAGGTGCTGGAATGTGCTGTCTGTGGACACTTAAGTGCTTACCTTGGTGTTTATAGCCAGGGTGATGCAGTTCTGCTCCTAATGGGAGTTGCCAGGAGCCCTGTAACACTGCCAGATAGAGTTACACAAGAGCATGGTGAGAAGAAAAGTTATGATATGAAATAACTGCAGAACATAACAGTCTTTTTTTAATATACATTGAGAATTGGATAATGGTGATAGGTCATAAGTCTGTCCATGCAGACTGTATTATAAGGCATGATGCTTATTTTATTTATTAAAAATAATTTCTTATATGTAATGGATGTCCAAATATGTCATGTCATACACTTGACTCCACATCATTTTTCAGCTGCATTATTTTGTTCCCCGCAATTGTTTTGTGTGCTACTGAAGAAACATGGAGCACATGAACTACATGTGTTTCTTTGAACTACATCCTGTCATATTTGCCTTCATGTCAGAGTTGCCATTATTGAAAGTTTTGGTGTACGTGCACAGCATTATGGCATGTGTCCTATCAGCAGCTGTGTTCTCTGCCAAGTTTCTCCAACTGGCTTTGGTCAAATAGGCATTTTAAAGTCCTCTGTCCATCCTGCTACATTAAAGTAAAACCCCTGAACTCTAGAAGCACCGTTGGGGCTCTGAGAGGCGAAATTGGAACCTTTGTTTTTTCAAAACAAAATTATCTAGAAAGGGGGGAAAGAGTGGATTGGAAATGATGTTATTAACATGTTGTGTTGGAGAGCTGGAGAACATGCAACCGTAGAAGGAGGGTTAGTGTAATGGGCTTTAGGCTTTGGCCGTGAAGCATATTGGGTTCTTTGGCAGAACTACTCTGTTTCCTATGACACCACCATTTGGCTTGTCTCATGGTCTCTCCATTTCGCATAAAATGCCATGCAAAGTATCTCATCACAGCAGCTTCCCAGCAGTCCCAAGCTTCAAAACATTCTCCTTCTCTCATCAAGTTTTTTATTATCATTTCAGAATCTTTTCAAATATGTAAACATACTCCAATGCCTTCAATTAGATCGGATGTCTTGCAGCACTGAGAAACATTTTAGGTTCCTCTGTTTTTATTGGTCATTTCATGCCCATGCCAGGTGCGAGTATAGCTCTCGTTCCAGGTCTGGATCTATTCCCAAGTGCTGGGCCTTAAAACAAGTATACTACTATACTGGGCTTAAAACCCACACAAAAATTGCTTCCCGCGCTACGGCCTTTAAAGAACCATACCAAGTAATCCCAACTCCCACAGCCTTGTGAAACATTAAAGCACAGGCGCCACCCTGCCTGTCCTGCACTTAACTCAGGCACTGTGCCAGCCCCAGGGTGGGAGGTCCAAACCACTGGCACTGATCTTGGAAAATAGGAGCGTGATGTGCTAAGAGAGAGAGGAGTGTGAGCATGAGAGGTGATCAGGCCCGAATGATGAGAGATAGTGAGACGGTGTGCAAACCTCCACCCTGACCCTCAGCCCAGTGTTTCTCCTTATACTATGATAAGTGATTAGCTCTAGGACCCTAAAGCACATATCAGTTACAGGGGTAAAGCAGTGACTAGGCATGTAACAGTATTCGTAATCACACTTACTTAAAGACAGAAGAGTTTATTTTCTAATAAATTCCTTTTATTTAATCAAGCACAGATTTGCATGATACTTTGCTAATGACAACTCCCATTTCAATAATTAAGAAAGGAGCTGTCAACTTCTGACAGTGGGCTATCAATCCCATCCATGCTACATTCATATGGTCCATAAGCATGTGGGATCATCACTGCCCTCTCCTGCCTCATGTCCTCCAAACACAGGACTGGTGGTCTTTTATCTGTGCTGAAGGTGAAAATTAAGGTGAAAATTATCCAATAATAAAACACATGTAATAGAACAAAACTTTCTAATTAGAAAATCACATTCTATTACTGCAGTTTAAATCTAGAATCATAAAAGTTTCTTCAGCATGTCCCTGTGGAGAAACCATGTACAATCCTAAAAGCTTGGCATTCTGCGAACCTAGCAGTTCTACAACCCCAATTCTAAAGAAGTTGGGATGCTGTGTAAAATGTAAATAAAAACAGAATGCAATGATTTGCAAATCTCATAAACCCATATGTTATTCACAACAGAACACAGAAAACATATCAAATGTTTAAACTGAGAAAATGTACCATTTTAAGAAAAAAATGACATGGTCATTTTGAATTTGATGGCTGCAAAACATGTCTCAAAAAAGTTGGGACAGGGGCAACAAAAGGCTGGAAAAGTCGGTGTTACTAAAAAGAAACAGCTGGAGGAACATTTTGCAACTAATTAGGTTAATTGGCAACAGCAACATGTAACAGTAACATGATTGGGCATAAAAAGAGTATCTTAGAGAGGCAGAGTCTCTCAGAAATAAAGATGGGATGGAATCTGGATGGAAGCAGATGTTGCTCTAAAACCTGTATATACCTTTCAGCATTGATGGTGCCTTTCCAGATGTGCAAGCTGCCCATTCCATAGGCACTAATGCACCCCCATACCATCAGAGATGCAGGCTTTTGAACTGAGCGCTGATAAAAAGTCGGATGGTCCCTCTCCTCTTTAGTCCTCTTTAGTTTAGAGGACGTGGTATCCATTGTTTCCAAAAAGAATGTCAAATTTCGATTCGACTGACCACAAAACAGTTTTCCACTTTGACTCTCTCCATTTTAAATGAGCTTTGGCCCAGAGAAGATGACAGTGTTTCTGGATCATGTTCACATATGGTTTCTTCTTTGCATGGTAGAGCTTTAACCTGCATTTGTGGATGACATGGTGAGCTGTGTTCACAGACAATGAGTTCTGGAGGTGTTTCTGAGCCCATGCAGTGATTTCCATTACAGAATCATGCCTGTTTTTATTTCAGTGCCGCCTGAGGGCCCGGAGATTACGGGCATGCAATATTGATTTTCACCCTTGTCCGTTGTGCACAGGGATTTCTCCAGATTCTCTGAATCTTTTGATGATATTATTTACTGTAGATGATGAGATATTCACAGTCTTCACAATTTTACGTTGAGGAACATTATTCTGAAATTGTTCCACAATTTGTAGAAGCGGTTTTTCGCAGATTGGTGAACCTCTGCCCATCTTTACTTCTGAAAGACTCTGCCTCTCTAAGATACTCTTTTTATTCCCAATCATGTTACTTACCTGTTGCCAACAAACCTCCAGCTGTTTCTTTTTACTAACACTTACTTTTCAAGCCTTTTGTTGCCCCCGTCCCAACTTTTTTGAGACGTGTTGCGGCCATCAAATTCAAAATTACCTTATTTTTTCTTAAAATGGTACATTTCCTCAGTTTAAACATTTGATATGTTTTCTATATTGTATTGTGAATAACACATGGGTTTGAGATTTGCAAATCATTGCATTCTGTTTTTATTTACATATTACACAGTGTCCCAACTTTTTTGGAATTAGGGTTGTATTTAAAATTCTAAAACTGCTAGTGACTGTTAGAGAACCCTTAAATTCTGTTTATAATTCAAAAACTGCATATCAGTATGAGAGGTCCCTTAGGTTCTGTTTATAATTCTACAGCAAATTATAATTGAGAGAACCCTTAAATTGTGTTTATGTTTTTAAAACAATTAGTCACTCTGGGAGTACTCTGAGAGTTCCAAGTATAATCCATATTAGAAAGCTAGAACCATTAACCATTCAAATAACATTCAAGAAGCCATTTTATTCTACAAGGGTATTCAGCATCCCATTTTAATACGTAATCACTGTTCATACTAAGATGAGAATTTGTTATAGTTAGAGGGAAGAAAACTTTCTCTGTACTATTTTGTCTAAAAATGAATGTGAATCATCCTATTGATGGTGTTTCAGCTTCCAACTGACGAAATTTTAATCACTGCAAAGTACCAAAAGTCAAATACTAGCTATTTAATACAAAGAATTAGCCCATTTGCTGGATAACAAAGCAGTACAGTTAAATCTCAGTGAACTTTACAGCTCTGAATTGATCTGTCTGTCTGGCTAAACTGTAGCTGGTATCAGATTTTATAAAAATCACTGCATATCTCTGCATTTTCTGTGCTCCTAAAGAGCGTGGAATTGTGGCCTTGGCCCTTCCACTGAAGGAATCGGAGCAAGTGTGAATAATTGCACTGTATCCAGGTGTATTTAGTCAGTGTGGCAGACAGGGTTGTAAATTGGTTGGTCTGGACAGTGGGGCATGCTTTGCTCCATCCTAAGAACCATATAAAAATTGGATAAAATATCCAGATGTTGGACCATGAGAAGAAAAAAAAAAACTTGTGCCTGTTCTGGATACACTTTTATCTTTGGCTTCTTTTTAAGAACATTCAAAGAACATTCAAAGAGCATTGTGGATTTTCTGCTATATCTAATTTTCAAGAAATCCCATGTTAGGCACAATTAAAAGCAATTTAATTTCTTTTAATTAAAATTAAAAGAACACGGGCCATAGGAAGATTATTTATATATATTTCTTACATGAGTTTAATATAGCTACTGTATGCAGGCTAAATTATATTAAACTTTAAGTAACATTATTTGCTTCTAAGTATTGTCATTGACCTACAGTGGGGGAAAAAAGTATTTGATCCCCTGCTGATTTTGTACGTTTGCCCACTGACAAAGAAATGATCAGTCTATAATTTTAATGGTAGGTGTATTTTAACAGTGAGAGACAGAATAACAACAAAAAAATCCAGAAAAACGCATTTCAAAAAAGTTACATTATTCTGTCTCTCACTGTTAAAATACACCTACCATTAAAATTATAGACTGATCATTTCTTTGTCAGTGGGCAAACGTACAAAATCAGCAGGGGATCAAATACTTTTTTCCCCCACTGTAAACATGATTATCAAGCTATTATTAACAAATATCTTAGTTACTATGCATCTGAACTAGCAGTTAATACAAGCTACTAGAATTCATTTCACTAAGGCGACTTTTTGGCTCCAGAATTTTTGTTATCTACTTATTGTTTTGACTTCACACTTAACACATACCTCTATGGTCTCTTTAGCAAAGGTACTCCCAACACCAATTATTCATTTTTAACAAATATTAGTCAAAATAATAGTCAATAGTCCAAGGTATCAAGTTACACCAACTCAATTATTCATTCTATTCATCCATGTCAACAGCTGGATATTGTTTTCCATAAAAGTGTTCAGGGATTCCATTAGCCTCTTAAGTCAAACTGCACTCATTATTCTACATACGCTCAATCAGTGTGATTGCGTAAAAACACAACAATTGTTGTGTGGTTTTTGTCATTTTCCTAATTGTTGACACAAAAGATAAAAGTGTCTGTGAATTATATCTTTGAAAATCTTAATGAGCTGGTAATACAGGTCCTTGAGTTAATTTTGTTGCTATTCATGGCAGCAAATTCATAAATTTATAGTACTCAGAAAAATGCAGTTAGTACATATGAAGTACATAGATATTTGTTTTATCTATTTGGCACAGTAACAATACTATTGATGAAGGTTCTGCTGAAAATTCACTTTTGTGATTGCGCCATTGATAAAAGATGAAATTACAGTACTGTACAAAAGTCTTGCACATGCAAAAAATGCTGTAGAGCAAAGATGCCTTCAAAATAATGAAATTAAATGTTTCTACAAAAAAAATACTGTAAAGAGCAGTAAACAGTAGTAAATGAAACAAAGTCAATATTTGGAGTGACAAAAAATTAAAAAATAAAAACTGTAGTCTCCGGTACAATTTGTGCAGTTTTATAAGGAAATTAGCTTCTGGAGACTTTGACTTTTGCACTTGCTTCTTATTTTTGCAGCAAAACCCAGCAGCCTTCATTGTGGTTTTTTTTGTCTGATGAGTGGTCTCTTACGTGATATGCTGTTCTCTTTAATGACATACAAACACTTTTCTGTAACATTTAATTTTGTGCAAGAAAACTAATGTTTGGGAATCTAAAATGTTTTTGTACTGACTTCATAATGTAGAAGTCATAAAATACAAAATCTATAACAAAGTTTGTACTAAAAAAAAAATAGGGTGCCTAAAACTTTTGCACGGTACTGTGCATAAAGATTACCTCCTTAAAACTGCTTAATCCTTGTAAATTATTTTATTCACACTATGGGCTTTAAGTCTCCTCCATAACTGTAACACAAAACTACAATCATAATTTAATTAATTATTTTTAGTTTGCACATTTTACATGTACATTGTGTCTAAGGTTATTCTTTTAAAATCTTGCTCTCAGCAATTACCCTAATGGTGAATGTTGCTTTCAGGTTCTACACTCGAAATGATCTTCTAATGCATTACTTTCTCATGAAGCACAACTGAAGTAGTCTACCACATTGAGCTCTTTCTAAACAAATCTGTGACCCTGATTAGTGTACCCTCAGTAGCTCAGAAGAGTGTTCCCCGTGGGAGTTTATGTCCTAAGACTTTGCCAATCTCAAAACAGCTGAATGGAGACAGCAGAGATACAATTGTTTCCTTAGTGCTGATCTAAGAACAATATTTCTTATGGTGGTTTTTTAGGATCTGGGCTGGAGAGCTGACCCTAGATCAGTGTGTAAGTGGGGGCTCAGAGTGGACATGTACTGAGATGTTGTTCCCACCTGGGTGTTAATCACACTGGACTGTCCCCATTCTACCCAGGCTCTACAGGGGGTACGAGGAGAGGTCTGGGGGGGGGGGGGGGGGGGGGGTTCAAAAAGGTGGAGTTAGATGTGCTTTCCAGATGATCTAGGGGGTTTCTCCCACTGTAGTGTTGTTGTTCTTGACATGGTGTAATTCATGCTAGAAATATGCTGTCAGCACAGGCAGCATAGTAAATATTGCATATTATCTGGAAAATGTCTAGGCAATAGATTAGTCTGTTCAGTATTGTTATTATTCACTGATCACCTACATGTGTAGGACTCTCCTCTTTACCCTTGACCTGGAGCATATTGTACTTTGTTTCTCACTGGAAGGCACGGTGACCTTCCTGGACAGGTTATCCTGAAACAGGAAAAGCAAGCAGGTGGCCTGACCACTGACTGACCATCTGCAAAACACATACTTGGCACAATATAAGTAATGCAGTCCAGATTTACTATGACACAGGTGTAAAGATAAAATCTGCAATAGCTTTACTGTGTCATACATACAGTATATTTTCATTTATACCACAGCACTTCTGAATTCTCTATTCTGATTGGTCAGAAGGTATTGATTAATTTTTCGATGACAACATAACTGGGACAGTAGATCTGCAACATTTATAATAATGTGCTCATTTTCATATGTTATAGTTTCTATAGTAACAACTTGCATGGTGAACAGACCACAAAAATGGAATAAAATCATGCATACTGTAACTGTTGATATGGTGAGAGGTTTATTTAGCATTTTTGGAAGGGGTCTCCAGTGTCTTTTAACAGTCAGAGGTAAAAATATAACTTTTATATAATTTTTTAGGATGTATGGCTTTTTGTGGTTTCTCAGTAACACAAGCTGCGTTTTTTGGACTTAATAACTTCAAGGGAGAGATGAAAAAAGAGAGCCTGGAGAGGGAATGACTGCTTATGAGCTGCTATAATGCATGTGAATAAAGTAACAGGGGCAAACTTGTTTTGTTGCTGTTCCACAACATTAAATGTGAATATATTTACTGCAAATATAAACAAATAAATCATGACATGCCTTTCTTTGATAAATTTAAAATGCTAATGCATACAAAATTGCTGTGGTACATGAGGAATAAAACACTTTTTGGAATGTGCTGTTATTGGAAAAAAAAATCAACTCTGTGGTAGTAACACTAACTCTGCTTCACACCATCATGATTATTTTCCTATAACAGTATGCCCTGTTTGTTTTGTTCCTTACATTTTAAAGTCTGCATTATGATGTTTAACTGTTAAGTTCTGATTGATTAGATTTACCTATATTGCTTTTTAATAACACCACATGTAGTAACTCTGATATACTTATTATGATAGGCAATGAATAAAACACAACTGGACATGTGGTTATGGGAAAATAATCAACAAAAAGGGTGGTGTGAAGCTAATAATTTGGATGCATTCATAGATTTTCCCCTTAATAATTTTACAGCTATTCATTTGAATGCCATAAATGGTCATTGTAGTTTAATATAAATTCCTCTCAAACTGCAAAGCTGTGAAGGTTTGTGTTGGGATTACAAGTACACTTTTTATGACACCAGAACTAAAATGTCTGACAGAAAGTGTGCTTAACACTATACAGTTTAATAAAAATGTCCCCTCATTTAATATTACTATAAATTATGCAAGAAATAATGTTTCATACCTGGAGAAAATGAATAATTATTAATTATATATTGGCTATGTTAGTCTTTGTCTATTACAGGTCTACTGAACAGGTGGACTTTTTTGGGGGGTGAAAGAGCTGAAATTGGCACTCTTTGCCTCTAAATTACACTTTTGCTTCCTGTGTCTCGACCTTCAGGTCCCTGACCCACAACTGCAATGTATTTTGTGTGACTAACAGCTGTAATTCCCCAATTATCACGCTGTGTTGTCCAACTGCGCACAGGTTCAGTTACCAGGAGGCCGCAGCCAAGAGCTGGACCTCTGGGTGGATCTCCCACCAGGAAGAGCCAGGCTTCCTCATAGCTTCTGCCCTCTGCCTGGTGCTCTGCTCTGCTTTATATGGATTCTTCAACCACTTGTTCAGATACAAGTGATATAATGCTAAGAGAGCTACAATATGTGGGCTACTGTAACTCACTGCTTATGAGCTTACACTTATTTGTAGTGAAAAATCCAATGTCAAATATTAGCACTCTGTTTAAAAACAAATCATCAGTCCCCTAGATCATCAATTGCTGTTGGATAACATGTAGATGTCTGCAATACATTATGTACATTTGCCTGATCTTTACCTCTGATGCCATTACAGGGCTATAAATTGGAACAGATAGTTAGCGTTCTTAAATCGAAAAGTTGATGTCCATTTGCGATTGACGTGTTCTCTTACTGCATTAATGATTATTGTTACTTTATTATTCAGTTATTTATTTAAAGCACATTATTCCATAACTAAGTTTAATGTAATGTATGTAGTTCTGAGGAGTGATGAATATAAGTTGGCCTTTGGTAAGTCCTGAAAAAAAAAAAAAAAAAAATGCACAATCAAATTAGAATTATATCACTGCTTCGGAAATTCTGGCCTATATTATTTTGTGTTACAGTAATGATTTAGTTTTGATTTATAGATACAGTTTTAAAAGAACTAGTATATTTTTACTATACAAAGCAATATAGTGAATTGAAGGATCATTTAAAAAATGAAACAATTCTGCATTAAGTGGTTGTCTGGACATTAATCTGCTAATAAGACCTTCCAAAGAAGCAAACCCAGAAAACTACACCCCTCACCCTTTCCCTCAACTTTAGACCCCTCATTCTCAGTTGTCCCCTGGGCATTACGAAAACCATGACATTACACAGCCTTCTCTCTAATTAACCAGTGACTTTCTCCAGGACATCAATCTGAGTCAGTCTAGCTCAAAACAAAAAAGCCAAAGATCCTATTAACTGTCAACGGCAAGGCTGCCCTTGGCCCTGAGCGGCTAGACACAGGAGGGCAAAATGCAGTAGAACCTGATGAAAACGCCATTTACACTGCCAGCCTGCTACATATGGCAATTCCATTTTTAAGCAGGACTCTTTTAACACTTGGAAGAAAGGTGTGAAAGAAAAGTTACCTTCGGAGGTACAGGACACGTTATAAATAGGTCCCAGAGGTCTGTTTCCATATGATGCGCCCAAGCCTTTATTGCTTTGGCATAGGATTTTGATGCATCTTCGTAGTTAGGGGTCTGTAGTGAGCTGTGGAAGCAGACTTTTTAAAGTGGATGGACATGACTATACCCTCAGCATCACTGAATATTTTACCAAACCTCACAGTTTAAAAAGTGCAGGATTGTTAGTGAAACAGAATATGATTGGGGCTATAAAGCACCAAGGCTTTCTATGTTCAAATTAAACTTTGTGCATTCTGAGTATAAATTTTTTCCTGCTATACATACAGTAAGTGCTTGGTCTGATCTAATTGAGGTCTGTGTGTTTCAAGTTGACTCAAAAATAAAGGAGGGATTCAAATTAACCTGGCTTCACATTACTCAGGCAAGCAACTAGGATCAAGTCAACCTTTGATATTCAAGAGCTTGACTGATAGTGATGCACTAAAATAACAACAGAGTCCCCCAGTCTTCACAAAACACAGATATCAGTGGCCACCGAGGCCCGTTCAGAGTGATGGCAGAGATAAAGTGAGGGGTAAGTCGTCCTGTCAGGACCTAGACCAGGATGAAAATCCATGTAATCTACCAGCCAATAGCTTAGCGTCACCAGGCTTCAGGTTCGTGGTTATGAAGAGAAAGAACAAGATGTTTAAGAGCTGCATTGAGTTTAACAGATCTTCAGTTCATCTTCATGCTTGTGAATTTCTGAAAATATTGCTTAAATGTTAGAGCTCTGATGACAGGTAGGCCTACCACCTAGAATGTGGGTGTAATTGAAAACCATTTCCCTCTAGGAGGGGTTCTGATACCTGAGTGTCTGGCTGCTGCTACGCTCCTTTATGTCTCTCGCTGTTATGAATGTTTATCTTTAGGTAAGCGTAGTCGTACCAAGTCTTAAGCATGAAAATGGATACGGCAGGATGATCTTGGTCACTATTTACTCAACTGCTGTGTCCTAACCTTATGTCTGTGACTGGGTCTTGACATGATCCATGCTAATACTGACAAATGACCCTCTGACTAGGAAGTTTGCAAACCACTGATATGGGGATAGTGTGGCACCTATAAACCTGAACCAACTGTAGTCTGGCCAGAGAGAGTACAGAGTGCATTTTCCTAATCGAAAAATCACACTACATGTTTGTCTCTAATGTAGTAAAGTAAGATCTCAATTCATAAATGTGTAGACAGAAATACATTTTTAGAATACAGCAGTGCTTTTCTTTATGATAAACACAAAAGCCAGTAAAAAAAAAATGGTGGGAAACTCAGTGTCTCCCTGTAATTAAGCTGTAATGCCATTGTAGTGAGAGCAGCATGGGCCTGATAACAACATGATGAAACTCATATCATATCATTGTCAGTGATGGTGCTGTTTCAGCTGTCACGGATCATGCTATGTTTTTATTCTCCCCAAATTAAAATCACCAGTTATTGTCTTTATTACCCAAAGGATTATATAGATAAGTCCTGTATTTATCACTATAAAATTGTATCCTCTTTCAAAAATAAAGCTGTTGTAACTTTGGAAATAGACTTTTAGAAAACTGGATGGGTGGCATAGTGTTTTGCCTTAGAAGATTTCTCTCAGATCAAGAGTATGCAAGAAGCAGTGTCTTCCAAAATGGCCAAGGGCTGTCTCCAAGTTCTGGGCTAATGTGGATCCTATCTTCATATGCACACTGTATTTAAGGAAACTTTCAGTCAGTTAAAAGCACATACGGATCATTTAGCATGATTGCATTTGCAGGATTAGCATTAACATTTAAACCCTCTTTATAGTTGTGTAGGCGACATTCTTCTTAGAGTGATTTTTAAATAGAGGCGAAGAATGTGCATGGGCAGACCTAAGGCCTTATATTCTAAGCATTAAATCTGCTTTGTGAAATGTTACAGTGGCAACTGGACAACCTGAGTATGTTGTAAGTAATGACTCTTCATGCAAGTAGCTATCAACTGTCCCATAAATTTACAACATTAACTGACCTTTGCCAAAACAGAAGAACAAAGCATTCGTTGCACACTTCTGTCCTTCAGCTGGTCACAGGAACAGCTTTGGTATACCAACTGTAACCTTGAAGTAGTTTAAGGACAAGCCATCTACAATATGGAGTCTGAAAGAACAGGGCAAATGTCTTTTTCCAGAAAACATAAGTCATAGTAGTGATGTTCTTAGTAGTAGTGTAGTAGTGTAGTAGTGACTAAATGGAAAAGCCCTGGTAAATGCATGGTAAATGCCTCATTAAATCAAATGGCAAAATGAGTGTGTTGAGTCAAAGAGTGGAATTTGTCTTTTATCAACCTTTTCTCTATGTTTATCATTTATTTGAGTATAATTGTGCATGTTGGCCTCAAGCCCCTCATAAGGCCCTCTCTTCCTGAATCATTAGTATTGAGTTTCCCAGTCCAGCTTCCTTAATGGAGCCCCAGTTTCGGCCAGCACTCTGTGTGATGTTGGAGGAGGACCAGATGGGCCGTCTAAAGCACACTTCTGAATTTCCCTGTCCTCTAAAACCTCCATATCCAACTCATAGTGACAGACTCTGTCATAGGCTGTCAGCGCTGACAGTGGTTTAATTGCACACATCATCAGACACACATACAGAGAGCAGGGGGCCACAGTGACCTCCCACAAATGGAACTGTGATTCGGCCTTTAAAATGTATCAACAAATTCATTGCTGCAATACAGATGGGCACTTTTGTAGCATATACAGGGCATATACTTTACAGTCGCTCCAGACCTAAGAAATGGATATACTAGTCATTAGAAAGATGGTGAAAACTAGCTAGGTTTTGCCTCATTTTGCCAACTGTGGATTTAGCCAACAATAGCCAACTGAGGATGTTTGGATTTTTGTCAACTCAGTTTTTCAAATTTAACAAGGAATTAAATTAGTATTGTTTTAATATTTCAAATGATTGAATTATTTCAAATTCTATAAAATGTATAATCTATTCCAAGACCTGTAGAATCATGTGTAACATCCAAAATAAACAAAGCAGCTTTTTGTATATAGTTTCCACAAACTGGTTCTGCAAACATCAAAAGCCTTCCCATTCACACAGATCATCATTGCCAGTTCCTCTGTCAAAGAAGTTAGTTAAGGTGACCCACACTCAAATCAACTTCTTGTGTGGGTGCATAAGAGGTGGCAGGTCACTTCCTCCTGAGGTAAATGGGGGACAAATGTCATGCTCTCTGGTTCCTGTCACATGGGCAATCAGTGGCTTTTCCTTCCCTTGACGCTGCATGTGCCAGCTCTCTATTGCTAACTGCTGCTCATGCTGGTGTCATTAAAGAGTCTCCACCTGATTCTGACATTAGGAGGAGTTTCCCACACCTCCCCCTTGAGCAGATCTGCAAATAACCCCAATCAGCCATTTTTAGGGCCTGGGAAGAGGGCATGCGACAGTTAGGTCATCGTTGAGGGAAGTAGGTTTCTCGGCTGCCTCAAATGTAAATACAGTTATTAATCATGTTGAACTGTACACTGAATATATATCAGAGTATTATTCATTTGTTATATTTATGGAGATGCAAGTAATAAAATGTTGGCATTGCATTGTATGACGTTCTATTGCTCTGGGCCTATTAAGCAGTATCAAAGGAGATACAACATTTATTAAAATGTTGACCTTTTCAGGAAGAAATGTAGTGTGTGGTATCACTTATATCATTGGGCATCTTTTACATAAGCTGTTCATTTATACTGTGCAGTCAGAGCTGGATGGACCGGAGGCTCAGTAGATTTATAGAAGGTTTAGCAGCAGCGGGCCATGTCCAGCTGCTGTTATGGTCACGGGAATCAGAGGGAGCAGTGCACTCCTCTGTCTTAAACAATGGAGCAATGAGTGCCAGGGAAAAAAAAAGAGAGAGAGGGGTGCTGGGATCATGAGGCTGCAGTAAGGGTAAGAGTCCAAGGTTCTGCAGCGTCTGTGGAGTAGATCAGCCCTGCTCAGGGCGGGAGAGCTCTGCCCTTATCGTTATCGTTTAGGCAGGTGCAGGTTGTGTGTGTATGTGTACTAGTGTAATGGTTTCAGACATTGTCTTTAACGTTGTTCTCAAAATATTGAGTAGTTCTCTTGATGTGGTTCCTACAGATTATTTTTTATTTTGTTTTCTGATCGGGTAGCATTAAATTGTGAAGAACCTCACTTATACTTTCCCAGGGTGCATCTTATATTAATATTTATTTAATTTGCTGAAGTATAAGGCAAAGTAATATATTAAGCATATGATATCAAATAGGACATATTGAAGGAGTCCGTTCTAAAATTGCTAACATATTTTCTGTATGGTCACATATAAAATTTCAACAATAAATTATACATTTATTATTTTATATATAGTATGTTTTTACAGAGACACTTTTGGGAACTTTCTAGAAAATTCTTGGCTCTGGTTTTGTGCAGATCCAAGCACAATTCACTGATGTTATTTATTTTGGTTGGCATGCAAACCAATATTTTTGTTGTTATTTTCATGGTCAAGGGTGGAGGAGCTCCAAAGGGGATGTGACATTCAAAATCAGCTGATGTAGGACACAATTTGGTCCAAAAGAAAATGCATATGCCACCATCTCCCAAGACCCCCTCTTACCACAGATGCAGGGATAAGACAGCATTTTCTTTTTTTCCGGCACCATTTTCTAACACCCAGTTTCATGGATGATCACTACTTGTCACCCCTCTCCAACATAAAAATCTACTTCACCTGATTGCTAACTAAATACAACAGACTTACTTGTTTTATCACTAATCAATAAGAACAAACAAATCAGTTGTGATTACTGAAGGTAAAATTCCCAACCAAACCAAACAATATGCCTAACCACACCTTTTAATAATGTATTCATTCAAACCCAACCTTTTTACATTTGACAAAGTAATGGGGGGAAAAAAAGGGTAAAAGTAGCCAGATGAGATTCCTTTTCTACTTCAGGAAAATGCTTTTGGTGGTTAGTTAATGGCACTTTATCCTATATTTTACTGTTTCATTAAAATCTGCTCAAAGCCGTGTTACAGAACCTATACAGTATAATTCTTTGACATAGTGCCAAACTGTAAAACACACATTTAAAGCAACCTACTGGTTGGAATGCAGTACTTTATTACGGAAATTACAAATTAATATTACAGAAATTCTGTATAACTAAAATAGCAGAAATTGTTTCCCATTTATTTAGTTAGTATTTGGATTAAGTAGTGTATTTATGTTGGAGTGAAGGGGCATACATAGTGAACATACACTAAATGAGACAGGATTTATAATGCTGTACATGAGGTCAGGACAATATCTTTTTATCCCTGAGTCTGGGCAATTTTTGATGAAAATAGGTTTGAAAATCTCACTGTCTTTGGACTTTTAATGCCACACCCCCTTTTGTGCCAATCTACTCATGTCGGCCAAGTGTATTAATTTATGACCACAAAAATAGCAACAGAGCACAAATGCACAACAATTTGGCTTCACCCTGCAAAAACAGCAAAATTCCAGCGTTAACCAGCAAATTATGCTTAAGCTGCTTCATAAAATAGGGTCGTTGGTGTATGATTGCTGCAGATCGATTATTGTACTCAAGTACCTGCTGGTAAAAATAAATATTTATCACTGTCCTAATGGTTTTCATTAAACACTTTCCCAACAAGATCTAATGGTTTTAATGGTTTTAATAATCCTATATTCAATTACAGATCTGAGAAGTACTGATACAGTACTGTGCAAAAGTTTTAGGCACCCTATTTTTTTAGTACAACCTTTTATAGATTTTTTATTTTATGACTTCTACATTATCAAGTCAGTACAAAAACATTTTAGATTCCCAAACATTAGTTTTCTAGTGCAAAATTAAATGTTACAGAAAAATGTTTGTATGTCATTAAAGAAAGCAGCATATTAAGAGACACTTTTCAGACAAAAAACACAGTGAAGGCTGCTGGGTTTTGCTGCAAAAATAAGAAGCAAGTGCGAAAGTTAAAGTCTCCAGAAGAACTGTGGCTGGTTCTGCAAGATGCTCAATAAAACTTACCAGCTCATTTCCTTATGAAACTGCACAAATTGTACCGGAGACTATTATTTTTTATTTTAATTTGTATTTTTTTGTCACACCGAATATTGACTTTGTTTCATTTACTACTGTTTACTGCTCTTTACAGTATTTTTTTAAAATGTAGAAACAGTTAATTTCATTATTTTGAAGGCATCTTTGCTGTACAGCATTTCTTTGCATGTGCCTAAAACTTTTGCACAGTACTGTATATTTGCCAATTTTATATAGATAACTATGAGTGCTGTATATCAAAGCCTCATATATACAGCAAATATCACAAAAGTAAAACCCTATAAACAAACAGGAACCTTTTTTTTCTCCAGCAACATCCTGAATGATCTGTATGAATGTAAGCATATAGACTAGAGAGAACATGCTGAGGATTGACTTGGGACTTCATAAACTGGAAAAATGTATTTTACCTTTTCTACTAATCTCCTGTCAAAAGATCAAGACCAGGGTCTCCTAACTTCTGTTAATAATATGTTTTGTTTTCACTATGTACTATACATTAGGTTTAATGATCAGATGTTTTCGTATTCTGGTTGTAAACAATGCTAAAATTGATTTTCCTGTTTTAAGCCATACAGTTCCTTTAAAAAAATATTTTAGTACAAAGCTTGTTTGAAAGAAATATCCTGCATTTATTATAACTTTAAGCAATGACAGAGATAATAAACTTCAATGGGCTGACACACTGCTTCGGCACTTCTTGATGACATGATGACAATGGGCGTGCCCTATAACATTCACAGAAATTGAGGAAGTGCCAGGATGTATATGAGTGACATGGGGCTATGCTCTGGCTTGTCCTGCTGCAGATCCTGGAATGGTGTTTACTGTTCAAAGCCAACTGGGCCTTCCAGTTCTTGGCCACTTGATCGTGTTCAGCACAGCAAAGCTGCCCCCCCCCCCCCCCCCCCCCCCCCCGCCTTCAGCACAGCACCGCTCCTCATTGGCCACTTGTGTCGTCACGGAGACAACAGCTGTCTCTGGGATGAAGAAGCTACTTTTGGGGTGCCAGCCAGTCTGACTGCCTGCAACTGGAGAATCCCAAAGTCCCTCATGGCCTTCAAAACACATGCTCACAGGAGAGCATTTGGCTTGTAGAAAGAACAGTGCCCTCTAGAGGCCTGACAAATACCTTGTCCTAGTACAACTACAGATATTACTAACCCAGATAGTCATCTACTGAGCAATTTAAGGGTTAGGGATACTTTTTAAGTATTATATTAACATAAGTATTATTATCAAAACCATATCAATCACATATTCTCTATTTATAGTCAGTATAGCATTATGGGTTCATACCAGCCTAGTTGCATATATATTTATTACATTTGGCAGACACCCTTATCCAGAACAACATACATTTATCTCATTTATACAACTAAGTAGTTGAGTGTTAAGGGCCTTGCTCAAGGGCCCAGCAGTGGTGGTGCTAGGATTTGAACTCACACCCTACTGGTCAGAACTCTAATGTCTTAACCACTGAGCTACCACCACCTATTGCAGGCCAGCATGCAATATGTCCTATGTGTCTGTCTGATCCAGTTTGTCAGTGTGTGTTTGTCAGTTTGTCCATGTGTGTGAGGCTGTGTGTGTGTGTGTGTCCATTCTGTGAGACAGTTGAGCTGCCCATCATACTCTATGTAGAAGACCTTTCCCTAAGCTGCACCTGCTGCTTGCCCAGCACATTGGCCCAGCCGACTGGTCCAGGCTCTGTATAAGAGTCGGAGTCGGCACAGCCGCCCCACTGGGGATGACACACCCTGGCCTACAGCATAAGAGGACGCCAGCTTTCACGAAACCATGGATGTATGGACAGAATATTGAGGATTACACTTGGAGTAGGAGGAGAGACAGGAGGAAAGGCCTGAGAGTCTGTGTTTGGCCTCTGACCTGGATCAGCAGTCTGTTTGGATTGTATTGTTTTCAAGAAGTATGTTAGAAGAACTGTATAGTGTTATTGCTAATGGATGTTCAACTAAATTTATGATTGGTATTGTTAAAATATTATATCTTATTAGTAGTTTGACTAGTATTAATAGTTAATTATAGTTATCTTGTTCTGTTTTACTGTTTTTTTGCTGATACAGTTTTAATGCAGTAGACGTATAGACATAACGTTTCAGGTCTCCGGGAACTGATTTAGCGACTGCATTTACTGATAGCTGTAAATATTAGATGTACTATGATGACACTGTATCCTTGTGTTTTTTTTTCTTTCTATCTCCATCATCACAGAAGATACTTCCATGAAGACAACCAGACATTTAAATATGGATATAACAATAATAATAATATCTTGAGTTATAACATCTTGATAGTGTTATAATATTTTTCTGCCTTCCTATAAGTCAGTAGCCAGAGCAGGCAGGGCAGGTTATATAAAAATAGACAAACGGTTTAGGTTTCAGTCCAGGTCATCATGAGACAGATCTCCAGTAAAGAATGCAGAGCCAATACAGAGGAGATATAGTTTGTCCTGCAATGTTACTGTAAGCCTGAAACATGCTATGACGCTGTATTCACTTCACCTCTTGAGACATACTTGGATAGGATCTCTCTCTGTGTTTCTCTCTCTCTCCCTCTCTGTCGATTGACAGGCAGGGCAGGTGTGGGTTGTCCCACAATCCCCTGAACTCTCCACCTGTTCACCGCACACTCCCTTCAGCCCTTGACCAGATGACCACTTTTTTTTTTTTACCCAGTAGCCTACAGCAGCAACTGTGGCCCTTCATAAATAATGACTCGTCCAAAGACACCCTACCTGACACAGACTCTCTCTGTATGAACTGTTGACTACAGTTTACTGGTGTAGACCCTGCTCATGACCCTTGACTCCTGACATCGTATTTTATGTCATTGAAATGTTTTGGGTATGAGCATGGCTGAAAAAACACCAAGAGTTATTGTTTTTTTATCTATAAAGAGCAACTCATAAACATCAATTCATCTTTCTATGCATGTTCACAGATGATCTCCAATCATTGTAATTTGCATTTAATAAATGAGCTACATTTAATATGAATGAACAAATAGCCTAATGTGGTAATTGCTTTGTAAGTGAATTTTTGACCCCACTTTAATTATCTTTCCTCACTACTGTAATTACCTTTCTCTTCAATTAGCTCAGTGAAAGTTGTCATAAAAGGGTGTATTATATTTGTCATATTTTGACTCACTGACCAGAAAACCAAGCATACTAACTCTTTCGATAAGGCAATTTAGAGACAAGACAAGCTTTGATGACACATTTTAGTCAGACATTAGTCACTGTAACATTGATATAGCAACAATTAACGTTTAATCCCTATATATTTCTACTCATTTCATTGGGAGAACAGACATCTTAATAGATAAACAACAACATATTAATAATCACCACTCACAAATATTTGAAATGTACTAGGTATGAATCATGATACAGAGACTAGTATGTTAAAAGTGTCCTGATTGCGGCACTTCTTGTAGTCGTGGTGTCTGCCTACAAATTTAAGTACACAGTGTGTGCCCGGGTGTAAAATCAAGGTTAGGAGATAAATTTGGGTTCCCCTGAATAAACAATCGAAAACTATGAAAGCAGATCTTTGCAAACACAGCAGTGCCAGTTGGAGTCATGTTTGGCCCTCTGAGGGTGGCCTCATTACGATTTGAGAACTAAACTGGAAAGAATGTCTCTGTTGAACAAGCCAGTTTCCTCACCATGCAAAATCAAGTGAGGTAATTCGCACTTTAACAAGCGATGACACTATGCACAAAGTATGAGAACAGTCATGGCCACTGTCGATGACAGGCAAAAAGGATTTTTACCCTTAGATTACAGACAGTACTGTTCACACATTTTAAAGATGCACCGATGCTCCGAACACAAGATCCTTTTTTATTTATGTCAAAAGAATCCAGCAGATTTGTGTTTTTACTATAGGGCCATCACTGTAATTTTAGAAGGTGAGGAGTTCATGAGACTTTCAGTCAGGCAACAGCACAGCGCAGACTGCATGCACTCTCTCTGAAACTATGCTCAGCTTTTGAGTCAAGGCTCATTCATGCTGATGTATTATACACCATCCATCTATAACAGTGCAGTCATTCTCTTAGTCATTTGCATTCCCTCATACTGAAACTGAGGATAGCAGAATACAAGACGTATATTTTAAAGAGTATCATTTGAATGCATTAAAAAATGAATCAAAATTATTAAAACAAAAATCCAAACAGATAATGTAAAAGTCTGCCAACTGTTAAAATACATATGAAATCAAACATGTCATTTTTATGATTGAGTCCCCTTGGATGGCTGATTACAATTATATAGATTGAAGTTTAGATCAAATTTGGTCACACACTTCAAAAGCCACATTTTAAGACAGAGACTTTCTCAGCTTCATAAAGAAAAAAAAAATAACTCTGTTAGTTAGCAACTCAACTATTCATGTCTGAGAGTAAAGGGTACTTCAAAAAGGTAAAGGGTACTTTAAAAAGGGTTCTTTTATCCACAGAATCTGCATGCTAAGCTAGCTAAACTCATTAAAAATACATTTAAACACAAATTCAGAGTGATCATTTAAAAGTCTGCCAATTGTTAAAGTGCCCCTAGATGGCTATTTTTTAAGGTTAGACCACGTTGATGGCTATTTCCAATTATATGAATGTTTGGTTCCACACTTTTAGACTGACCATGCCCAAGATCACAAGACAAAGTAGTAAGGGTCATTCCATCTCAAGTGGTCCAATGCAGGTTGCTTGACTGTTACAAATTTTTCTCTCTCTTTTTTTTTGAGGGGTTACCTCTGTGTATTGGCATTGCAAAACCACCAGTTTTTTTTTAGTTTATTTTTAATTTTTATTTTACTTGGTGTAACTATGACAGCCATCTTTGTGTCATGGCATATTGTTTATACAGTTGTTTACGGAAACCTCAATATCTCAGCTCAGGACGGTCCTAGCTCCTTAGAGCAAAAACTGATCTCTAGAGCACATTACAAGGTACATATACATTTATAAACATTTTGCACATTCATTTTCCTTACACTTAGAACTTAAGTCCAAACGTAATGCTCAAGCTTGCTCACAGTTCCACTTTTAGGGTCAATTTATAATGGGAAGGGTTCGAGTGTCAGTCTTAATTTTTTTAGGGGGTATCTAAGTATAGTGTGCATGCAGAACATTTCAGATTTGGGAATTCTCTTGTTTATTTATTTATTATGGGGGAGAGAAAGTGCCATTTTAAAAAAATTCCCTCACTTCCGGGTTGAATATCTCTGGTGGAGATACAAACCTGATATTTTCACAGAAAAAATTTATTCACGCATACCAACTGTACACCTGTACCAGCATGATAGATCAGACAGGTTTGGCTACTGTTAAATAAAAATACAAATCAATACTCCTATACTGAAATCACACCCATGTGCATATAATTATTGCAAGCTACTTTATTAGCATTTGGTTAGTCACCTAGCTATTTGGGACAATAGAGTCTGTATGCAGATGGCAGACCAAGTCTAGATTGTAGAAATATGGGTGTATTTGGATTTTACAGAATTTCTCAGCAAAAAAAAAATATCTTTGTCAAAATATTGCCTAAGTTAAAGCAAGTCTATTTGGTCTGCAGACAGAAAGTCCTCATTTATGATCACTGACAGACATGTTGGAATTTCATAATTTCATATTTATGTATAATCATAGATTCTGGAATTGTTCCTGCAGAGATTTCAGTAGTTTATTGGGTGTTAAAAAACATTAAGCAAATTATCTACATTAAATGGCTTAAAACACATGTATTTATTTATATTATGTACTTACCTAATAACCTAATAACTTAAATTGACATTCTTTTGTATTACTTGGGTTACTGTTGTGTTATAATGTGTGGCCATGAGAGAACAGTAGATACTTACTGGAAATGTGTATACTAATGTTTTACTGGTATGAGCACTGAAAGTGTATGACTCTCCCTCTATCTGGGTTTGGAGTCTGAGTGTGCCATACTGGAATTCTATTCTTTCAACATGCCACAAAGCCTCACTACACAGGGATTATCCAGCCAGTTTGAAAAAGATGTGTGAAATTGTGATGAGCACGGAAATAATAGAGGAAAGTGTGTGTGTGGAGGCAGGAGGGGGGCCTTGGTGTGGGTGTGTGCATGCATGTGTAACGTATGCCGGGTGTCGCACGCTAGTGTGTAAGCTGATACGTGAGTGTGTATGCCAGTGACATAGGTGTAATGGTAGAGCTTCAGCATGTTCCTCTTATTCTCAGGGCTTTATTGAAAGATGCATAATAAAATGCTTTAGCTGATTAGTTCTACTTTTTAATTTTTTTAATAGGAAAAAAGTGTCCTGCTTAATGGTATGAGGAATCTAATTTTACACAGTGATATGATATGAGAGCTTATTGGCTGAGTTAGGGAAACGAAACATATTTCATATTGCCTATTGCCAAGCAGCCTTGATCATTTTAACCAATAATAAATATATTAGCAGTGTGACAATCTGTATTGGTACAAACTGCAAACTGATTCAGAGTCTAAAACTATAGGAGTGTGGTGGCCAGCTAATATTAAATAATTCAGCTATATACAGTGTACAGTCACTTCCAAACTATTTGAACAACCAGTTCATTTGTTTGTGCTATACACCAAAGACATTTGGGTTTGAGATCAAAAGTTTGATATGAGTTTGAGATTTCAGTTTTATTTCCTGGTATTTACATCTAGATGTGTTAAACATCATAAAACATAAATTATGTCAAACGAAAATGAAAGTAAATAACACTTAATATTTGGTTGCATATCCCTTGCTTGCAATAACTGCATCAAGCCTGTGACTCACTGACATCACCAAACTGTTGGTTTCTTCTTCTGTGATGCTTATACTTATACTTGTACTTCCACTTTTTCCCCCTGATAAAGTCCTTTGTTGAGTTGGCAGTGTGTTTTGGATCATTGTCTTGCTGCTTGATAAAGTTCAGATTAATCTGGATACATTTCTCTGTAAATTGGCAGACAAAATGTTCCTGTAAACTTCTGAATTCATTCTGCTGCAACCATCATGTGTTACATCATCAATAAAGATTAATGAGTCTGTTCCAGAAGCAACCATTCAAGTCCAAGCCATGACACTACCTCCACCATGTTTCACAGATAAGCTTGTAAGTTTTGGATCCTGAGCAGATCCTTTCTTTCTCCACACTTTGGCCTTTTCATCACTTTGGTAGAGGTTAATTTTGGTTCCAGAGCTTTCATGCCTCATCTCTATATTTCTTTGCGAATTCCAGTCTGGCTTCCTGATTCTTACTGCTGGTTTGCATCTTGTGGTATGGCCTGCATATTTCTGCTATTGAAGTCTTCTTCAAATGATGGATTGCGATACCTTCACCCCCATCCCATGGAGGTTGTTGGTGATGTCACTGACTGTTGTTTTTGAGTTTTTCTTCACAGCTCTCAGAATGTTTCTGTCATCAGCTGTTGTTGTTTTTTTTTTTGCTGACCCATGTCTGCTTCTTAGTACAGTAGTGGTTTCTTTCTTTTTCAGGACATTCCAAATTGCTTCTGCGATACCTCTGATTGATTTTCCGTCTTTTCATAGCTTCAAAATGGCTTGCTTTTCTCCCACAGACAGCTCTCTGATCTTCATGTTGGCTTATCCTTTTTAACAACAAATGCAGTCTTCACAGGTGAAACTGAAGACTAAAACCAAGAGTAGATGTTCAGAGATAGTTATTGTTTAAACAATTAATTTAACAGGAAACACCTATGTAACAAGAAACACTTGTCAGTCACATGTTCCTATATTTGTAATGAGATTGAGATGTAATGAGATTTTGATAGTTGCACAGAGAAAAAACATGTTAACATTTTAGAAGCACAAATCTTAGGGTGTTACAATAAACTGATGTGGTGACTATGGCATACTGTGATAAAAATCAAAATAATGACTTACTGTTACTTTATGCATTACTGCTATGGTTGAACCCTGATATAGACTGACAGTTGGAAACTTAAAAATGTGATTAATGCAAGCTATCTATCTGTTTTCTGTCAAGAGACATTTATTTATCATTTGTAGAAGGAGTCTCCAGTATTCTTAAGTTTTCTGCCACTGGAAAGTCTTTAATACGGAGGACTTTACGCTTTGAGTTTCTAGGTAGAGACAGAGAAAAAGGTTGCTGAGGGAATGACTGTTTATAGCTGTCATAATGGAAGTGATGACTAACTTGTTTAAATGTAAATATAAAACATTGTCTTTTATTCCTTACTTATATTGTCTAAATAAAACTGTGATATTGGGTTGTACAGTTATTCCTCATTAATTGTTCACCATATTTCTTCATTACAGATCAAATGCAAGTGTGTAGACTAGTTATGAAGCAAAAAATCTGGTACGCCACACTACGGTTTACAAGAGCAATGCACAAATGTAATGTACTCTTACTTCATTTTATCCTTGACTTACAGTATATACTTGACCTTTTATCTTTGACTTTGTCTGTTCTGTGACACTTAGAATATTTTCTTATGTTATTGGTCCTATCTGATCACATGTATTAAAAATCAAAGTGAACGTCTTCATGAACTATCATTTGTCACGTCCTGAAAACAGAAGCTCTATAGCTTCATTATAAGGTCTACATAGAGTCTACATCCAGATTTTTTTTTTTTTTTTTTTTTTTTTTTTTTTTTTTTTGTGAAAGAAACATTTGCAGAGCTGCAAAAGCTGTGCTGTTGACAGATCATCATTTAATTAAAGGAAAGCTTGTGCGCTTCCATGTGACCATAACTACATGTCTAACACAGGATGTCCTGTACATATAGCCTTACTCTTACACCTTACCACAGGAAGATCTGAGGGCTTCTCACACAGCTGGGCTTCTTGAGAGTGGCTATTCTGCAGGGAGCTAATTGGGCTGCTGTGTGTGCAATCCTCAAGTGACTTTTATTCAGGACATGTTCAGCTTATTTCCTCATTACAGATAGTAGACTAATGATAAATGAAATCCAATCATAATGATTGTGCTTACTATAGAAGTTTTTCTTTTTAATTTATCAGTAGTAAATATCCTTCATTGATTAAGGGACATGTTGTAGTGTGACCCATTAGAGCCGCAGGATTAATTATATGTGTATTTTCCTTGGTGAACCTGTCAGGAGCAGTGTTTTGATCAGAGAGGCAGATTAAAGGATTGCTGTGTAATGTAAACTTTAATTGGCCCTGCAGCAGAAGGGTGAGAAAAGCCTCTGGACAACAACAGACTGTACCTGAGTCAATTGAAAGAAAAATTAAATGCTGTATTATAAATATTTTGGCGGGAAGAATTTGAAGCTGTTGTCAATTCAGAAGTATCCTGGCCTGGATGTAAATAAAGGAAAATGTGTACCAGCTTGTTAACATTCCAGCTTCAAATGGTTGTATTGTTTTTTTTGTGTGTGTGTTTCTGTTTAATGAATGCATGCATACATATAGACATGCAGACACACACCATGAGGAGCTGACACAAGTTGTTTTATTTCAAAAAACTGTCAGCAGCCACTAGCAAATCCAGTTGAACATCTGCACCTTCTCAAACATGGTGCTTTTTTTCTTGGGCAATAAGTCTCTCTCTCTCTCTCTCTCTCTCTCTCTCTCTCTCTCTCTCTCTCTCTCTCTCTCTCTCTCTCTCTCTCTCTCTCTCTCTCTCTCTCCGATGGTCTTCTGATGGGCCAACACAGCTTTCATTTCAAAAAGCTGGTGAAAATGGTCCCATGGTCCACAGCTGGTCCAGAGGACCTTTCTTTGAAATCAGAGCCGGCTTTCGAGTTGTTTGCATACCACATGTAAGCAGTGTGTGTGTTCGAGGAACCGCATTAATTAATGGACAGGATCATGCCGGTCCCTCCAACAGACCCAGTCTCTCACTTGACTTCCGCTTTCTGTGACTGAACACATCCGTGACTATCTAACCATTCCTATAGGCAACGTTTTTTTGTTTTTTTTTTAACCATATGAAGACACATAATGTAACATTTAATTTGTGTAAATGTCATCTTTCTTGTGATGAGGAGTGTTCTGGATGCAACTGTAGTCTGACTACAAATGTATCCTCTGATCAAATGCCTCAAACAAACCAACAGTAGCCCCTGTGAATCAGAGGTGAGTGTATTCAAGGTGTGGATCCTGTTTCCCCTCCCAGCGTCCTCTGTAGTTCCTCTAACAAATGGGGCTTCACTCTTAACCATGTATTAGTAGCTTATTAGCATCCAACTGAGAGCCCTTCACACTCTGACTTTTTCACTTCTGAATATCTTGGACATACCACTTATTATACCCACCATCCTTACATCCCCTAAACACTTTAGTTGCTCAGTGTCACGAGAATTAGAGGTCCTGCTCTAATGGGCCGAGTGTGATATCCAACAGTTTGTGCCCCCAATTTCTCTCTCTTCTTTCCTCTCTACCCCCCAGAATGAGGTTAGAGTATTAAGCCATTAATTCCTTTCTGTGGTTCTCTTAAAACATATTTTTCACCTATTATTCAAATTTCTTTATCATGGTTGTGCAGAGAGGATATCTCTGATCTGAATAGTACAGTATATTCACTTTTCTTTCTTATTCTCCTCTTCTATGTTTAGGACAGATGCCGAATGTCTGAAGTGTCACAACACTTCCCAGCCATCTCTCATTATCCCATGCAGATGTTAAACAGCCAGCCAGTGTGAGTATTAAATGGCCTCAAATCTAATCGATATCAAAACCCTATTAAGACTCAAGGGAAACACTAAGCCCTATGCTAGCTCTCAGATTTCACCCACTCGTAAAACTCTAGATTTTTTCTTTCTCAAAAGCCAGTGCTGCACGGATCACACGCTGTCCTGACTTCAAAGCTGACTTGGCATCAGAGGGCTATGCTTCCATGGCCTCAGAGGGTCTCAGTTCCACCTATTCTCTCTCTGCGTTAGCATCCCTAGATAGTCTGGCTGGTCTGTGTTTGAAGTGCATAATCAAGCGAATCACACATTAGCTTTTATCTCATGGCGAGGCCCTTCATTTTGGACCCCTGAAACAAAAGCATTAATAAAACCCGTTGGCAAACCCGTGGGTCCAACATGGAAAAATGATCCTGGACTAGTATTACAAAGGCACGGTTAATGGGAATTGAAAGATTAAGTGGTGGTTGTGTCCATAATGACTTTAAAGCAGTTAATCCTCTCCATCTGGGTCTGGCAATTGTTTGATATTTATGGTTGATCATCAGGCTTAATTGGTTTGTTATTCTTTATGAATGGCATATGAATGGAAGGGGGTGGAGTGTTTAGTTTTCATTCAGGTCCTTTGTTCTTCACACCATGATACTGGTTTCATCTTTTTCCCCCCATTTTCTGGTACTTTTTTGTTAGAGGGAATTGTGTAGGTCTGTCAGAGGGTCATTTGGAGCAGACATTTTAAGCTGGATGGCCATGTTCAGTGTGTTTCAGCCTTAGAGAGGATTACTGATATATTAGGTCAGAGAGAATTTCTCACAGCAGAGCAGAACTCAGTTTATATCTGTATGAAATATGAGTATATGCCTCCTTCCAGCTTGCTTCTTTTAACACAGCTAGATCTGGAATGTGTTAATTAACCATTGTTGTGATTGACCTTTCTCTGGCTTAGTTCATGGTTGAATCCAACATTCATATAATACTTAATGGATCTACAAAGCAGTCTACACAGCATTCTTAAGACTTTTTCCTGTATGACTCTTGATGCCAGGGTATTGCACTGAGTGCGTCACTGCATGTGTCTCATGGCTGATGGCTCTGCAAGACTCCACCTTTAGCCCATTTATGTGATGGATGGTTTTATGGCTCTATTCTTGTCTTCAGTGTCAGTGGGAATCCAGCCATGCAGAACTTAGTAGGTGACCTTTCTTTATTTCTCTCTGTTTGTTTTTTAAATAGGTGACTCGTATAAAATGGCAGAGTATAAGATGACCCGCTATATTCAGTATCTTTTTAAATAGCCTTTTGGCAGATTAGTCTGGTAGACGTGCCAGCAAATATAATAGTGTGCATGCTCATCTTTATTGCTAAACATTGTATATGGAGGTTGTGTCATGCTTGTACTGTATAATATTTCAAGAAATCTTGCATAGCTGTTCTCATCATTAAGAAAAAAATTACCAGAAAAAATGTGTTTAGCTACATGCATTTGATACATGAGGTAGATTCTGGGGTATGTTTTTTTTTTTTTTTTTTTTTTTTTTTTTGTGGTTTTTTTTATTTTATTTATTTTTTATGCTTCCATGTATGTTTGTCCATCTCTCTTCATAACCTTACAGTCACTTTGTAGTAGAATAAAAACCGACCACCAGAGGGCTCTATGTAGCATCAGCGGCATGTATACCACTGTGTCTAAGAATAATACTGAAGTTTGCATCTCCAGTTTTCAGTTAAAATAAAAGCAACAACGTGATAATAGCAGTGTGCAGTGCAATCATTAAGAACCCACATGCATTCACATCCACAAACAAAACTATGAGCCATAAACAAAAAAACAACTTGATCCCAGAGACATGCGGTCTTCAAACAAATGCTGACAGCCCTCACTGCATGTTCAGGACTTTTGAAAGGGTCTTAATGTTGGTGGAGTATTAACCACGTGGGGTAGAGAAAGATGACAGGTGACATAGTTGACCCTGTAGCTTGCATCCAGTGGGAGCTGTAAGCCACGCTGTGCTAACCTGGTTACTAGTTATTGGCCATGTAGGCTTAATGACCACCGAGGCCTGTGTTTTTTTTTTCCATTTTAAACAAATCATTAAGATAAAACCAATTAACACCATTCATGAATGAACTATAAGTTTATGAAAATGCGGTGTGCATTCTGAGAACTTCTGAGAACCCCACATTAAGGTCCCTCTCTAATAGTATATATTATCATAAAATTATTTTTTACTTTCAGCTGCATCCTTTACACATGACTGTACATAATATTGCACACATATTGTACATTATATGTTCTGGTGGGCTGTAGAGGGATGATGTGTAGCTGGTGTGTGCTGTGTGCCAGCATAGAAGAACTTGGCCCCTCTCTCCAGCCATCACAACCCCTCCATGCTCTTTGTCTGCCATTAAATCTCCGAGGCTAAAATCGTCACAGTGTGCTTTTCCTCTGTTCTTTTGGCTCTCTCTTTGCCTGTGCCAAGCAGCTAAACACCAGTGAAGCCTCAGTCAGAACAGCCAGTCCACCCAACAGCAGGTTAAGGCAGTGGGCCCACAGCTGCTCGAGTGTCTTGTAAAACACAATACAACACTGAACAAAAGCACCAGAAGAGGAATGTGAAATGATAAACACTAGGGTAAAATTAGACTTGGTTGTGAATTGCTTAAACTAAAAGTTCAGTACTGAAGAGCTTAGAATCAATGTTCTCTATAATATAAAACCCATTTTGTTGCAGGTACATAAAAAGATTCTATGCCACTAGGTTTCAAAACATTTGAAGGAAGCTGTTGAAAAGATAATCGTCTCCAAAATGTGAATTGTGCTACCAAAAATGAATACACAAAAGTATATAACAAAAGTATATAATTATAACAAATGAACTCAGCTTGTATACTGTATTATGTTTAGTTTTTCATTTTGTATATTGCTTGAAATGGCAAAACCCCTTTAATGTGTTGTAGCATGTACAGTATGTGAAAGCCTCGAGTAAAAGAAAGTATATACCTGACATTAATGTGTAAACGATTAACAGACATATCATTGATTAATTGATTAATGTATAAATGATTAAACAGACTTATAATAATTTATAAGTTGTACTTGTGAGCTTAAAGTAGCGTGCGGCATTCTCAATTATTCTCATGATATTAAACCTACATCATTTATATCGTTGCATATCTCTCAGTTGTATCAAGCCCAAAATTTTATTTATGTAATACAGATAAACAGTTGACTATAATGCAGTTATTAATACACCTAGAGCAATGAACAATGAATAATAGATATGAAACCTGAAATCAATAATGATAAATACTCTGAAAATGCATGACATTTTATACATTGCAATGTTTATTATGCATTATGAATTGTTAACAAAAAAAATGTAAAGAGTTACCATAGCCTTCCTGTCTCCTCTAAGTCTCCTCTAAGCTCTCTCTCATTAACAAAGCATTTCTGCCCACAGAACTGCCACTCACTGGATGTTTTTTAGTTTTTGCACCATTCTGTGTAACCTCTAGAGACTGGTGTGCATAAAAATCCCAGGAGATCAGCAGTTTCTGAAATACTCAAACCAGCCTGTCCGACACCAACAGCCATGCCAAAGTCACTGAGATCACATTTTTACCAATACTGATGTCTGATGTGAACATTAACTGAAGCTCTTGATCTGTATCTGCATTATTTTACATTGTGTTGCTGTCACATGATTGGCTGATATATTTACACACTAACTGTTTTTTTTGTTTTTTTTACCATGCCATGACAATTATATTAAATTTCTTATATTTCTGTTATACATGTCCTATGTGTAATGCAGTGGTACCTGCTGTATAACTGAAGTCTTTGACAGGCCAGCTATACGATGATACATAGCTATGACAGTATGACAAATCTCTGCTTCTCTGGCACCTGTAGCAATGAGCTGTCCTCTGCTGGGCGGGCAATTAGAAATGCTGGTTAAGCATAGAGTCTCTAGGGAGAGCCGCAGGCACTGTAAAGCCTCTCAGTGAACTCACACACGCACATGCACCCAGCCTGACGCCCCCATTTGCCAGTAATCCTTCACAGTTCAGCCAGTGTAGGCGTTGCACGCGAAAGCTTCAACACCCCATGCCAACCACCTTTAACACCACTGACCTAAAAGCATGACAGACACACATGTGCATGAATACACACACACACACACACACACACACACACCCCACATCACCCCATACACATGCAGGCCTTGTGTGGAGGATTTCTCTTCATCTCTCTTTTTTTTCCTCTTTTTCATGGGGGCATCTTTTTTTTTTTCATTTGCTCTACGACATTTGTTCATGCAGCTGAACATGTGCAGCACAATTTCTTGATTCTTCCAGGGGCAGACAGCTGCAGTGCAAATTACACTAAAGCCGTTTGCTTTGGGAGGATTAGGGCCATACAGTGTGTGTGGAGTGGAGGCAGGGGGTTCAGGCTTCCCCATGGGTCATATTAACCCCATCCAGGCCAAAAAAAAAAAAAAAAACTCATGCACATTCGGCACCCTCACTGAAGAATTGGGGCAGGGCATGAGACTCCTACTGACCCTTATGAAGACAAGAGAATGGCCTAGATATCAATAAGTCACACTAAAGTATTAAAGGAAGTAAAAATCATGATCGAATTGATTTCCTGTGATGAGATATATGGATATGTGCTCTCAAATACGTGTTATCTGTGATTTTGAACTAGAAGTTTATACTGTATGGGTTTCCTGGCCCTGGAAGGGCAGATTTTAAGCCGCCACTTCACCCCAACCTTGAACATGAATCATTTTAGCACCGAAAATATATTGATTTCAACAGGAAGAAGTTAAAACCCCCTGAAAAATTGTGTCGGTAATATGACGCCTTGCAGCAGAGAGAAGGGATTTTCGTTGTACTAAGAGACTCTTGTGTGTACAACTCTTGCCCCCGTCTTCAGTCTCGTCAAATTGGCAAACTGTGCCAACTAACAAGCCTTTTATTTTGGCTTCTCGTGACTGATGCAGGGCCAGGAGTCTTATCCGACTGGGCAAGGAGTATGATACATTTGTTCTGTTGACAGACTTTGGTTAGACCTTGACTGACTTGAAAAACATGAAGAACATGCTAAATTCCATTTTATTCCATGTTAAATGGCTTGAGTTTGATCAAAAACAGGGTACCAGATCAACCATTTACAAAATAGTTACATATTTCCTGATTATAGAGTATATAACGACAACAAATGAGTTTTACAATAAGTTTTTTTTTTTTAAATATGATATCACTATTGCCAATGTCGAAGAGGTTTGAAAGCATTTGTAGTATGCTTTCAAACAATTTGATATGTTTCCATAAGTTTTACCAGGGGATATAACTCAGTCAGGAAGAATTCTGACAGAGCACCATGTCATTGCATCTGTATGCCAATTTGGGTTTCTTCCTCTTACTAAGACTGAAGGAATTTGCTTCTCACCTATTGTAAAAAAAAAAAAAAAAGAAAAAAAAAAAAAAAAAAAAAAAAAGGCCATTTTTTAGAGAAGCAGTGTTAACAGACAGATTCCATGTGTTCTGGGGTCTGGGCCCATGATTCCATGCTTTACCAAGAAATCTTACTAGACCAGATGAGCTAGAGGATGGTTACTGACATTAATCAGTTGTTTGGATCTCTGTCAGATTAACAAAGGTCAGTTTACATATTCTAGTAAACATTTTAAATATGTTTCTATTTTTCCAGACCTGTAAGCAGGTTGAGAAACGTGTTTCCCTTCTGTGAATCTCTCTCTGTTAGAGTCAGATTGATGAACCACTACAAAACAACACTTTTCAAGAGGCCTACCGAAGATGTGTAGACAACACTTGACCTGGGCTCAAGCAGTGCGAAACCTTACACCACCTCTCTGGTGAAATGGAACCTGTTAGTACCCCACATCTGGGTCATGGCAAGTGTAGGTGGTGTGTATAGTGGTTCATGTTTGCGGTCATTTGAGTGTGTGTTTGTGTGTGTGTTTGTGTGTGTGTGTGTGTGGTGTGTGTGTGTGTGTGTGTGTGTGTGTGTGTGTGTGTGTGTGTGTGTGTGTGTGTGTGTGTGTGTGTCTGTGTGTGTTAAAGCTGTATCACCTCAGTGATTAGAAAACCACCTGCAAGTATCTAGGTGTCATTATCTCTTTGTGGGACTGTGTAGTCTTATGTGGCAGTGCCCTAGCTGACACGCGAGTGTCTTTATGACCACCCACACACACTGATAGCTTGCTCATATTTATTTGCTGTCCAGTGCTGTGTTTTCAGATGCCGTTCTTCATCAACTATGCTGGGATCCTTACTGATTTGCTGTCAGGGCTCAGGAATGGGCAGTATTTTGGGGAATTGAAATAAGTAAAATACATAACACAGAAACACACAATAAATTTGCAAAATGCTATATCTCTGAAGGCAGCACTTTCCATTTGTAAGCAAGTCAAGAACAGGACAGCAGCTTCCAAATGTCAGGAAGGAAATGGAGACGTGTTGACTTATTTGTTTCTACTGAGCATGTTGCAAAATCCTTAACTGCTGTTGTTTGATATTTACTATATTTAAGTGTATAAAAAATTTCCCATGGTCAGTAATTCAATTGAATTCAATTTTGATGTGTATTGGCTTTAACAATAGACATTATCACTGCAGCTTTACAGAAATCCAGATCTAGAGCTACAGTACTGTGTAGTTTTAGGCACATGCAAAGAAATGAAGAGATGCCTTCAAAATAATGAAATTAAATGTTTCTACATTAAAAAAAAATATGCCATAAAGTGCAGTAAACAGTAGTAAATGAAACAAAGTCAATATTTGGTGTGACAAAAAAATAAAAATAAAAATAGTAGTCTCAGGTACAATTTGTGCAGTTTTGTAAGGAAATTAGCTGGTAGGTTTTATTGAGCATCTTGCAGAACCAGACACAGTTCTTCTGGAGCCTTTGACTTTCACACTTGCTTCTTATATTTGCAGCAAAACCCAGCAGCCTTCATTGTGTTTTTTGTCTGAAAAGTGTCTCTTACATAATATGCTGCTTTCTTTAATGACATACAAACATTTTTCTGTAACATTTAATTTTGTGCCAGAAAACTAATGTTTGGGAATCTAAAATGTTTTTTGTACTGACTTGATAATGTAGAAGTCATAAAATAAAAAATCTATAACAAAGTTTGTACTAAAAAAAATAGGGTGCCTAAAATTTTTGCACAGTACTGTATATCCCAAATGAGCGAGCCAGAGCAAACAGATTGAGAAAGAAACTTTGAGAGGAATCAAACTGAAAATTGAACCCATCTATTTCAGCTGACACCAGATAGTGAGAGTTTGGTAATTGCAGGATATGTAATACAGGAAAAAATGGCTGATAGTACTAAAATATTTAAACAGAATGTTAGGCATAAGCATAATGTGAATAGGAGTCTTGGCTCTAAGACAGGTTTTGGTGGACTATAATACATTCAGTTTTTGAAAAGTGCAAATCTCTAGGGAAATATTATCCACTGCAGCATGAATCCTAAATGCAAATCAGGTCAGTTATTAATGGTGTACATACAGTTTTACAGGCACCATTATTTAACACCATAATTAAATGGGAGAAAAGGAAAGTAATAACAAAAAATGCTAGTTTACCAAAACTCCATATGCACAGTAACCATCAGATCTGTACTTTTATTTAAAAGAGGAGCTGTTAGCAGAATTCATGACTAAAGAAGTTGATTTTGTAGGCTAGATGTAAAGATTGAGACTGTATCCAATCCCCAAACCCCAAAAGTTCATAAGTTTATAAAAGTTTACCCCAAACCCCATTATTTTCATCATTCTATAGGGTGTCTGAAAAGTCTCCATACATAGTGGAAATTAACACTTTTTAGCAAAATGTAAACTTATGTACAAAACATCCTCTACATGATTGTCATTTCTTTGTAAACACACACAGAGTCGTCTCTCCCAACTTTGGCTCCCAGTTTGGCAACAGTGTCATGAGTGATGTGCTTGCCATGTTTCCTGTTAAAGTTCATCGCAGCCTTGTGACAGCTTCCTGATCCAGCTATGAGAAAGATTTCAATACGTTCTTCTTTTGTTGAAGGCATTCTTTTAAAGGCTATCTTGGAAATTTTGGAAGACATTTTGCTAGTGTCAATTTCCTCTATGTATGGAGATGTTTGTGACGGCCTGTAGAATCTGCACATTTTGATCATTGCAAATATGGTGGATCATGATATACTGTGACTTTGCTCAGGTACTGTGAGGTGAGACTATTCAGTGTTTTAAGGGTTGGTTATAGTATTTTGTCGTGTAAAGTGAAAATTTACTGGGAGCCAGTGTAGTGTTGATTAGCTAGGGGCAATATGATCAAACTTTCTAGTTCTAGTAAAGACTCTGGCCGCTGCATTCTCACCTAACTGAAGGTTGTTAATGTTTTGTACTGTACCGTCAAACAGCAAGACATTACATTAGTTCAACCTAGAGGTCATAAAGGCATAGAGAAATTTTTCCGTTATGTAACAATATAATATTTCTTAGCTTAGCAAAGTTTTTGATATTCAAAATGGCTGTCCTAGTAATATTATCTATGTACATGAGAGTCAAACATGAGACTGGAGTCAGTATGAATGTTCTACAAATCTAATTGTATGAAATCTGGTGTTATGAGTGAGATTTCTTTTAGTGAAGGAAGAACATTGCCATTGACCTTTACTGATAGGTGTCAGGCTGGTTTTCAGAGTGAGACACAGCGGCTGAGGGAAGCTAAACATTTCCTAACAAAGCCCCTCCACTGGGGAATTCAGCCTTGGGAGCAGCTGCAGAAACAAGAGCCCTACCTGCAGATGCACAGAACTCAATCTAGGAAAGAGCTAGCCTCTAATCCTTGAATGTTCCTTGGAGAATTGTCAACAACTTCAAACAGCACTACAAAAACCGAGGCCAGGATTTTATGTCTGGGGACTTTGTTGCCAAGATTTTTAAGGACATGCAGACGCTTATGCAGTACAATAGAAGGCACAATGTGTTAAAATTGTTCCTGATACTGAGAACCACTGACTGTTTTTTTTTTTCCTAATTCTGTATAATATAATGTAGACATTCCTATAAGAGCCATAACACAATCGTAAGCAGCTCAATTAATTTTCCCTTATACCACTTCTTAAATGATGAGCCTGAAGAGTATGTACTTAATATTATGAGCCACTTATAGACTCACAAGCTTGCTAGTATTTACATAAATATTGCGTACTGACTGTGCATGTCAGAATAATGCTAACCTGCCTAAATATATTTAACCTCTAAGCACAGCTTTAATACCCTTGTATAGTTTTCTAACAGTTTCAGTTTGTGAGCAATTTTAACATTTATTTTAAAATTCCCAAATTTTCTTAACTTGCTATCATTTGAGCAATATAACCAATATCTATTGAAACAAACACACACTTTCATATTCAAGGAGATAATAGATGTGCACAGGTGGGATTAAAACATCAGCACCTAAACACAAGTGCTATAATATAAATATTATTTTCAAAAGAATGAAATATGATCATTAAGTCATCTACAGAAATGTATTGCTCCGCAATTCACACTAAATGGGTCATTTTGGCTCAAACAGTACATCAGGGTTAATGAAGGGTAGAGTCTTCTGCTGAGGAACGGTTAGTGGTTTATGGTGTTGGAGGTGGTGTGTGGCGTGAAGCGTGCCATGGACAGGGCTGCAGTATCCGTGGTGACCGCAGAAATGACAGCTGCAGGTGCTGACACAGGGCCTGGAGGAGAGCAGACGGCCCAGTGGCAACTGTTGGCCTAATGCTGCTGGGATAAATAATAAAACAACTGCTAGATAAGGACTCCTATTCACGTGAAAAAGACAGGGAGAGAAGAGGAGAGATGGGGGAGGTGAATGAAAGGCATAACCCATGGCGGAAGCCTAAATCCAATCATCGCCCTTTGGCAAGAGATATCATGGTTGAGGTTTAATTAAACAGATGTTGCGATGAATATTTCAACTTGGGAGAAACTCGATATGGAGCGAGGTGATGTAATTTACAGAGGGATCAGTAAATAAGGCCAGAGCACGCGTGGATGGGGTGCTGAAGCTGTGGTTGTGTCATGCTCCTCAGTGACCCCGTGTGTGTGTGTGTGTGTGTGTGTGTGTGTGTGTGTGTGTGTAGGAGAGTTCCACTAAGAGATAGTGCATAAAACTCTCTTAATGACAGGTTTTATACAATTCTCTGTAATTCAACACATATTGAATATCAAAAGTTATAAATTAAGTTTATTTTGGAAATATGGCAAAAGCCATAATGATTATAATTGTAATACAAGCAGATATTACGGTTGACTGTTGTGCTGAAAATGGAATGGACAGAGAGACAGATTTATGTAAGTGTATAAGTGAAAAGTTTGAGAAAAAACGAGTATATGGAAGATTAAAGCTTTCTGTGCCATACTACATGATAGCTGACATTACATTTGCTTTTTGAGTGAGGAAAGGACACACACACACACACACACACACACACACACACACACACACACACACACACACACACACACACACACAAACAAATAAACAAACAAACAAACAAACAGAGTCTAATTATTGCTCTTTGTTGTCTATATCAACTGACTTGTATTGCTGTAAGTTAATAATGCTATGTCTAATACCATAATGCCATCTGACCCAAACCCAAACCTTAACCTGAGTACGTAGTACAATATTTGTTCCTGTCATCATGCAGACTTTTGGTCCCCACAAAGCAGTAAATACATGTCCAGACAAACACTAACACTATCGCCCTCTCCTGGTACTGAAATTGTAATACATGCCAAGGTTGTCTCCTGTATTAAATTCAGTGTATGTATGTGTATACGAAATTATACTTTTACTATTATTACTACTACTTCTATTAGTAATAATATTACTACTATTAATACTGCTAATTCTACTAATACTACTATAACTACTTCAGTGCTATCATTACTGCTACTGCTACTAATAGTATATCTACTGCTGCTACCAATACTACTATTAGGGATAAGACCATGAAGATTTTTAAAAAAGCATGTTCCATTAAATACAGTAGCCAGAAGGTACTTAAGTGCTGGTGTAATGTGACCCTATGGTGTGGTGCATGCCAAAATTCTGGCAGTATCATTCTGAACCTGTTGTAAATTTATAACACAGCTCTAGGGCAGAGTAAGGGAATCCTGTCTAGTCAAGTGAACTGAGAGAAAATTCAGTACAGTAAACCTAAGTCGCCAGTGTTTATTTAACATGCACCTAAGCTAAATTCAAGTTAAACTTACGTCTACTGAGTAACTCTGTTGTGAATTATGATGCTCCACTTCTGGACATGAAGCTGCTCAGTGTAATTAGTGCTGTTTTTGAAAAGGTTTCATACTTAATTTGATAGTGAGCAAGGTTTGCATGGAATGCAGAAACTTGATCTTATATCAGCACTCCTATTTTGAGATGTTTTGTGGCCTCAAAGGTTGTATGCTGCTCTTAAAACAGTCTTGTAATGCACCTCTTAATATCTAGCCAACATGGACTGGACAGCACTAGCTCAGACTGATGAGCTTTCTCCACCTCCTCTGGGTTTCTTTCCTCGTTGGCCCAATATGCCTGGCATCCAGCAAGCTCAGCAAAGAAACTCTATCTGCTTTTTGCCTTGGGACTCTGGCCCTGAGTGTAACTTTCCCATTAACTAAAACAAATGCTGCCATATTTTTAGCCTCTGTAATTACCCTGCCTCAGCATCCTGGCTCTCAGAAGAAGCATATATATATATATATATATATATATATATATATATATATATATATATATATATATATATATATATATATATATATATATATATATATATATATATATATATACCCTCCACTGTCACCCTGCTGGCTAACCCCCTACCGTTGCTCGGACACATCTAACCCGCCCCCGTAATATGAATCTGGAGTAAGATCATTAAAATGAGGTGGGGGGTGGGGGGTGATGCTGATGTCCCTGTGACGTGAGCTGCAATATAGAGGTGTGATTTTTCCACTTGGATCATATGAACATGTTCTAGGTATGACGCTGACAAATTACATGCCTGTTTTTTTTTTAATTATGCAGCTATGTTTGCATATTACTTAAAATGATAAAAATAAGCATGAATTCATCTACCGTTGGTCATTTGCTTATTATATTATGTAACATTACATCTCCAGTGTCAGAGAAGAAAGCCACGCAAACAGTGCTACGACTGCACAACAGATCCACTTTAGCTGCTTCAACACAGAGCGAGCGTGTTATCCGTGTCCACTCATCTCAAAATCCGTGATTAAAGGCATTCTCCGTCCCTTAGAGGCCTCTTGGCACTGACAAAAGCTGTCATTCCTCTGCGAGGTCGGAGTGTGCCAGCCAACAGCTGCAAGGCTCAAGCCTATCCAGCAGAACTGCCGCCTGCCCATTAGTGCAATCCCAGCAGCCGCTGGGCCACCGGGTGGCCAGCGCCATGCAAGTGTTAGGCTCAGGAGCCTGAGCCACCAGAGGCCCAATCTAGTCAATACCACCATTGTTTCATGATAGTACACCCAGCTTCTGCAGCAACACACTGAGGTCCAACACATGGTGCAATATTAATTTCACCATCTTAACAAAGTCATACCCAATACTTAGCATGATGTGATATTTAATTACATAGGGTGACCAAAGCTGGCTTGACAAAACCAGAAATGATTGATGCAAGCTGTTGGATGAAGCTCTAATGAGTAAATTAAAGAACTAAATAAAAAATGATAGCCTGTCTGGTTATGTAAGAAAAAAATGAAGGTGTATGCATTTTTTTCAGAACTTGAGAAGGTTATCTGTCCACTCCAGTTAACTAACGCTGTCAGAGTGTCAAGTCTAATACAAGTGAATGCCAATGAGTCGAAGGTCTGTTGATCTTTGACCTGAATCTGGCATGTGTGCAGTGCTTTAACAGAGCTTTTGTGGGCTAGTCTACAATAACTACAATAAAAGACTGACATAAATGACATAATTCCTTCACTTATGTTTACAAAACATAGACTTGACAGACATACCAATGTAACTATGGTATAAGCTATAGTTTGCAAACTATAGTTAGTTGTTTTGTTTTTTCCATAAGGGTCACTTATGAACAACAGAAAAACACTCAATAAAATTTGCTGAAGAACACATCCCATGTTTAATGACCAGTAACCTACACAGTCTGAATTAATGCATTTTTACTATCACAGTGGCCATCAGAGCAATTATTTTGTCATGCAGCGAGCTGGATGAGTGCTGAGATTTAGCATGCCACCTGATATATCCAAGCTACCGGGAGCTGCTGTGGACGTGTCACTAAATACTGTAGCACACATCTCTATACCGAGCTCTCGGTACACACGTCTCACACTCCCTCCACCCATTGGGTTTCTGACCTCAGTGAGAGATCGGGAAAATGCTTAATCAGTCGTCTAAAGATAACACAGTATGGGAAAATATCTGAGCCTTTTTAAATTAGTGTTTCTATCCCTTGCTATTTTGAGATAGGAGAAGTGATCATGTTACAAAAAGTGGTTCCAAGGTATCCTGTTTAAACTTTACTGTAAAGGTCAACGGGGTCTCATTTTTGTAAATTTAATATTTGAATAATATATTTTTTAAATAATATTTTTTTACTACTTTATTTGTATTAAATCAAATTAAATCCAACCATATTGTTATTTCTGTTCAAAGTTTTGAATGAATATTTCATGAGCTCAAGTTCACTGAGTCATAAGACATTTGGGAAGGCATTGAGTAAAGGTCTCACAAATCAACAATCATCTACTTTTGACTGGTGCAAACAAAGCAAGTCATATTTGGCTTTCCTTCTTTCTTTCTTTATTTTTAATAGAAACTAGGTTTGCTTTAACAGAAGGTGGTACATTAATCTGTGAGTGCTGTAAAGAGGAATGATGGAATGATTTTGGTGCAGGGAAGAGGAGTTTGAGATATATTACTGTCTTTTAATCATTTCATTGAGACATTTGTAAAACTTTTATCGGAGTCACAGGCATTCATAAATACAGTGAATGAATGAATTTGATGTAGGAAACTACTGCGGAAAATTAGAATCTATGCACATTTACTGACACCTAGAGGCTGAATCCTGATTTGCAACAGCACACAATACTGTCATTAAAAATGGTCTTACACGAGGGGAGTCAGTCATGTTTTAATGAAAACTTAAACAATATGATATTGTCTATAATTACTGCATTTTGGATAAATATTTTAGACCAATAGTGTTGGTGCATGTGACTTAATTAAGAATGTTACTATAACTATACAACAGTATAGATTCTTAATTTTGAACTAAAATAATAGGAATGATCTGAATTTACTGCTGATGTTTTTCCTTCCAGTGTAGTAAGTTGTGTGTGTGTGTGTGTGTGTGTGTGTGTGTGTGTGTGTGTGTGTGTGTGTGTGTGTGTGTGTTTTGATGGTGAGTTTATAGGATAGCATTACAGAGTGTAATCCTTCCCTGTGTTCCCTGTGGGTCAATACCCACGACCTCCTCACCTCCCCCTAAAGCATTACACTACCAACAGCTGAATCAGCAGGGACAAACCTGGCTGCTCTCCGTGCAAAAATGAGCACTCCACACATGCACATATGCCCACACACACACACACACACACACACACACACACACACACACACACACACACACACACACACACACACACACACACACACAAACACACACTGTAGGCCTGAACTACAATATGTGTGTGTTGGACTGTACATTGATTTCTGTATAAAAGTATTTCTTAGGTGGAAACTGAAGCCAAGTTCAGTGGGCTGCTACCACTAAACACTCCACACATGCTCACAGAGAGATTGTGGGTGGTCTTTAGGCTTGTCATGGTGGAAAAACTATGATAATTACATAGTCTAAATAGATAGAAGTATGCTAGAGCGCACCAAGGACAGAAAGAGATACATTTTTAATATACATCACAAACACTAATGGGTGATTTTGAAAAATGCATTAAAGCCTTTTTATACCTTATTACTTTTACTTTAACAATACATTTAGAAAGTTTGTGATTATACTAGTGTCAAATCAGCCCTTAGCACTAGTATTGTTCTCTACCCCAATTTTGACATTCGAATGATGGAAATGTAAACTACATGCAAATCTCCACTCGAAAATGTTTGTTTGGGAGATAATCTGCTTGCATTTTAAATTTTAAATTAAATGTGCATTGTTATAATGTCTATAACAAAACAATATTTTGTAACATGTTATGATAGTTTTGTGAAATCCAGACAAATGTGTGAGGTAGTTAACAGGGGACAGTTAACAGTAGTTGTTAGTGTTATACAATATATTTGATAAAACACAATGGCAGATGCTCCTAAAGTCCTGCATGGGTTTGGTGAACAAATTCAGTTAATACAGACCTACATTTAAACACTCACTCAAATGAATCTCGGTTATTGGTGGCTATAATTATTTATATTGTTATAAATTAACAATCAAAATTATTAAAATGTTTAACAGGAACTAAAATATATACAATATATGCAAGCTGCAGGGACCAACCCAGACACTTCCACAGGCCCTGAGACCAGAGTTAAACATGGCGGCTCAGCTGCTAGGTCATTATCAGCCTGGAAGAATCTCCAGACATAACTGTAGATCATTAGCTTCGTGATTAAAGCTAATGATCAAAATATTCTCTTAATATTTAAGAAAGCACAATCACACAATAAGAAAGGAGGCTCACAAGTTGCTCCGTATCATGAACATGTAGATAGACCAGTGTTGGGGAAGCTACTTGGCCATTGTAACTTGTCAAGCTTCAAACTACATATGATTTACAATATCTAAGTTACACCTGAAATGACCTTTTCATAAAGCAGCACTAAGAAACAGACAGACAGACAGACAGACAGACAGATAGACAGACAGACAGACAGAAAGACAGAAACTTTATTGATCCTAAGAGAAATTGCAGACCAAAAAAGCTAACTACTGAAGCTACCTTTTTTGCTGAAGCTACTTTGTCAGGCAGAGGAAAAACAAACTGTTTTGTTTTTATTTGTGCAGCTAATTTAATGCACAAAATAAAAATGGACGTGCTTTGTTCAGGGTATGCCAAAGAGTTCACTTCTCTGTAAACCACTCTTTGTAAGATGCAGTTAACATTACTGAACTGTAAAATAGCATCATTACACACACACACACACACACACACACACACACACACACACACACACACACACACACACACACACATGTATACCTTAATGGGCATATGGTTATCCCTATAACTTATTACAATTAAATAGCTATGTTTGGCCATGTTTAATAATAATAATAATAATAATAATAATAATAATAATAATAATAATAATAATAATAATAATAATGGTCCTTAATGGTATCCTCTAGACATAACATTCCACCAATAGAATGCAACAAATTACCAGTAGAGACCCACAGGGACCATTACAGTTTCCATAAAAACCAATAGAATTCCCATTATAACCATTAAAACCATTACAAATTCTAGGAGAATTTCTATTGTTTTTTCCAGCAGGGAAAGAAAACATAACATTGCTTATTTAGCAATGAGGAGATTCTTCACAAGGGGGAGCCAGAGACTAGATGGGATGCCGGTCCATCACAGGGCACTACACACACACATTCACACAACAGTTTAAAAAAAAAAAAGGAAAAAAGGCTACACTGCACCACCTGATGCACTTGTGCCACACACACTAACAGCAATCTCACCCTGAAATTCTGTAAATACACTCATAACCTATGCCATTCGAGAAAAAATGTTAAATACCCAAATATGACACTTCCAATAAATCATATAATTCCTGTAAAGTCTATGTATAATATAAAATATGTTGTACAGCCAATAAAAATAAAAAAACACCACCAGCAGCTGCAACAACCAACAAAAGTAAAAGCTTTTGCCAAATAATAATAAATGTAAATGTAAACAGCCTTGTGGACATGTTTGAATGCAGCACCACCCTGTGTCTACAAGGAGTATGCAACTTTAATATATTGCATCTAATACATGGGCATTGTGATGCTTTGGCATTTCAAACATTAAAATCTGAAGCGAAGATGCATAGAACACTGTGTGAGGGGAGTGAAGGGAGAACAAATAAAATATAATAAACAAATAAAGTACATTTATAATAAACATCAGCAGTCTGTATTGGTATAAAATTACCTTTGAAATGAAAATATAATTCAGTTATAAGCAGGGATTCCAATTATTACTTCGGTTCTCATATTCATTTGTGATTCTCCAATGTTTAGGAAAATCGGTTGAATGGTGGAATATCACTGTTGTGAAAATCCCAAGTTTATTTACATATGAGAATGTTAGTGAAAGCCATTGAACTCTTCACTTGCATGTTTGAGCCACAAGGTGGAAGCATTTACTGCTGAGCAAAACTTAAGTAACCTTAAGTTGATTACTACATAAAACAGTTATAAAGCCCAGGATAAAACCTTCCTCTGTTTAGGTAGGACTTTCTGTACTCACAGCTTTAATATAAACGCTAATTAAAGGTACATTACATGCTCCTTCTCACACTAAAGAGACATAACTTACTAAAAGGTACAAAAGATGTACCTTTGATGGTACCACCCCAGAGACAAGGAAAAGTACAGTTAGTACCTCTATCAAAATGCTTAATGCAGTGGTCTCATCACATGCCAACAGACAACGTAAAATAAATAAATAAATAAATAAAAACAAATAACGAAGAAGCACCTGAATCTTTACACAACTCTGCATGTATCATGTAGCTTAGATTACTGTAGTTCAAAATTGCCATGACAATACACCATAATCAGGATTGCGCAGGCTTACACAAAACATTACAGCCCATCTTGTTCATGTAATGCTCTACTGAAATGAAATAACCTGCAAGTGCTTATTGCTTTATTGTTACTGACATTTCTGACACAATATGGCCAAATGTTTTGTTTATTTTTGCTCCGCTAATGAAAATAGATCCATATCCATGTACAATAGATTGTACATTCTCGTTAAAGGTACATCTGGTGAAGCTTTGCTTCTTCCTTTTCATCTTCATCTGACGAGCTTTCATATTTTAAGTCAAGAGTTATATTTATTAAAAATGTATCCTTTGTCATGTCCGCTGATGATGTCGCTAACTGTACTATAGAAACGGTTTCAGCTAACTGTTGCTAATTGTTGCTTGTTTGGCATGGCAAACATGGATAAGCGGAGTGATACACACAGTGAAACGTCCCAGTGTGGCTATGCTAAATATAAGCACCCTTGGAATGCTACTCGTCCATTCACATTAGTGTACCGGAGCTAGCTGTTGTATAAATAGGTATTAACTGGGACTCCAGCAAACAGAAGTCTATTTTTTTTTTAATAGGGAAAGGGAATTTATCTGTCCTTATGTCTCTTAGGCATTTCTCAGAGAACTCTGATGATAGTCATCTATTCTTGTATGCCTGAATTAACCAACAATGTATGATATACTGTATATTATGATATATATTAATGTTGCGAGTGTTTAATGGCAGAGCTGTCTCAGTCCATCAACTGTTGGGCGTTTAATTAATAAATTCGGACACTTGGACACTTTACATAGCCTAATCTAATAATAATAATAATAATAATAATAATAATAATAATAATAATAATAATAATAATATTTTGCAGCAGTAACCCTCATCCCCCTCAGGCACAGACACTGGGCTCGCGTGAAATGTTTCATTTCGCAGCAATTCTGTACTATTTTACTTTACGCAGGGTGAGAACTGAAACTACAACCTCCTCTCCATCACTGTCTCCGCTCCACCTCGTTCCAAACTTCATTTTAACCAACTATGCCTAAATAGAGCCCAATCTCACATGACCTTTACAAACGGCAGCTTTTAATACAGTCAGCGCATTTGCTTGATGGCAGCTCTGTGCCATTTTTCATCATCAGGGAGTGAAACCCAGCAGGAGTGTAAAGTGCAAGAGAACGCGCCCTCTGGCCGCTACGCCTTCCGTCATTCAAACCATCGAGTGAAAAACCGAAGACACACACGGGGGAAAAAACAAGGGTTTTTTTTAACATGGAGAGGAAAGTAGCTCGAGAATTTCGCCATAAGGTAAGCGTTTTTCTTTTCAGTTATCAGATATCAGAGTAATGTTTAACCGATGCTGGAAAATGAGCGGTAGTCCTTTAAGAATGGCGGAAGGCTAACTGCGCACCTGATATAAGCTATCAAATGTTAAAGAAAAAAAAAAACGGAGTTGAAATTTGTTTCTGTCTCATAGTACAAAACGAAAGCATGTTCAAATATCTTTACATTTAAGGTATTTAATTAAGGTATTTAATTTCTTTGATATGCCCTGGCTTACCTGTGAGCGTGTGGTTGAACTGAGTTACCTGTACACACCTTTACTTTACCTGAAGTTTATAACAGTCCCCCAACTCTTTATAACAGTCCCCCAGTTTTCTCTTAAAAGCGTTTGCTCTATATACATGTACACAAATTACTGGCTATAAGCAGGTTACAGGATCTCTAAAGTTTAGGTCTTGTGGATTCTGTCTATTCAGCATAACCATTTAAAGCTGATTTGTTCAATAAAAAACTAACTTTGAACATGTAGTTAGACTTTCCATAACAGGCGCATATGCACAGAGGGTTTCTATCTGTGCAATGATCTCTCATGTCCCATCTGCTGTGTGTGTGTATGATAGTGAGAGGAGGGGGTGGGGGTGTGTGTGGTTGGATCACACAAAGGTCTCTTCTTCAGCCTTCTGGATAGATGGAGTGTCAGACAAGGCCAGCCAGGCGAACAAGATTGCTTCATTTTCTCTTTCACCATTCCTCTCTCTGAGTAGGCCTGGGATCTGCCGTAAAAAACCCTTCTGTAGTTTAAGGTCTGCATGCAGATCCTCCTTCTTGTCAGCTGTTGTGAATTCATCATCGATTTTATCGGTTGTACCCCTGCAGCATTTTATTGAAGGATGTTGAGGACACTAATGCAAAAGTGATTCATGCTCGGAATTTCAGTTTTATTGGTTTATGGTGTCAAAGTCCAGGCTGAGGGACACGTGGGGCTTGTATAATACATATTTATTACACCATCTGTCCTCTCCACCCAAACCAGACCTTATTATGTACAACTTACTCTAATCTCTTCTATTCTATACTCTTCTGCTCTATTGTTTCTGTCAGGTTCGTTTAAATGTCGAAAAAGGATATATTTGATGTCACAGACATTTTGCTCAGGAAAACCTAGCCATACATTATGGGTCAAAGACTAACAGGGTTTAGAAAACATCACATAATTCATTCATTCATTCATCCATTCATTCATTCATTCTTTCTTTCTTTCTTTCAGTCATTCATTTTCAGTAAGTACTTTATCCTGGTCAGGATCGTGCTGGATCCAGAGCCTATCCCAGGAACACAGGGTGTTAAGTAGGAAGGCACCCTGAATGGAATGCTAGTCATTTATATGCTATTCATATATATGTATGCATAATAATATATTCTGTAAAATGCCTTCGGGGCAAAAAATGGTACATCTTGTATATGACCCCTTTACAAACAAACAGTTACACACATTTGACATATACAAGAGGAAGATTAATAATATTATAATATGGACATCACTCGCCTTCAAGGTTTTCAGTTCTGTGATATTATGTCTCATGTAAACATTTGCCATGATGTACCTTTGGCCATGCACATTCATGTAAAATGAGCCGCTCAGTGTGAGAAGATGGAGTGCAGGGGCATGAGCAGGTCTAGTGGAGCAGATCAGCACCCAACTATTTCCACCTGACCAAGAACAATAGCATGTGTCACATCAGTTCGCCAGGTCACTGAAACATACCTCCCACATCCAACGGCAAAAACCTTTCTCTTTGCTGTTGTGTCTTTCTGAGAGAGATGTGTGGCATCATTGACTGGCCTAAACGTTTTCTTAAAATCTTTCTACAGCAGTTCAGTCACCACAAGGTGAGTATTGTGGTTCCCGCAGTAAGCCTGATTAGTAGGAACTTCTAGTGATTTTATGTGTTGTTCTTTGCAGGTTGAGTTGCTGATTGATAATGAGGCAGAAAAGGATTACCTGTATGATGTTCTGCGCATGTATCATAAGTAAGTTTAATCTCGATCTAGTGTGTACTGATTGGGTGATTTTCTATCTTTGGTTTTTCTATCAGAAAGAAGAAAGACATGCTTTAACAAACACTGGAAAGTGCAGTCATGAAACTTTGTCATTTTGTTACTATGAGAAGGGTATAAACATTTAATACTTTTGTTATTTCTCTATGGTCCAGGTCTGTTACTTGTACATAAAAGGAACACTAGCATCAAACCTCTGAATGTCCTTTGACATGACAGTCAATTTTGCTTGTTTGTATTCTTATGTTCATTTTCAAATTTATGCAAAAAAAATGTGGATTTACAAATAATACAAGACAAACCAGTATTTTACATTTTCATAGAAAACTATTTCTTATTAGTTAATAATTCATGAAAGTTTGTAGAACAATGAGGGGAAAAAATCATTGTCACATGCAGTTGAATTATATATTGGCTTTCTTTTTATCTGAACAATAAGAACTAAATAGGTTTTTCCACTTGATCTTTGTGCGGTTGCTCTATTGGACCAGCGGCTGAAGGTTGTCCTATTGGATGGAGATCTGATAGTTTCCAATCTCCACCCGGTCACATGCAGCCATTCACAAAAGACCCTTTGCTGCTGATATTTGAGTCAGGAGTGAAATACTGGTCATCAAAGTTTCATAGACCGCCTTCGAGAACACTAAATCCAAAAAGCACTATTTTTAACGGTCATATGAGAAAACTAACAGCTGCAGCCAGTGAAATATTTGGGAATTTGTAATTAACGTCTTACTTCATGCCATAATTCATTTGTGTTGGAAAAAGACAAGAAATATATTTTATAAAGAACATTAATAATGACATGATGGCTTGAATGACTGCTTTCAGTAATTTATATACATATTTCATATTTCTGAGATCATCAGTATTAAAGCCTAAAAAACAATAGTGACTCAACAAGGTGGCTGTTTTTATATCTATCACTATTGGGGAGAATTTTATTGAAGCAGTAGGCAGGGTACTAAATTTAATTATGCCTCTGAACCACATCGGAATACGATTCCATCAAGAATGCTGATTTTTCCTGTTATTTTTATTACGGCAACTGTTTTACATATCAAAATGTGATCAGTGTAGTTCACTCAAATGACCTGCAATGCTACTTGAGACTTGCTCTACTGTCTTTAAGCTGGTTTTTGGAATGGTCTTAATCCCTCTGCTTTTTTTTTTTTTTTAGGTCTATGGAGCTACATGTCCTGGTAGGGGACTTGAAGCTGGTGATTAATGAACCGAACCGCCTGCCCCTGTTTGATGCCATCCGGCCTCTTATCCCTCTCAAACACCAGGTGGAGTATGACAACCTTACACCAAAGAGATCCAGGTGAGAAGATGGCATAAATAAATAATTATAGACAAATGAAATGCTAACAAACAGAGAAAGAGTGAGAGGGAGGGGTGATCCACTCTGTCCTTGTGCAGGGGTAACGTTATTGCTCTCTCTCTCTCTCGGGCTCAGTGAACCATGTCAGAATTCTGGTTATAAACCCCAGGAGTGTAATCCAGTGTGACACACAGCTCTAATAGAGCAGAACTTGCCAGTTATTAACTGTAGTGAATACAATTATATGAAATGTGCAATCTAAGGTCTGAGATATAGTGATTTGAAACTGAAATGCAACGTAATGTTTGAAACCAAAATGTTTTGGTACAAAAATGTATGAACAGGAATCACACATTAAATTATTGATTTTTTTTTCCCAGCAATAAGAGTACATAAATTTATACATGTTTATGTCTGCTGGGGCAGTCCAATAAGTTGATTTGCATATTAACAAGAAATACAGTGTATCAGATTTCAGTCTGGCTAACTGGAAATTAGATGTACTGTTAAAATCTTATTAAGATACAGTCCAGATACAAGAATCATGAAATGGCCAGGTGTAAATGGGGTCAGTACTTCCTTATTTCATAGAGATCCAGTGCAAACAGCGCTCTGGTGTGCATACTTAAAATAAATGGCTGTGGTCATGTGAATTCCCTGTGTGCATGCAGGAAGCTGAAGGAAGTGCGCTTGGACCGCACTCACCCTGAAGGCTTGGGCCTGAGTGTACGAGGTGGCCTAGAGTTTGGCTGTGGACTCTTCATCTCACAGATTGTAAAGGATGGACAGGCTGGAACTGTGGGCCTACAGGTAAGCGAGAGAGATAGAATCAGAGAGATAAGACAGAAAGAGCAAGAGAGAGAGACAGAGAGAGAGAGAGACAGAGAGAGAGAGAGAGCGAGAGAAGTGGTAGCACTAATATAATTGTTGTGTAATAAGAAATTAAATAACAAACTCCAAAAATGTAATCATTGTCTAGCATTTAATCCCAAAAACATCCAGCTGGCATTACTATGAACAAAAAACATAATTTAGGATTTTATGCATGTTGTTGGGGTTATACAGTGCACCCTATAAACCACATAGGAAGTATAGATCTTTTTGGTGACCCTGCATTTGAACAATAGTAACTTGATAAGAAGCAAGAACAAAGAATGCACAGCTACATTGTATTGATGTTAGGGAACCCTGACACCACTAGGTGGAGTAAAAAACCATCAATTTTTCAAAACCTGCGCCTTCAGCTGTTTTCTCTTTTCATATATTTGCTGCATTCTGAAGGGGTCATGCACTATTCATGACTCTATGGAAGAGATTTATGTGTAAGCCCAAATTCTGCATTTTTACCTACAGAAGAAATGAGAAAACGTAATTAGGAAAAGGTTCAAGTAGTATTAAAGAATCATCTTTAGTAGGGCTTTATACAAAACCGTTTGGGGGCCTTTTTTTCTAATGGTGTATACTGTATAAACCATATACTGTATATGAATTTTAGCTATAATTTAAAGTTAGCTTAAGATCACTTAAGCATTAATATCATTGACAGAAATTTATGGAGATCTCTTAAAAGAAGCCAGTTTAATGCAGAATGTCGACGGACAGACTGATAACCTATTTAATTGTTAAATGCTAGATACTTGAGTGACTACGCAGGAAAGAGGAACTCCAACATGGTAGTAATTATACTGTTTTGGCAGGTGGGGGATGAGATTGTGCGCATCAATGGCTATTCAATTTCCTCCTGCATCCATGAAGAGGTTATCAGCCTTATCAAGACTAAGAAGACTGTGTCACTTAAAGTCCGACGTGAGTCAGGATCTTGTCCTCTAATAACTAATTAAAGAAAGATCAATGAATATTTGCATTTAAATATAGCATTTAACCTGATTTATTGTTTAGTTTGGCTTATCAGTTTACATGGTTTCATTTACAGATGTGGGAATGATTCCAGTAAAGAGGTAATTTTACATAATGTCAGCATCTTTTACCATAATCATGTCTTAAAACTTTAATGCAGAATAGAGAGTACATTCTGTATTCATTACTGATGGATAGTAATTGGGCAGGGACACAGTTTTTGTTGTTTTGGCTCTGTGCTTCAGCACGCTGGATAGTTACTGAAACAGTGGGTATGAGGTTAAAGTGCTGCATGTCAGCTTTATTCAGTATTACTCAGATGTATACTGGGTGAACCTTCTTGGAGTGCTTTTTTCTATATTCAGACACTTTTTTCCTGTAGTCATGTCTTTAGTAAGTGAAATGCTGGGTCAGTGGGTTTCACTTCTGATGACTAGTCTAGAATCGTCCTTTTTTACTCCTGAATAACTCTATAGCTTTTACAAACTGTTTTTTTCTGCTGTTAGCCGTCACATCTGTTGAGGACGACAAATACATCAGTTCCTCTGGCAGCCATAAATGCCCATCTGTCCTTTTTTCACAGATGAGGTGGTATGATTTGGATTGTTCCATTTTTTTGTCCATGCCTTCCTCTTCCCACCCCTCTGATAAAAATGAGAGAACCATGAGCAAAAAGACTCTTATTTCTTCATGACCCACCCCATATGGACATACATTGTGTCACCCAGAAGATGATGGGTTCCCCTTTGAGTCTGGTTCCTCTCAAACATTCTTCTTCATGCTGTAATCAGTAAAATTGTCTTGCCACTGTCTCCTCTAGCTTGCTTGTTGGGGATCTAAGTATACATCCAGATTTCTGTAAATGCTGCTTTGTGACAGTTGCTATTGTTAAGTTGTTAAATTGTCAAAAATTAAATTGAGTAAGCTCAAATTAAAACTGAAATATTTTCAACTTATGCACTATATGGCCAAAAGTCTGTGGACACCTGACCATCACACTAATATGTGGGGCTTCCCCAAACTGTTGCCACAGAGTTAGAAGCACACAATTGTATAGAATGTCTTTGTATGCTATTGCATTGCAATTTCTCTTCAATTGAGCTAAGTGGCCCAAACCTGTTCCAGCATGACAATGCCCCTGTGCACAAAGTGAGGTACGTGGTTTACCAAGGTTGAAGTGGAAGAACTTGAGTGGACTGCACAGAGCCCTGACCTCAACATCACTGAACACCTTTTGGGATTAACTGGAATGACGATTGCGCCCCAGGCCCTTCACCGAATGTCAGTGCCCGACCTCACTATGTGCAAATGTATTGTGGAAATCCCCACAGCCACACTCCAAAAACTGGTGGAAAGCCTTTGGTGGAATGGGATGTTTAAAAAACACATATGGGTGTGACGGTCAGGTATTCACAATCATTTGGCCATATAGTGTAGATATTCTGTGCTGGAGAACAGAACTAAAACAAATATTGTGCCACTGTTTGGTTATGCTGAATAAAATTAAAAATATAAGAATTGTTGTTCAGTAATGAGATTAATAATTCCCACTGTCTCTATCAGTTCCCCTGATGAACCTCTAAAATGGCAGTTTGTGGATCAGTTTGTGTCTGGATCAGGGGTAAGTCCCAACAACCTTTATATCGCCATTAATCCTTTATATCTCCTTTAAGCCTCATTATATAGTTACATAGTTATTACTGTTGACTCTCAGGAGAAGAAGAGCAGTGTTGCTGGCCTGGCCTCCATCGGAGGAAATGAGATCAAGGAGAAAAAGGTGTTCCTCAGCCTGGTTGGCACCAAGGGCATGGGCATCAGGTGAAACAGAGTGTTCAGTGTATCCCAGTGTTTTTGACCCAGCTACAGGGACACTGTAAAGTTTGTTGGTTCTATCATACTTGATGCAGTTTATCACCTAATACTCCTGTAGTTTCCCTACGCTGAGGAAAAACAGAAAACATCTGTTTACTTAAAATTCACTTAGAAGGCAGAAGTATCAACATCTACAGTTAATCTGTAGCAATTGAACTTTTCTGCTTTATCAGCTACTGCAGTGCTCAGACCATACACAAATAAAATTAATTTGGTGGAAAAGCCAGGCGAGACATGAAAGCTGCATTTTCTCCTGGTAGCAGTTTATTTTGTTTTGTGCAAACTGTTATATAAGTGAATTTGCTAACTGTGTCTATTGGCACCTCTGAGAATAGAAGTCTATGGGCTGTTGTTGAATATGTAAATAAAAAAATATGTTATTGTAATTTTTTCTATGAAGGCCAAATGTATAAGGATATATGAATATCTAAATATTGTGGTTATAAACGAATTATAAATAATAATAATAATAATAATAATAATAAATAAATATAAAGTGCAATGAAAAGTTATGAAGTGCAGTGCATTTTCATGAATATTATTCATGAATATTATTAATATTATTTCAATTTAACATGATATTAATGTGTTTATACTTCATTATAAATATAAACTTTATAGAAAATGTTACCTCTGACAATATATCAAGATAAGTCAGGGCCATTAGCTCTTACAGTTAAACGAAATTCCCTGGAACATGGTGCTGGACACAACATTACAGAAGCACATCATAAAGAACTAAATTAAGTGCAAGTGTGTGACATGCCAGTAGGTGGATTGCCTACACTAACTTGAGTAAACAGGTTTTTTTTTATTCATTACAGGGGAAAAGATTCAGTAGACAGTGATTAATAGAAAGATGCTGGAATATTTTTGTGAGTGTGTTAGAGCAGAGAAAACATGAAACATTGCACTTAAAAGGATTTGCATGTCTAGGATTAAAAGGGCATTTCTGTAACCAATATGGCACATGAAACCCATAGACTACTGAAATTCATTGTTGCCATTTGCTGCAGTATCTCGAGTGGACCAACTCAAAAGCCAGGGATCTATATCAGCAATGTAAAGCCTGGCTCTCTGTCTGCAGAAGTGGGCCTACAGGTATTCTAATTTTATTATGTGATCTAATCATTAAGACATTACTGATGTATTATCTAAAAAGAGACACTGAGATGTTTATTGGTTTGGGGGATGTAGGTTGGTGACCAGATTGTCGAGGTCAATGGGGTGGACTTCACTAATATAGACCACAAGGAGGTAAGTCTCATCAGCATCATATTGAAAATTTCTAAGTTGTACAAGTACTAAACCAACAGACATTTTAGAACAGGGGATTTGAACAGAAAATATTGTTTTGTATTTGTAGGCAGTTCGAGTGCTGAAGAGCAGCAGGAGTCTAACTATCACAGTTTTCACCGGAGCTGTAAGTCAGTGTAATTCTGTCCACCTCATTCACATTTGGCTCATGCAGTTCTCCGCAGTGCTCATTAGCACATAGCAAATCTGTAACTCACAGAGGAATCCGTTCCATACAGTCATTCCCTAAGGCTTCTCTCAAGGACAGGAAATTAAAGTGTGTGATAAGGTGTTTTCTTACTCTCCAAGACTCTCCAAGGATTTGTCGAGCACACTGGTAACTCTTAAATCTGAAGATAGTGTGACCATAAAGTCCGATCAGTGTTTTTTTTCATTTCCTGCCTCAGATGAGAACAATAAATTGAGATGTGTAATAAGGTTATAAGACCAGCGGGACACGAATAATTATTGGAGCAATTTATCATGGCCTTCACTCTATTTGAGATGGTTGATGTTCGGAAGTTTTTATATATTTTTTTTATCATCTTTGTGATCTTCATTGGTCTCCATGATTTATTTTGTTATGAATATCTGAGATTATGTTTTAAGTTTAAACTTCTTTCAACAATATGTTGGTCTGTTTTTACTTTGGTTAATAGTTTCCTACATTACCCACAATGCTGAGTGGTGCCACTGAGATTTAGAACTTGCTTCAAGTCTACCTAAAGAGAGCAATGCAGTAGCAGCACTTTATTCAACGGTCATGCTAATACCACCGTCAAAGCTTCTCTTCTCGTAGATCACTAAATAGTGGTCTGTCTCTGCTGTAACTCTGCATTGCATTCTGGAACTTCTGAGTCCAGCATTTGCTTTCTCCACTACTTCTGCATTGCATTTCTCATTGATATGACGAGGAACATCAAGGGACAAAAGAAGTTCTTGATCTTTTCTTTTTAGTATCTAACAGTGACACCTGACCATTATCCCTCATGATCGAGATCACTATCACTGAATTATTATTTTTTGCCTATTAAATGTCATTGCAAGTACGCTAGCATTGTGCCCCTGCGATGGCAGAGCACGACCTCTAACATCAGTTGATGAGAATGATGAAAATATAGCAACATCCAATAAATTAGCTAACAAATTGGCCCCAGAATCACTAAGCACATCACATATATTTCAGTATAAACATATTTAATGTGTTTAGGGTGGACTTTTCCTTTAATGTTAAAGTAACAAATCAAACTAACTTCAATAAAAAAAAGATGAGGTTTATAATCAGTGTCTCTGTAGGTGTGTGCATGTCTGTGCAAGCCCTGATAAGTTTTTTTTATATGCATTTATTTCAGGGCAAAGAGTTGTTCATGACAGATGAGGAGAAACTGGCAGTAGAAGCTCGGCGAGAGATTGAGCGCCAGGAGCTCATGCAGCAGAAGAGAGTGGCAATGGAATCCAACAAAATCATCAAAGAGCAGCAGGAGAAAGAGCGCCTGTCAGTCAGAAAGCTTGATCATCGCATATAACCTATACAGCCCACACCAACACAGCCTGCTCTATCACAAGTTGATGCCAGAACTTATATGACAAGAAAATGGATTTTCAAGTCAGATTTGTGATTTGTGTATCTCGTTCTTTATAATAGATTATACGATTATAATACATCTAGAGAATGGCTGTATTAAATGCTTCATAATAATCACAGGATTTCACATTTATTAGATAATAAATGGAGGTATAAATAATTCAACACCCATCTGTGGCTTTAGAACACTGACGTGTGCATTTCATTTGCACATGCTTCATTTTTGACAGACTCTTGGTTGGTGATCATTTCTGTTGTTGGTTTTTTTTATTTGTTCGCTTGCAGGAGAAAAATGGAGATTTCACAAAAGGCTGCAGAGGAAGAGGAACGATACAGAAAGGAGATGGAAAAGTATGTCTGCTAAGTGTTAGGTTTAAGCAGAAGTCAGATAGGCTGATTGAAGTCCTTGTTTCATGTGTATGTATGTGTTTTAGGATAGAGACTGAAGAGAGAAAGCATAACAGACAATGGGAGGAAGACTGGGGTTCCAGAGAGAAGTCCAAAAGTCCATCTCCTGTCCCTTCTCCTTCACCTCCATCACATTCTCCACCTCCATCGAAACCCAGGAGCTCAGGTATGTTCATAGCATTGATAACCTGCAGCATGCTGGCACCTGTGTTACTGTGCATGAATGTGGAAAGTGAAATCTTACTGGAACCTTCCTGTTCTTCACTGATGATAATATGCTCACAGCATAAGTAATCTAGACATCTACTTACCTATTTACCTTACTCATCTGTCACATGACTGGATGTGCATTGCATTTTTATGAATGCAATCTCTTTCTCTTTTCTCCTTTTGTCTCTCTCTCTGTCTTTGTCTGCTGTGGCTTTCACTCCTGGCCTGTACAGCTGCTGAAGCTAACACTGATGAAGATGAAGAAAAAGAAGGGAGAGAAGTGAGTGGAGCTGAACTGTTCTCTAAGGGAAATCAGTCTCTGCATGTAAACGTTTTCCTTTGACAAGCCCTTCTTTCAGTTTCTCTACTAGTTATGCATCACAATGCATAAAAGGATTTCTTTTTTTTTTTTTGGTTGGGTCATTTTGGAAGCTGTTGAATTTAAGTTGGTCAGAACATGTCACTTCCTGTTTAACTCTTTTTAATTTCGATCCCATAGCTCGCAACTGGTTTTACCGCTATGAAGGAAAGTTGCCTACACTCAGAAAGGTACTCTGCGTGTTGGAATGGAGAGCAGTGTTTGTGATACTGTCCCTTAAATTTCAAATCAAAATTTATTCAGAAATGAGTCTAAATGTAGTAGCATTAACATGATGAAGTCATTGCCCTGTAGTGTCATTGTGAAAACATCCTATATAGTATCTGTTGTGTTTGGATGACAGCATGTGGATGGTATTTTGTGTGGTGTGCATAAAGACAAACTTCCATACAATATAGAAAAAAAATCATTATAAATATTCAGAAAGGAAAAGAGACAAAGAAGAAGAAGAAGAAGATGTCCAAAACAGACACACTTCCAACAGAGAAACGGAACAAGAAAGAGATGGAGTTTGAGCTGAAATTGGCCAAGGAAAAGGAAGAGATACTTGAACGAGAGAAACAGATGAAAATTAATCGACTCTTGCAAGAGGTACAATCTTCACTCAAGTGTCATTATAGTGTAATTACCAGAGTTTTATTTTGTTGTTATATTATCCCTGATATTATACGTCCCTAAGGCCTGTTGTGGAAACTGTAATAGGTAAAAACAGCATTTGTTGCACAAAGGGAAGCCAGTGCAATGGCCTCTGAGGTGTTTCTGCATCTCAGTATGTGCTGGTGTGGGCAGGTAACGGAGACCGAGCGGGAGGATCTGGAGGAGTCAGAGAAAGTGCAGTACTGGGTGGAGAGGCTCTGCCAGACTAGACTGGAGCAGATTTCCTCCGTGGAGAATGACTCTCCCGAGGTAAAAGCGCAGACTGGATGAAGATTTGCGGAGCTTGTGTTGGTCTCAAGTTTATTTTGTGTGAATTTTGCAGTTATATTTTTGAGTCTTATAAGTAGGTTAAGTTGGGGTTGCAGTGCTTTCTGTGAGGATGAGAGGTTATGATTTTTAACCAGATGAGCTGTTTTGTGCAGATGAGTCCATCTCGATCTCCTATATCCACCGTGAAAAGATTCCCTGGAGGTTTTCAGCTTGCCACTACTGACCTGGATGACATCAACCTGGATGAGGTGGACCAGAGTCTAAGACAGCCTCTGAAAAAACTGGCCCCGACTCCACCCACCTCAAATCAGTTCCCACCACCTTTACCTCTTCCTCCACCTTCACCCCACTTCTATCACAAATCTGTCCACCCTTCTCCATCCCCAAGGCCATCTCTTTCTCCCTCCTATCCTCCCCCACCTTCACACCCAGCTCCACAGCGCCCACCTACTCCACCTTCCCGTGGACGGCCACCCCCTGCCAACCCCCGAGCACAGACTCAGGCCCCCTGGTCTCCATCTTTCTCTCACCCTCCTCCCCCACCACCTCCACCTCCTCCTCCTCCTCCTCCACCACCTCCTCCACCACCTCCTCCACCTCAGCATTTAGATTACCAAACATTCCCTCAAAGCTACCACCAACCCCACAGCCCCTCAGAACATAGGAACGAATGGGAGGACAATGGCTACAGGCAACGAGGGGGCTACCATACAAATGCTTCAAATGAACCCTCCTACCGTGGCATACAGGTAGCAGACATTGGTTCAATTCATCAAACCAAAGTGTGAGCTCCAAAGAGCCAATTCAGCACCTTTTGTTTGACTGGATTGTAATCATGGGTGAGATTGTGTGTTTGAGTTGCTGGTTGCAGGTTAAAATTGCATGAGTTGGGGTAGAAAAATCTGGCATGTGGAGTTTGGATGTCATAACAATGGTGTTGATTTTTTTATATTGCTGTGTGTGCTAAAAGGAAAAAAGATTGATCTGTTTAGAGGTGGACAAATCATTAGCCTTGGTACCCAGGACAAGCAGATTTCATGTCTGGGTTATTCGTTCTGGGTTATTTGTTTGTGGTTACCCATTTGACAAGTAGGTTCAATAACCAGAGAAAGTAAGTTTTCATTTGGTGTGTATGCTTAAAATAATGCGTTGTACCTTGAATGTATAAATCATGCCACTTTCTGCACTACACACATTAGCTGATGGTAGAGAGATTTTTACTAGGTGGATTAATTAGTGTCAATAGGATGACAGTCGATCATTTCAGAATGAGGAATACACAGGTATGTGAGAACACTGATAAAACCGAGCAAAATAAAGTGCAGCCCAAAGCTGTCATATAAGTCTCCTTCTAGGACAACAAGCGATAAACTCACAGTTAAAGATCCTAGCCAAACGCAAATAATATATTTTCTTGCGATGCACTTTTTTTTTCAAGGATGCACTATATTAAATCACTTTTTTTTTTCTTAAATTTTAATTCTTTAATTTGGTCTAGCAGCATGTACATCAGCATTTATTTCAAAACAGAAGTAGTTGCATTTTTCCTCTGCCATCCAGGGTTTGTTTTTTACATAATACAAAAACGCAAAGAGAAAACTAAACAAATAATGATTAGGGAAAAAAAACACCTGTATACAATTTGGGGGAGGCAAAGTGTGCACATAATAGTCTATCCTGAAGGGTGGTACTTGTGGGTTCTTTGTCTGTGGTAGAAACTGTGGGAGAAAGTGGACAAGTTACCAATGCTTGGTAGGGAAAAGGTGTGCAAGGGTAGAGAAGGAAGGTATGCGGGCTCTCTGGCAGTGTATAGAGTATGTACTTAAGGGCTAATACATAAACAAACAAGTAAATAGGCAAACAGATATGATTGCAACCTTAAAGGGTCATTTGTTCAATACCTCCACAAAATCTGGTCGTAATGGCCTTACATATTCGACCCACTTGGTCCAGAATTTAATAAACACATTTTTCTGAAGACTAAGGGAAAAAGTAATCTTTTCCATAACATAAATGTCATTTACTATATCCATCCACTCTTGTATTGTGGGGGGTTCAGGAAGCAACCAGCACCTTGTGAGTGCTTTTTTACCAGCAGATGTTAAAATACAAAACAAATATTCATCAGGCCGTCTTGCCTGGAACTTTCCTAGGAATAATGTGGGGAAATTGCATAGGCAGGACAGTGTTAAGTATGCTTTCCAATGCTTTATGAAGCTCTTAAATATGTGCTTTCTGTTTTGGTGTAATAAAAAATCGGATGAGGCATTTCCATCCGAACTCCCGCCATATGTGAGAGTTAGTACATTTCCACAGGAATTTACATACATCAAGCCACACCTCATTTGATATTAGAAAATTACCTTATTTTTCCCATTTTTCTTTTATGTATTCTGTAGAGTGAGATTTTTTTGTCCTAAGGCCTTTATAAAATATAAATATAACTCCCTTATTTGGATCTTCTTGGTAGGCACCCGTAAATATCCTCAATATTGGGTCATCAAAGTATGTTTTATTTTTAATGTTGTGTTCAAATGATTACGTATTTGAAGATATCTATAAAAGTCAGATTTCTCAAGGCAATGTTCTTTCTTCAAGCTTTCAGAGTCTTTTATGTGTCCTTTTTCTGTATATAGAATGTTGAATAGAATGTTGTTACTCCTTTTGAGATCCAGGACTTAAATCTATGATCCATTCTATTGGGCTTGAATTCAGGGTCATAGGCACACCATTGAATTATTTGTAGTTTATGATCCAGTTTATATTCTTCTCTTATCATATTCCAGATTTTTAATTGGGCTTTAGTCCATGCATTGAATCATAATTATCATGTCATGTATCACATTTATCATGACTGGGCTAATGAATTCATGATTTGTCCACCCCTGTGTTATTTGCTAAAGCTGGAATCCAGTGTTAACTTAAGTGCTGAAATTTAGATTTGACATTATGTTAATATTGTCTAGGTTATGAGAAACACTTCTAATGTTAGCAGAATATCAACCTCCAGCAGTCCACTGGTGAGCTTCACCTTATTCTTCTTTTTAATCAAGGACTGCTACATACTGTTTGCTTTGTTTTCTCCATACATATCCTCCCATAGTCCTGTTTGTTTTGTTTTTATAGTGTGAATTGCATTACATCAAAGATTACTTTGAACTTTGATTTTCACTAATGCCTCATACCACATGGTCATTCTGTAGCAAATAGCACCCAGTCCTCCTAATCAGAGGAGACAAATGAACCCAGTCATGTCAAAACCTGTCATGCTTCCCCAACCCAAGACCTCATACAGACCTGTATTACGGCCCGAGCCAACGGTAAGTCTGAGTGAGTGTGCTTGCTGATAGAAATAAGGTGTTAGCTAATGTGTTTTTGGTTAACTGGATATTATTTTGGAGATTGCTTTCCAGTTCATGAGTGATGAAAGTGTATCTGCAGGTGGTGCATCCCCTTGACTGCATGATTTATGAGGCCAGCATCTCAAAATGAGCATTTCTTCCTTGAGGGAAAGCGAGAGAGTGGAAGGAGGGAGAGAGATCAAAACCTGTTGTGCGCTTAATGAGACTCTGCATGCAATCTAAAGGCTGTGATTGATAGACTTTCTAGATTTCCGACCCAGTCGCCTCATCCACTCTTAGCCTCCCAGCCTTCTTTTATTAAATCACAGAAAAACACCACTTACTTTGCCCTGCCTCTATTCTGACTTGGGGATAAGAGCTGTCATATATGAGTTGTTAGTTCACTTGAAGCTGACAGTTTGAATCACCTGGCTGTCACTTTTCTTTGTTTTTGCTTGACATGTACATGAAATAGAATGAAACAGAGATGCAATAGTTTCTTAATTATGGTTCTGCATGGTTTGATGTTTTCCCAGCTGCCAGTATGCTTATAGGTTTCACAAAGGGTTTGAGAATTCGTTGGATCAGGCATGAGTTCTAGAGAAAATGATACATTTTGCTGTACTAGATTTTAGAACTTCTGTCTAAGAGCCTATCACAAATGTTGTAATTTGAAACTTTATGGTTATAGTTCTGAAGTAAAGTGCATGTGTACATGTGAATGTAAATGTGTGTGAGAGAGAAATATCTGTGTTTTGTAATACTGTTCTGCATCTGGTTCTACGTTGTAGTCGCCGCAGATGCTTAAGAGGATGGTGGTGTACAACACATCATTTAAGTCCAAGAAGAAACAAGTAATCAAAGACCAGTGACTGGTGCTCTTTCCATTCATCTGAGTGTTTTCTTTGTTCTGCTTTTTGGTGTCTGGTTGATCTGTTCATACTAACTTATAAGAAGTTTATTTCTTCTTATATATATTTATTATTCTTAGATATTTTTATTTCTATTTTCCTTAGGAATAGAATGTGCTCCCTTGTACTAGCTTTTGATTCTGGTTCCCCTTAAGCTTTCTTTTCTCAGGAAGTTTCCCTTGTCATTGCTACCTCTGGATTGCTCATTAGGGAGTTGGATGTTCTTTGCGACAGCGTATATTGAAATGCTCATCTCTTTTTTCCTTTCTTTATTTCTTTATTTCTTTTTCTTTCTTTCGTTTTTCTTTTGTATTTCTTACCTAAACACAGCTGAGCCTACACCATATCGCTAGGTTTGGTTAAGTCCTCCATAGTGATGACCAGCGTGGCATTTACAAAGTGCAGACTCTGTGTTGTCTTAGCACACAGAGCTATAGACCAACTGATAAATTACAGCACTCAGACTGTGTCTTGGATCAGGCTCTTAAGAAACCAGTATCTTGTTAAACATTATCTCTTTGAACCTTGTGAAGATGTGCGAATCATAAACCCAAGTGTCTTTCTGTCTACAGTATGGTGACACTGAGATTCTTTGGTGTATTTCATGTCTTTATTACAGAAATATCAAGTAAAGTTGAATATAAAGAGCATCACTACTGCAACAGGTCTTACCTGAAGATGTATCAGTACAGTATCTACTGCTACATTTTTAAATTAGCCTCCTTTATGTATGTAATTCAATCAAGCACCTCAGGTTTGAAACACAAGTTTTTACTGTTGTTGCTTTACAGCCCCTGTCCTCTTATTTTCATAATTACCTCCTAACTTTTAGCTACAGCTTCTGTCTATCTTCAACTGCAAAAGAAAGAATGTTGTTTTCTTTTTCAGTTAAGGCATTTCTGAATTTTCTGACTTCATCATTTTCTGTTTTGAAGGTCTGTTTCTGTGTGAGTGTGTGTGGGTGTAATAAAACGGTTATAATCCTTCACTATGACAACATGTAAATGTTGCAGATTGCAATATTCACTCTTAGTTTGATGAACATTTGTCACTGACTTGTTTCCATTTGTGTTCCGTATACCAGCACAAAGCTTCCAGTGATCCAACCAAATAAATTCCTTAAAACAAGACTAAATTCTTTAGTCTTGTTTTACATTTTTGTCATATACATATAGAATGGAGACATTAAACATATGTAAGCTCCACAGTTACTTGTTTATTAGAAATTACGGGGGCTGTTATTGGTGTTTCTTATTTACGCTGACTTCATTAATGCTATAGTTTAGAACACGCCATATGCAAAATAGGACATTGATTAAGGGGAATGAAATGTGTTTAACCGCTAGCTTTACAGTTTGTGCAGTTGAAGCAGATGAGGAATATTGATTAAGTGGGAGACAGACATGTAGTGTTCATGACATGTAAACTTTCAGAAATCAATACACACTAGATTGTGTGCTGCCTAAGATTTTTCCTCAGTTCTCCTCATGACATAGAACAACCACAGAAACCTAAAATGTTTCTTCTCTTATTTATTTAATCAGGGCTTCCAGAAATATGTGGATGACTTCGATCCCTATTCAATGGTACGTTATAGCTTACATGTTCTGCATACTGTAAAATACTGAACTGTTACATTTAATCTCAAGGTTACACTATTGCTGTACCTGCAATCCTCACTTCTCTACTGGATTAGAAAATATTGTCCAGGAAATAGCATGGCTTTGAATGAGAAATATTTGCTGAAATACTCCCATAGCTTTATATTTAGACGAAATATCTAAGGGTTTTAATACCTCATACTGCCAATCTAGTATTTAGGATAGTATTGCACAGTGCTGCTGCTCAGCTTCCTCTCAAATTTATTATAGTGAAATTTTAAATGGCTGGAATCAAAACTTATTGCAGTTGTTATCATTTCTCTAATATAATGAGGAGATTCGGCTATGTTTGCTGTTCAAAGCATTCTTCTAAGCAGCATAATGAAAGACATGAAATTAACCAGCTGTCAGATTATGTACACTTAAATAAATAATAAAACTAAGTGTGGAATCTGTTTGACACCAACTTCATTACAGCCCATTTCTGGGCTACATAGTCATTATCCCTTTGTTCTGTTGCTGTGACTTTTGGTGCATGCTCTGTCAACACCATTTGTGTAATCCCATTACAGTTCACCCCTGAGCAGATAGAAGGAAAAGATGTGCGGTTGCTGAGAATTAAGAAGGTAACCTTATATCCTTATCAGCTTGATGCTTAGCATTGCAATTGTTTATTTAAACAAGCTTCAGGAATGTGTAGATTTTTTAAACTATTATGCATTTCCACTAAGGATAGCCATTATATGCTCTGGCTCCAATTTTCCATGTTTTAATCTTAAAAGTCAAGGGGCTATTTAGAATAGATGATGAACTAGAAGGAAGTCAATAAACTATGCAGAGACAGGTCCTTCTGAGTCTGAAATAATTTTCTGCTTGGCTTTGTATGTTGTGTGTATGTTGTGCAGGAGGGCCCACTGGACCTCGCTGTGGAAGGGGGAATAGACTCTCCACTGGGAAAACTTGTGGTTTCAACCATTTATCAAGGAGGCTCAGCTGATAAGCATGGTGAGATGACTTAAATATAATTACTGCAGTAATCTGATCGCCTTCAGGTCCTCGTGCTGGTCATCAGATCTTGTTAAACATATGTAATCTATTCATTGCTGTCACTAATTGCTAATTTTTATGCATGGCTCTCTCAGGTGGAGTGGTGGCCGGTGATGAGATCATGGCAGTAAATGGAAAAATCCTGACAGATGTGACCCTGACTGAAGGGCAGAACTCTCTAGCTCGGGCCTGGAACAGTGGAGGGGTGAGAACTTTCAAACTCGCTGCTGTAGATAATACCCACAAGGATATTTTGGTTACTTGTCTGGACACAACATTTTTTGAGGCCAGCTGTGTGTTTATGGGAAACTTTCTACCAAACTGATTCAAAGGCCCTCCCCTGGTTGTAAACATGTCCTTAGATGAGGGATGAGTCAACATGAACTTTAGAATATTTTGAATATTTAAGAATGTCCTTAAAATATATATTTTTAAAAAGCCAATGTTAATTGAAGCCGACACACACACACATACACACACAGATCGGTGACAAATTCAATTATTATTACTATATTGGGTTTTTTTTTTTAGATAATCACAGCATTTTGCACTTGTTTTCTGCAAGGTTAAGACTTAATATTTTAAATAGACGTTTTGTCTGAAATATCCGTTCTTAGCATGTTTGCCTCGCACCTCCAGGGTTTGGGGTTCGATTCCCATCTCCACTCTGTGTGCGTGGAGCTTGCGTGTTCTCCCCGTGCTTCGGGGGTTTCCTCCGGCTACTCCGGGTTCCTCCCCCAGTCGAAAGACATGCATTGTAGGCTGATTGGCATCTCTAAGTTGTCCGTAGTGTGTGAATGGGTGTGTGAGTGTGTGTGTGATTGTGCCCTGTGATGGGTTGGCACCCTGTCCAGGGTGTCCCCCACCTTGTGCCCCAAGTTCCCTGGGATAGGCTCCAGGCTCCCCACAACCCTACACAACAATGTAGGATAAGCAGTACAGAAAATCGATAGATGGATGGATGGATGTTAGTCCATTCTTGTGTTAGTTCAGATGAAAGCAGATGTTTGGGGGCTTATTGAATTTATGCAAATAACTGTTGTTATAACTGGGGTTTGAGGTTTTTTTTATGTTTATCATAATTGGAATTGATTTGAATAGATTGAGGGAAGAAGAAATCAATCAGCTTCTCAGTTTACTCTAAGGGATCATGAGATATCAATTCATATAAATTTTAGTTTCAAAATAAATAAGATCACAATAGTATTTTTTTTAGTAACGAATAAAGTATAAGTATTTATTACAAGTGTTTACTATTTGTGTGTGTGTGTGTGTGTGTGTGTCCTCAGGACTGGATTGACCTTGTGATAGCAGTTTCTGCACCAAAGGAATATGAAGATGAAGTGTATGTACACTGTCTTTGTTATTTATTCTTTCTCAGGCCCCTACAAATGATTTTTATATGAGATCAAAAGCATCTAAATTTGCTCCATGCAGATTGATGAAAACATTTCAGATCTTCTTTGAGCTAATTTAGGTTTTACATTCTATTAGTTGAGCTAATTGTTCCTCTTTGCAGTGTCTTTCATGTCGCCAATCCAAAACTTTTCAGTCATAGTCATGTCTGTTGATGAAGCTGAATTTGCATCAGGAACAAGTGTTCACTGCTCTGTTTATTGTGTGATGTAAAGCGAGCTGCCTGTAGTGTTGATGTGTCTGTGCTGAATGTGTGCCTGTCCCCTGTGCAACATGTCCAGCCCTAAAGCAGCATCAGTCAGTTCTACTGCAAACAGAAAGGTTTTCCAGGGCAGTGCCTCTGTGTACAGGCAGGGCTATGTGCTACAGATGAAAACACCTCACACCACACCCTGATCACCTACAGTACACACTCCTGGGTAACCCTTTTGACCCCCATTCAAACTCGAGTGAGCGTATGCATCATGTACATGTGACGGTCTCTCGGACAGTCAAGAGTACCACGTGAACCGTCTAATTAATTTTCAGCTCAAGATTTCATGGTCTGTTTATAAAGCAGAAATTATTAATGAAGCTTTCAGTCAGTGATGTGCATTGTAAGGTGTGTGTGCATGATCTAAAAGATCTACTCACATCTTTTCATTTATTCTACATACTAAATGATGGAACTGAATGGTTCTGTGTCCCAGCCAGTACCTTTAGCAGTCCTTCTGATTGATGTTGTTCAAAGGGACTGTTACATGTCATGACTCATACAGAAATGTTGGTGTTGATGGTTTGATCTCAGCCCCTGATGCAACATGTTGCTATTTATTCCCTTTAACACAAGAGAACACAATAATGTCAAAATAATGTAGATTTATGAAAGTTGCATGAAGGAATAGCTACTAGAAAATTAGAATATCAGCTGAAATGTGACGTTATGTGAGGATTCATTACATTTAGCAACATGCTTTACAGTTGAAGTGTTTCTATCCCTGAATCGTCTTTGGTGCCTGTTTTCAGAAGTCTATTTTCTTCACTTTTCTCTGAAGATGTGTGAAAGAGTGAAAATTCCTCCTTGTTTATACCCAACTGTAATCCATTATCTGTTTGTTTGTTTTTGCAGGACATTCTTCTAAGATCCAACCTCCAAGAGATTCTTTGAAAATCCTTTCTCATTTACAGACCTTTTTTACCCCAAGTAATTTTGTAAAACGTACATATGTATTCATAATGTAAAGCCATGCTGAATGCTTATAAAACTAAACATATACAGTACTGTGCAAATGTTTTAGGCACATGCAAAGAGATGCTGTAGAGCAAAGATCCATTCAAAATAATGAAATTAAATGTTTCTATAATTTAAAAAAAAAATACAGAGCAGTAAACAGTAGTAAATGAAACAAAGTCAATATTTGGTGTGACAAAAAAATAAAAATAGTAGTCTCTGGTACAATTTGTGCAGTTTTATAAGGAAATGAGCTGGTAAGTTTTATTGAGCATCTTGCAGAACCAGACACAGTTCTTCTGGAGACTTTGACTTTCACACTTGCTTCTTATTTTTGCAGCAAAACCCAGCAGCCTTCATTGTGTTTTTTGTCTGAAAAGTGTCTCTTACGTAATCTGCTGCTTTCTTTATTGACATACAAATATTTTTCTGTAACATTTAATTTTGTGCTAGAAAACTAATGTTTGGGAATCTGAAATGTTTTTTGTACTGACTTGATAATGTAGACGCCATAAAATAAATTAAAAATCTATAACAAAGTTTGTACTGAAAAAAAAAATAGGGTGCCTAAAAGTTTGCACAGTACTGTACATACTATTTAAGAAATCATGGCATGAAACATACTTGATCTTTTTTTCCATAACTAGTCACACAAACTCAAGAGCATTTCTAAGGCCAATAAAATATGTATATCCTGTCATTGTGGTTTATCTGTCTGTTGTGTTGAAACACCTAAGACTTACATAGAATGTGATGTGGAAGATGTTTTCTGTGCTTGACGTGAGCTATATTGCTATATCCTGTGTCAGTAACTCACTCCATGTCACTGAGCTTGAGTAACTCTGACTTTCTGAAACCAGTTTTGTCTGAAACAGAGACCGTTCTTTCAGATTTTTTTTTTCTTTATTAGACAATACTCTCCCTCATACTTTCTTCAGTAGATTTTAGGGGACTGAGATGAATAGTAGAAAGGCTAAAACATGCACAAATATGGTAGGTAGCATTCCAGTGCACCTTAGCTGAGATGACTCATACCTTGATAATTATATTGATAATTCCTTATCACAGCCAAACCATCACAGGGGGAGAACAGGGAGGAGGGGTTGTGGGAGGGAGGGACAGTGGGTGCATTTGCACCACCCACTGTAGGTATTAAAACCTTTTTTTTTTTTTTTTCTTTTTTTTTCAAAATAATTGTTTCCTGGTGGGTTTCTAACATATGACTACGTGTGTATGACTAATTAAAAAAAAACAAAAAACAGTCAGATAAACAGAAAACAATACGATATATACAGAACAAACAGGTGTGATTCTAAATATACTGTACCATCACTGCTTTCATTTGTACACGCTCCAAGTACAAGTTCCATGCTAAATCTTCCAACTGCTTTTTACACAATAATGTTAATTCTGCTTTAGAGATGTTTTATTTTTCTGCTTGGTTGTTTGAAATTATGTTGGGTGCCTCCTTGTGTACCGTCAAAAAGGAAAACCTTCTTTCATTTTTTGACTGCTTGTCAATATAAAATTAATTCTTGCTTTAAATTCTTGCAGTATGTTCTGTGCGGACTGTATTTGGTCATTGTATTACAATAGACTGATATTTCCTAAATGTTTTCCAAAGGTAACGGTTGCACTTGTGATTACTGGTTTTCCCAGGTTCTGCAAACTTAGCAGTGTTTATAAAGACAGGTTAAATAATTGTTACATTCAGATTTGATTTGTAGCTTAAAATATGGGCGAGAGATCATTGCTAAGGAATCTATTAAGATATAGTATATAGTAATTTTTAAAAAAAAATAAAAAATGAACATGAGAATGGATATTTTGGCGCTGAATCCTCTCACAAACTGCACTGCAGTCAGCCACTAGAGGGCGTCAGAGGTATTTAGCTTTGCTTTTTAATCGTTGCTATTCTGTCCACTTATATACAGTCAAAATGTTAATGCATGAGTGTTTTTATGCATCAAAATATTAAGCATTGTGTTGCCATTTAAGGAAAAAGGCGTTAAAATGCTTGTGGCGTAAACAATACTGTAGCCTTTTCATTGCTACCTGAAGAAAACCAACAATAATAAAGGGTGGATCAGTGAATATAAATACGGCAGTATTAGTGTCAATATAAGAACAATACAAAAACAGTGGTAGCAGTATGATATGTAGGGCAGCAAGTAGGTACAGTATATCAGAGAAATGCAAAATAGAGAAGTGCTGGTGCAGTATATCTGAAGATGTGATGTGGAAAAAGAGCAGCATGATATATATTAAACAGCAGTAATATCAGCAAGAGTACATACGAAAGAGCCAGGTTATTGTATGAGGTAAAAGTGCAATTGCTTTATGTGTTTTCAACACACAATTCATTAACAGTTACAGTTTTGAGATACAGACAGAACCAGACAAAAGCCACAGACACAGTTCAGTGGCGTCGCTTTCCACCCCGTGGTGCAGGTTAGTGCAATAGTAACCTGTAACTTTCTGCCTCATGAGTTTATTCATGAGCTTTTTTTTCAGCACCATGGCCAAATCCAGCATGAACAAACAGTGACCATATGCCACAGTAAATCTGCCGCTCGTCCATCATTTCAGCGCTGATCACCTTTTCCGGTGGATGAGGGAGAGTTTTACAGCAACAGATCTGAAGGAGATCTTGTAGTTAAGCTTTGCGTTTTTACGCGCTAGTTACAGTTCTGCTTTTAAAATCTGCTCTGGAATAAACGTGGAGTTCCGCTATTAGCATGGTTACCCGCTACAGACAGGTATGTATGCTCTTACAACAATATATTTCTAGATTTATGATGATGGAGTTATTTTGAGTTTGCTTATGAGTAATGAACAGCAACACAACGCTATGTTTGTGATAAATCCAAACTTCCTGCTGAAAAAAAAAAGCCAAAAATAGAAACCCTCGTGGAATTTGTAATGGATTTAATGGTTATAGTGGGAATTGTATTGGTTTTAATGGAAATTGTAAAGGTCCCTGTGGGTCTCTACTGGTAATCTGTTGCCTTCTATTGGTGGTGTTATGTCTAGTTGATACCATTAAGCACCAATAATGGTAATGGTTTTAATGGTTAGCTGATGGTTTGCAATGGTATTTGTAGTGGAAACCATTAGAACCACCCCATTCTGTGATGGTTTCTATTGTTTTGGTTTTTTTTTTCAGCAGGGCTTTAAGTGTCAGAGCAACTTGTGACACACTCGCTTACTGAGTACATTTACATTTCACATTTCCCTCATTTGGCTGACTTACAATTGAGACACAGTCCCATTTTGCAATTTTGTGATGGCAGAAATTAATGCAAAATCAAGGAAACTCTGCAATATCTGCAATCAAAATTACTGCAGATTTTCCACAGATTTGGGCCAAGACGCGTCATGTAACATCATCATGACACGCAATGTGATGTCATCGCAACGCACATTCAGCCAAAGCCATCTTCGATTCATGTGCCTCGAACATGAGTACAGCTAAAAGGTCAAACATCAACATCACTGTGAAAACATAAACATCACTGTGAAAGACTGTGCAAAACAATTTTGTGCAAGTGCAATTTTGCCAATTCAAGTATTTTTCCGCAAAAGAAAGCAGATTTTTTTCCAATTGTTTCTGATTTTTTACAATTTTGAAAAAAGGTGCAGCAAAATCAAACATTTTTGGCTGCAACAATCACAAAAAAAAACTCAGGATTGTAAAGAGAAGCCTCGTTAAGGGACTGGTTCAAGGATAGAACAGTGGCATGGCCATGCTGGTTTTTGAAGTCACAACCTTATGATCAGTAGCCCATTGCCTTAAGTACTGCACCACCACTTTTACACTTTTTAGTGTATTTAGATGTTTTAACTGCTTGATCCTGTGTGCTGGAGTTAGAAGTTCGCTGAACTCATTGTAAAGCTGTAGTCATATGGACGAGTGCTCATGGGAAGGGAGTTGTGGTGCAGTTGTGCGCTGCCATCAGATTGGATAATCAATTCTGCACACCACAACAGTGTTGCTTTCCTCACCATGCTTCATTACAGACATGCCTGAGTATGTGTATCTGTGTGAAACAATGACACAGAGAGAGAAACCAGAGTGAGGTTCACAGCAAACAAGAAAGAAAGTAGATGCAGAGAGCGTGTCAGATCTCAAGGATGCTTCAGCTGCTCTCTGAGTTACTCACAGTCATCCTTCACATTTGAACTCTAATTCCTTCTGCAACCCAATAAAGTTCCTGCTGGGATGACACAGAGCTCGTCATCCACCTCAGCCTGACACACAAGGACGTCAGAGATAGTATTTAATACATAAAAGAAATCAACAGGGTAGACTACACACTGTGGGTTTTTTGTTTATTTTAGCTTTGTACTCCAACACTGGAATTTAATTGACATAATGACTGTGGTGGCTGCTTGGTTCGGATGCTTGTTTCCTTTTGGCCTTTCTGTTCTTGAAGCATTAATTTACCCACAAGGGCACCAAGAAGAACACTATAATTTAATTGTAAATGTGGCCTGAGGGCTCACTTAACCTGATGACCAAGAAACACTTAACCTGATGAACAAGCAACTGTACATAAAATAGTACAGTGATATGATAGTAAGAATATGTGAGAATGTTGATAAATGCATACATAGGGGACTATGTTTGCCAGCACCACGTCGGTTGTGCCTTCGTCAGAGGATGTTTGTGGACGTCCGCTTCTCGGTTGGTCCGTAACACTTCCAGTCTTTTTGAATTTGTTAATAAGTTTGGTAACAGTGTCGTGTGTGATGTGCTTGCCATGCTTCCTGTTAAAGTCCATTGCAACCTTGCGACAGCTTCCCGATCCAACCATGAGAATGATTTCATACTTATAATACATACAATATATATAAATTAAGTATGAACAATTTTGGAAGACATTTAGCTAAAAAGTGGTAGTTTTCAATATATATGGAGACTTTTTGGGACACCCAGTAAATATGTAAATATAAATACTGCAGTAGCACTCTTGTCTACATTACTTGTTTTTCTCCTGGTTAAGGAGCCTGAGGCAACACAGGGGGAAAAAACAGGGTGTTCTCTCTAACAGCTATTTTATTGACAGCTACCACAATGTGAGAAGAACTTCAAATTTCATAGAAAATGTGTTCTGTCTTAAAATCACTGACTCTATTGATTGTTATTATTGATTATGTGATGTTATGTGTAGTGTAAAAATGATCTTAACTGCTCAGATGTGCCAAATGGCTAAAACCTTTCAAACTTTGTGTAAAAATACTAACCATGACAAGTAACCATAACCATGTATATTGTTATACAGACCATTTCCTGGCTCTGACATTACAGTCCTTTTAATTTCACATGCTTGAAATTCGTGTATTGTTTAGCTAATATTATTATGAATAAACTTGCTGCAAAGCTGCATTTTAACCTGAGTTTTTGTTACATGTCAAATCCATAGAGCACTATGTGTTTTATGTTTTATGTGAGTGCTCCTAATATAAAATAGACCTGACATTGTAAAAAATAAGGTCAGTCTCTTTAAAATGTAGGCTACAGAGATTATGGGCCTATATCACTCAATCCTGCTGGAAATAATATTGTGCTTGGGATTATAGCTGTGTTGCATTGCCAGACAAATATAGCAACAATAGCAGCAAATGCCATTCATTCACTGAATGAGTCATCCCAAATACAGTACACTGTGTGCATGTGCATGTGTCTCTACTGTGTGTGTGTGTGTGTGTGTGTGTGTGTGTGTGTGTGTGTGTGTGTGTGTGTGTGTGTGTCAGAGAGAGAGAGAGAGAGAGAGAGAGAGAGAGAGAGAGAGAGAGAGAGAGAGTTACCAGACACCTTTACCCACCCTATCCTGTTACTTATGGAGCTGCCTGATAGTTATGCCACTTCATGTTAGTGTGTCTCTGTATGAACAATGGTTCCCATGGGTGGTTTTTAGGCGCAGGACTGGAAGTGACAGGAAGGACAGGAGGAATATGTATATTTGTGCACTGATTTCTGCATGGATCAGGTAATCAAGTTAGGTATAGACTGTAGAAATGTCCTGTCAATTGGTTTGAACTGTATGAACTGTTTGTGATTTAACATATTTGGTAAATCTGGAGTGTTTGGTAAATGTGGAGTTATGCATTATGGAATTACACATAATCCATGCATTATGGAGTTATATGGAATTATGCATTATGGAATCATGTGGACCAATCATTTAAGGGTTGCCAGTGTGGATCTCCTATTATGCTGCATTCTGTGTGTCCTACTTACCTCACTCAGTAAGGTTCCAGAGGGATTTGTGTAATACTTGTTTAATTTGCAGATAAGATTTTTTGGAAGGTTTTCTATTCAAACTGATATTCTTGGTTGATTCATCATGCCTGACACGTAGCGCATGATGTGTGAACTGTTTTATGATGCTGGTGCTGTGTTCTCTCCCTCCCCCTCTCCTTTAGCACATGCTTTCTCTCTCTCTCTCTCTCTCTTGCACTCACCCTCCCTCCTTCTAACTAACCCTCCTTGTCATGTGAGCACAGACAGATGCACACACACTCGGGCGCACAGCACAGATATCCTCACAAGGTCAGCATTGAGCTCTAACTGAAAGGAGCTGAGACATTTCTTTGTCCTCCTCAGCAAGTGTGTGTGAGCATCCATTTTTTTATTTTTTTTTTGCACTGAGCTTGAACAGTTATTAGAGGGATGTATTTGAGCTGTGCAGGTGCTGGGGAAATCCGATGCAGGCATGTCTTAGTGTGCATGCAGAACATGAACTTACCTGCTCTCTGCTCTACACCTGCAGCAAGGATGTAACTGCCTACGGATAAGATTCGACACCTCCTGAGCATCTCTCCTTCCCTCCTCCCCCTCTCCCTCTGGTTCTCCTCTCCTTCTCTTTCCTCTGCTGCTCTTGCAGAGCCCAGGCTCCACCATGTCCCTGTCCTTCTGTGGCAGTGAGAACAACTCCATCGCCTACAATGTGGATCGTGGCGTGCTCAACAATGGATGCTTTCTCGATGCCCTCACTGTGGTGCCCCACGTCTTCCTGCTCTTCATCACCTTCCCCATCCTCTTCATTGGTAAGTGTCTCAGACAAATGAGCACCAACCTTCAGGCAACCTTCTGGTGTACATTTATTTTAGTGATGCAGGATATTTTTTGCTGTATTACCATAGGGATGCTATAAATGTTGTCTCTAAAATTAAACCACATAGAGCTCTATGTGGGCCAGAAGTAAAAAGAAGTGTGAAAGTATTTTTGTAGATATGTAACCTAGACATCGCTTGAATGGGCTTTAACTGTGGAATTTAGAGGACATAAGCTGAATGCATCATTGTGTGGGGCTAAGTTACAGTCTTCCCTTGTAACCACAACAGACATGGCATAGCGTTATAGCCCCATACTGATGTCATGTCTTACAGTCACAAATAATCAGTATAGCTATCAGATCTTCAGACAACAATGCCACAACCCAGCCAGACTAGGTTTTCTGTGTCAATGTATTACAAGCTATCCACAGTAATTCATCTCATTAACGAATAATTCATTTGGAATGATTCAGACGAGAGGGAAATGAGATGAGATAAGATGAGATGACAGGGGAAGCTCTTGGAGCCTGGTAAGGCATTAGAAAGAGGAGTTTCAGTTACACAGATGGGCAAGATGGAGTTCTAGGCAATGAATTACTCTCTCTAGGATTAAACTCAGCTCTTCACCTGGGAATGTCTCAGCCTCCCAATTAGCATAATGTTATTGGCAGGTAAATGGCCTTGGCACTAGAGTAAAGCATTGGCTCTCTATTCAAACATTACCAAGCTAGTCAGCAGCCAAACCACTGTGAGCAGTAAAGCTTTGTTCTTCAGGGGTGTATCTGGATGTGACAAAGCTAAGTGACAGATGTTGTGCTCTCGTGTCTGCGTAAGCCTGGTGTTAATATGCTGGAATGTCTGCAAATTGCAAAATGCCCACCAATAGGGAATCAATGCCCTGTGTATCTATTCATAGGTTGGGGCAGCCAGAGCTCCAAGGTTCACATCCATCACAGTACATGGCTTCATTTCCCTGGACACAACCTGCGCTGGATCCTTACTTTCATCCTTCTGTTTGTGCTGGTGTGTGAGATCGCAGAGGGCATTGTCTCCGATGGGTGGGTTTTAACTCCTGAACTCTTGCTTACAGTGAAGGAAATTTAGCATAAATCTGTAAGGATATGTCTAGCAAAAATCTATTGAGCCCATTTAACAACAATATTGACTGCTTTGTCCCTCCAAGCTAATCCCCATGTGCCCACTCTAAATTAATTGAGGCGAAACTCTTCAGCATCAATCAGTTTTCATTCAAGTGTAGGTGATCATATTGAGAAACACAGATCCATGAGATTATGCACGTTAGAATGAAAATGTACATTCATTTTTAAATACGTTTTTATGGATTGTCTGCCATATAAGTCCCTGTGAATTAGCTGTTACTATAGAAACTATAAAGAACAAGCGTATTAATATAAATGTGTGATTTGGCTTACAATCACAACTGCTGTCGGAGCTGCTATTCTAGAAAATTAACTGACACCTTCTGACCAATCAGAATCAAGAAGTCAACAGTGCTGGGGTATGAACTGTTTTAACCCCTGTATGTCTCTCTATATGTCTCTCTCTCTCTCTCTCTCTCTCTCTGTTACAGGTTCACACAGTCTCTTCATCTACATCTCTACATGCCTGCATCCTTGGCTTTCATGGCTGCTATCACTTCTATAATCTACTACCACAACATAGAGACCTCCAATTTTCCCAAGTTGTTGCTAGGTACATGCTTTGCTCACATAACACATTACACAAACAAAAACTTGAGAAAGAAAAAAAAAACCCTCAATATTCACTATTCTATTTTTATGCCTCGCCAATTTAATAGGCTGTTGGCTTGACCTTATTGAACATGTATAATGAGCTCCTAATTATTAACACTTTTGGCCAGGGTTCAGCAACAAAGCAAACAATGTCATCTAATGCTGTAAATACCAAAGGAATATATGGTTAGAGGGTTATGAATGGCAGTATAAATATCGGCAATGTGAAATAATTGTCCTGTGAATAGCATAGAGTGAATACCAGTCCCAGGGGCTGTTGGGATGACAACCACAGCTACTGATAGATAGATAGATAGATAGATAGATAGATAGATAGATAGATAGATAGATAGATAGATAGATAGATAGATAGATAGATAGATAGATAGATAGATAGATAGACCACATTAGAGCAAATTCACAGTGCAGCATCTCCAGTAAACATGGGCACACTGGATAATTAGGATAATTAGATAAAATAGACTACATTTGCAGGAAATGATGTTTTTCATTCTGTAATATCCTTTTACCTGTATGCACATGAGCCAACTCTTAAACAATTCTGGAACATCTACGTGCTATTTGTTATCTGTGTAAATCCCCTATAATCTCTTTGAGTCAATATTATATGTACAGTATCATTATCAGTAAGTTATCTGCCCAATGTGTGTACAGTGCATGTTGGCCTGTGTGTTTCATATCATGAATATAATGAAATGAAATGTGTGAGATGTGGCCCTCATCCAACAGACAGAACATCTGGAGAGCTCTCATGGTGAATGCACAGAGTGGGATGTAATAAATAGGTTTATAACTTTTGCTGGGTTATTATCCCATCATCTTACTTCCAGTGCTCTGAAGAGGTATTTTCAAAGCTAACACTGATTATAAAAAAGGCAGTAATTATTATTTATGGCTTAATCTGTTCACAGCATTGCTTATTTATTGGATCTTGGCATTCATCACTAAAACTATAAAGTTTGCCAAGTACACAGAGCACGGCATTGGTATGAGACAGTTGCGCTATTGCTTGACCGGCCTCCTCGTCCTGCTCTATGGCCTGCTACTGACTGTGGAGATCAACGTTATACTGGGGCGGGTAAGTGGCATGCTATTTGTGCATGCTTGTAAAGAAGTTGTTGTGAGCAGTGATGGCTTGGTCATGATATTAAATGGGTGAGCTAAAAAATTTACTACCTATTAGTAAATAGAGTCTTAAAGCACTGGGTCTCTGTGTATGTAAAACTATTATGCATACGCACAGGAACATGCACACACTCACTGAAAGATAATTAATAATAATAATATTTTTAAAGGTCAAGTTTTTCAAGCCCTTAATCATGCTGTGCCTTTGTTATTAGCAAACAGAAAAGCTGCTTTTGCTGTTAGCCAGCTCTTTTATGATTAGAGCCTACGCCCTCAGTGTATTTACTTCTAGTTTCTCCTCCAAAGGCAAAAAATAAATAAAGAAAGAAAGAAAGAAAGAAAGAAAGAAAGAAAGAAAGAAAGAAAGAAAGAAAGAAAGAAAGTAATCTACTTCTTTCATGTTTATTACAATTTTATTTCACAAGATCCTTCTCAGTCTCTGGTGATAGTGTGTTATAAATGTATTAGCAAAGCAGGTTTAAATAAATTAGCTACAATAGATTTGTGTAATCACCTGATGAATCTGTCAACAATAGTCTGTGTGAATCTACAGTCTGGGCTACAAAGAAATCAGCCCCAGCCTTTACTTTATATGTGTGGGAGGTTTTCAAGGATGCCTGATATTACTATTCTTGGTTCCACAGTAAAAAATAAATAATAATAAAAATAAAATAAAATAAAATGTAAAAAATAATAATAATAATAATAAAATTAAAAACCCACATCAAGCCATTATCTCTATCAGTAACGCTATCAGTTATAAGGATAGAGTTTATTTGGATGGATTTTATTTTATTATTATTTTTTTTTACATTTAATTATTTATTGTTTCTTGAAAGATGGTATAAATAGGTGCTGCTAGTTCATTTATCCAGCCAACCCAGGTTGTGAAGATTTGTTCACCAGTAATTGTGCCTTGTACCTTGAAATACAACATAAATAAACCTGGATTCCCATGTAGTTATGCGATCTGATTGGTGTAATTACACAGTTTTTCTTATGGTTGTTAATGATCCCTATCATGGTACTAGTTATAAGCAGAAACTATGTCTGTCCTCTATGTTTAAAGGTGGGGTCAGTGGGTTTTAACTCATCAGCATTTCAGCATATTATTCAGACTCATTTTAAAGCATATCATTATATACTATGAATTATTCAGTGACTACATTGACACTGATGGGAAATACACACATTTTTTAAATTAATTAAGAGTTCCCAGAACCATCTCTGATAGGGAAAGCATATGTTGTGTGATTCTACACATCTTTCTATTTTCCTCAGAGTGTATGTAGTTACAAAACTGAGGAATGTGAGGTTGGACCCATAAATGGTTCTGGGAGTTTAAGGAGTTTAAAGTCAGAATTACCTTGTAATATTTGGTTATTCTCACATCCTGGCAGCTGTCAAAAATCTGCTCAGAGGAAAACTCTAGTCTCCAGGTTCTGTAACAGGAGGGAAAAATGGAATATATGGACCACCAAGGACATGGACACTACTCTGTTTGCCTGTCAGTCCTGCTTTTCACACTAGAATTCAGGGGGGTCTATCCTAGACAGCACACAGGCATGTCTTTTGAGCACACAGATTTAAAGGAGCCACGCTAGGCAAGGGCTGTATTTGTGGTTTTGGATTTGAAAACAACTAGCTATAGTGCCCAAATTTGATGACTATACTATCACATCTCATTTTCTCTCTGTTAGCTCAAGCTGTAGAATTGATTCTTATGTGATCTATGATGGCATTAATCCTCTACATGTAACTCAACTTGAATTCTGCCTTGATTAAATGATCTGAAAAATTACTATAACCAACGAAATAAGCACTATAGTTGGTGTTATACTGTATGTATTTTCACACCTATATGTATGAGTATGTATGTTTGTATGTGTAATGTATATGCGTGTGTGTGTGTGTGTGTGTGTGTGTGTGTGTGTGTGTGTGTGTTTATATGAATTTCTTTTACCTCTCCCCAGAGTATATTTCAAAGCGTACATTTATTCCAGTCAGATAGACATTGTCTGTGTTTACACTAAAATCTCAGTCCTTGCGCATCTGTGTCCTCTCTGAGCGCAATCTAGCCTTTTGACTTTTATCAACATCCTGTTTCCACATGAACTCCCAGGATTCTCTGAGATTTTCCCCCCTGATTGCTCATTGCACTGATAAATAAATGCTTCTCCTTGAGGCTTTTCCTTTAGTAACCCCCCTAATAACATCTTCTGGCATTAATGATGCACTGAAAGCTCTCTCATGAATCTCAGCATTGAAAACATAATTACACAATTCATCAATGTAAGTAATTACAGAGGTTATGCAGAATCTGCTCTGGACCAGTATTGGCAGATTGAGTCGATGGTTTCCAGCTCATCAATAGTTCAAAATTTGCAGAAAAGGCTTAACGGCATGGCTTAAAATGCCCAAATATCCAAAAATCGATATGCACTGTGGCAATGCATACCTCATCTCAATAGAAAGTAATAATGTTTAGTTAGCAACCTACAGTTAGTATCATGTCAGGGGGTTAGATGTGTAGGCATAGCATTACTTAGCTGCATTACAGTAATAATTGTCAGTGGAAGGTCCTCACAAGGAATGTGTGTGTCTGTGTATTTAATGGGTCATCTCATGGCCATCCAACCTAAACATAATCTACTGGTGCAATCCAGGCAAGATTAGGTCAATCAGAGAAATGTCAACTGCTTGAAAATTATATGATCTTCTGCCAGTGTATAACCTGCTATCCTCTGACTGCTACTAGCTAAAATCAGTGATGCACACCAGAAAAGCTTTTGTTTGATGATAGATGTCTGCTATCTAATAGCATCATCTCTTTTTTTCCTCTTCTGGTTTCTTTCATTTCTCCGTGCATCAGTCTTTTATATCAACAGAATTCCAGGTTTGTCTAGTAGCAGTGCAGGGAAAATAAACAAGCACCTCTGGTGATGTCATATGAACATCTGTGCCTTGTTTTATTATCTCGGACATGATTTGGTTTGTTGATGGTATGCATATTTAATAGACATTGTTTATGCTGCCTTCAGACACTCACAGAATCTATGTATTCTTCTGTTAAACACTGATATATATTAAAGCATGTTTATGTTATACTGTATATTGACATATATTCACAATGTACTGTAATTCTGATGGCTTATTAGATATTTAATAACTTCAGACCCTGGTATTTTTTCCTGCATGTCTTTTCTTATTTGTCCTGTGATGCAGACCGATGCTCTTTCTTTGTCTCTGTGTGTGCAGCGCTATATGTGTTTTGCCCATCCCAATGAGGTAAAGCCTCCTGAAGACCTTCAGGATCTGGGTGTGCGTTTTCTGCAGCCATTCGTCAATCTGCTCTCTAAGGGTACATACTGGTGGATGAACACTTTTATCACCTCTGCTCACAGGCGCCCCATTGACCTGAAGGTCATTGGCAAACTGCCCATTGCCATGAGGGCACTCACTAATTATCTGAAACTGCGCAAGGCCTTTGAAGCTCAGAAGGTACCACAACTGCTGCCTGCATGTCTGTCATTAATATTGAGAGATTTATTAGGAGGATTGAACTTGAATAAGGAGCAATAGCTTACGCATGTCTTTGACAGTGGCAACAAATGTCAGATGATTCTGATAGATCACACTACAAGCTTAAAGCTGCCTGCTTGAGTCATGATAAGAGGTTTTTATTTTCCATTTACGCTTCCTTCCGGTTGCTGGGAGAACAAGGATGTTCCACTGTGAATGCAGTGACCTTTTGACCCTCAGTGGGGTGAAAGCACTCTGTCACTGTCTGTTCATGGGAATGAGGAGGGCTGTGTGTGTATGTTTGTGTAAGTTTATGTGGGAGGGAACTGCAGGTAAATAAATGTGGCTGTGGTAATGAGTCAGTGTTTACATGGTGTGGGAGTAACGTGATGAGAGTCATGTCTCTGACTCGCCCCTCCCACATCCGGATTCAACTTGAGACAATAAACTATTTTATTTATTTATTTATTTAAATAAATAAATAAAATGTTTTATTTTTTTATTAATCTTAATTCATATTATTTAGTATCTACAATAAATTATTAAGTAACAGCAATGAATTGTTCATACATACACAATTTCTTACATATAAATTATATGTAAAATTGTTGAAGAAAACATTTTTTGAGAGCATTAATAAATTATGATAGAGCATGTATAAAACAGCAGTAGCAAAAGATTATAAATATTATTAAATATTTTTGTCACACAATATCTTTGTAGAAGCAATGAGACTTGCTTATTTCTGTGGTGGTACAACAGCACAACAATGTTTTTATATATTTGTGGAACAATATATTTTGAAAAAGGAAATAGCATAACATACTTCAACCAAATCATTAATTAATTTGTAGAGATTAATTTGTATTTTTAATGTGACTTTTTTAATAATGACATGTAGAATAATAGTGACTTTTATAGAATAATGAGACCGTTATTCTGAATTACAATACTGTACTGTAATATAGGTATGAGACAGCAGAGGAGTAAGGGTTGAATGATATAATTTATTATTAATGCATAGTAATAATTTTCTGTGAAATGAACAGCCTTCAGAAACAAAAAAGCCTCCACACACAGGAATTTTATGTCATTAACTAAAAAATGACTTCCTTATGCTTTACACGTAAACCACCTTCACTCTGCAGAAGCTTTTTGCACTTGTCAGAGCTCTTTGTGTTTCATTACAGCTCTGTCAGAAGGTCTTCTGGGAGTGCCTATTGCCTGTCTCATTCTCTTTGTTCTCTCTCTTCCCTGTCTTTCTCTGTAAAAGAGGCCTGATGGCCTTCAGCCGCAGGGACCTCAATGGATCTGGAGGGCTCTACGCGAGGCCTTTGGGAAGCCCTTGATCCTGAGCATTACCTTCCGTTTTCTGGCTGACCTTCTGGGTTTTGCTGGGCCATTGTGCATCTCTGGTATTGTGCACCACATCAGCAAGAAGAACCGCACCATCCAGGCACCGGTAAGAGCTTCTTAACAATATGTTCTGCAGATTGGCACGCAATAACTGTACTTACACTTACTTACTTACTTACACTTACATTATTAATCAGTGTGTTGCAGTGCTGCTAAATGGCCGTTTTCTTGCTGAATAACCTGTTCTTATTTCTTTTGCTGATTGTCCTGGTGGTGACTTCAGGGTCTTGAGAGGCTCTTTGTAAGGTTGATTAGATTGCTGCGTCTGCTCTCATTCAGCTTGCGGGGATGCTTCAGTTCTGCATTTCACTGCCAGGACGTTCTCTCGTCCATCTTCATCAAATATTTACTGGATGAATAGAATGGTGGCAGGCTCTCAGATTTCTCCTTCTTAATGTATCCAATATAATATCATGATCTCTCTAACACATCAATAATCTCGCTCAAAGCCTTGACAAAGGTTATCTCTCCTGCAACTGTGATGTGATGGGGATCTTGCACAGTATACGTGTTAGCCTCCTGTGCTCACCCATAGAATGGCTTTACAGACTCAAATAATAATAAACATTGCAATAATGGTTTGGCACATCCTAAAACAATTAGAATAATGAGTCAGACAGATATACACCAAATGTGATTACTGCATTTTCTGAAGAATGCTGTTCTATCAGGGCGTATTGCTCATATGCATTTGTCTGGTGAGACATAGCAAAACAGGACAGGTCTGAATTATTAACGACTCTATTTCCTAATTCATTTGTGGTTACTACTATTGTCTCCTTTGTGGTTGACCTCACCTTCCTTTGATTACGGCTGCAGGTCTTATATTAATTGGAACCTTTGCTAAATTGATTGTATTTTGCATTTGAAGTGGTACAATTAAATCAATTTCTTTACATTAGGAAAGACACCCTACAGACAAAGGCAGTGGCTAATTCTTTGGCAGACCCTATTTTTAAGTACCCCCTGCCCTTTTAAGTGATTAACTAATTAAGGGATAAATAATCTGGGGTTAATTCTGTGAAAAGTACATTTAAGTGTATTAACATGTGAATAGACCTAATTATGAAAAAGAGTAAATGATTTTCTGACAAGTGCTTTGCATGTGTATATACTACCTTTTGGGACAATAAGTTAGAGTTTAGACTTATTTTCTGCAGGCTTTCTTTCTTTTGTTATATCTACTGCAGAGTTCATTCAGTTTAAATTTTTATTCAGGTTTAGCCATTTTCATTCTTTCGAGATTACTTTTAATGATTGTCTATACATATGCAGTTCCAATGTGCAGTTTTATTTATTATTGCTAAGCAATAACAAACAAACAAACAAACAAATAAATGCCTATTATGCCTAATGTACAGTATACCATTTTATAGCAGTCATTGCATTCTCCACAAGGCCCTGATTGGCTGAATCTGTGTGTTTGAGTGGGATGACTTTCTTCCTACTGCTTAAAACATGATGACCTTGTAATGCAAATAATGGCGCCAGTACTCTTATGCTGTACTCAACCTGAGATGCATGTATTTATTCTTGTTTCAGGCACAATTATTGGGGGTCTATTTCATCTCCTCGCAGGAGTTTCTCGCTAATGCCTATGTACTGGCTGTGTTGCTGTTCTTTGCTCTGCTTCTGCAGAGGACATTTTTACAAGCCTCCTATTATGCAGCCATACAAACTGGCATCAACCTGAGAGGAGCCATCCAGGTATATATAAGCTTGTGTACATGCAAAGCATGCAGTAAATATAATTTTATATATAGTAGTCTTCAATATATTGTTTAGAAATGTTCTCTTCTAGTAATTAATCCTAGTTATGTAATCGCCTACATTTTTGTGCAAATGTTTTGGCACCCCTGGCATGATTACAGATCTACACACAGATTTTCAATAATGTTCAAGTTAGAGGACTGTGAAGGCAATTCCAGCTTCATCTTGCCTTTCTTGAAGTAGATAATCATGAAATTTGATGTTCTGGATCATTGTCCCATTGTAGATGCCCATTATCTTTCAGCTTCAGTTTCTTGACAGACTATGTCACATTTGCTTCCAGAATTTGATGATATTCACTGGAATCCATTCTTCTATCTATGTGTTGAATGTTTCCTATATCATTGGCTGGTACACAACCCCAAAGCATAATAGATCCACTCACATGCTTTACAGTTTGAAAGTCATGAAATACTGCTCCTTTTTATTTTGGCCAATGAGTTCCATTTTTACTTCATCAGTCCACAGCACTTGTTTGCAAAATACATCTGGCTTATCTAGATGTTGTCTTGCATACGTTAGATGCTGACTTTTGTTATTAAGTCGGAGGTAAGGTTTCCTTCTGATGACTCTTCCATGCAAATCATGTTTGTGCAAGAAATGCTGCACAGTAGAATGGTGCCCTACCACTTCTGTGTCAATTAAACCTTCCTAGAGGTCCTTTGCTCTTATATGGGGGTTTTGCTTTGCCTTTCTGGCCAACATATGGGCAGTTCTATCTGAATATTTTCTTGGTTTTCCAGATCTTGCTTGGATTTGAACTGCCATTTCTTAATGACATTTCGGACAGTGGAAACCGTGAGCTGGATAGCTTTTTATAGTCTTCCTCTGCTTTGTAGGCATCAATTAGCTTCATTTTTAGATTCTCAGTCAGCTGCTTAGAGGAGCTCATGGTTGACTGTTTGAAGAGTCAGATAATTTATTGCACTCTGGAACTGTCATCAGCTGACAATTCCTAATTGCAATTCCTGACCTGCCTAATGAGTCCTAATGAGGCAGTTAAGGCCTAACAAGTGAATTAAATTCTGAGACTTTACTAGAAGGGTGTTCATACAACCCCAATTCCGAAAAAGTTGGGACAGTATGGAAGATGCAAAAAAACAAACAAAAAAAGTCATTTGAAAATTAATTTCACCCTGCACTATATTGAAAACACATTTTTAACACATTATTTGATATTTTACATTTGTGAATTTAATTTATTTTTGAAAATATACACTCATTTCAAATCTGATGACTGCAGCACACTCCAAAAAAGTTGGGACAGTCGACTGTTTACCACTGTGTAACATCACCTTTTCTTTTAATAACACTTATTAAGCGTTTGGGCACTGAAGACACCAGGTGGTTAAATTTAGCAAGCAGAATTTTCCCCCATTCATCCATTATGCATTTCTTCAGCTGCGCAACTGTACGGGGCCTTCGTTGCATTATTTTGCGCTTCATAATGCGCCACACATTCTCAGTCGGTGACAGGTCAGGACTGCAGGCAGGCCATGCTAGCACCCGCACTCTCTGCTTACACAACCATCCAGGCAGAATGTGGTTTGGCGTTGTCCTGCTCTGGATGGCAGCGTATGTTGCTCCAAAAATGTGTACATATCTTTCTGCATTAATGTTGCCCTCATAGATCTGCAAGTTACACATACTATGGGCACTGACACACCCACATATCATGACAGACGCTGGCTTTTGGACCTGACGCTGATAACAGCTTGGATGGTCCCTTTCCTCTTTGGCCTGGAGAACACGACAGCTGTTTTGTCCAAAAACTATTTGAAATGTTGAATCATCGGACCACAAAACACGATTCCACTGTGCTACTGTCCACCTCAGATGAGACTGAGCCCAGAGAAGTCGGTGGCGCTTCTGGACAGTGTTGATGTATGGCTTCTGCTTTGCATAATAAAGCCTTAACTTGTATCTGTGGATGCAGTGGCGAATGGTGTTGACTGACAAAGGTTTACCAAAGTATTCCCGAGCCCATGTGAGGATATCCATTACAGACCCATGATGGTTTTTTAGACAGTGACGTCTGAGGGATCGGCGCTCATGCACATTCAGAAGTGGTTTTCGGCCTTGCCCTTTACACACCGAGATTTGACCGGATTCCTTGAATCTTTTAATTATATTGTGTACTGTAGAAGGTGAAATGCCCAAAATCCTACTGATTTGTCTTTGGGGAATGTTGTTCTCAAAGTGTTGGATTATTCTGTTGGCAGATTGGTGAGCCTCGACCCATCCTTACTCTTGAAGGACTAGGCCTTTTTTGGAGGTTCCTTATATACTATGATTAGACGATTGCCACATGGTGCAACCTAAAGATCATTGAGATTACAGTGGTGAAGTTCAACAAAACAGAGTTCATATAAAAACTGTAATGAATTTTTCATGGTCTCACAAATACTATTTGACCGTGTAGTCCTGGTACATTTATAGAAGAGATTTATTTACTTATAATTGCACTATCCGGTGTTACCCAGATGAGGATGGGTTCCCTTTTGAGTCTGGTTCCTCTCAAGGTTTCTTCCTCATATCATCTCATGGAGTTTTTCCTTGCCACCGTCGCCGCTGGCTTGCTCATTGGGGATAAATTCATAAATTTAAAATCTATGTCCTGAATTTATATATTTCTGTAAAGCTGCTTTGGGACAATGTCCATTGTTAAAAGCACTATGTGCGCTATGTTTCACATCACCTTCTTATTTCAACTTGTCACATCACTATTAGTCCTAAATTGCCCCATCCCAAATTAAACGTAAAATACTAAATAAATAAAACATTTAAATAAACGTTTATCTACATAAACGTTTATCTTCAAAAAACTATTCAGTTGATTAGGTAAAACATCAAATATCTTGTCTTTATACGTTTTTGTTTAAATACAAGTCAAAGTACAATTACAAATCACTCTTCTTTGTTTTTATTAGCATTTTCTATACTGTCCCAACCCGGAACTTTTTCGGGTTGTACTTTTGTAAATGCCACAATTACTTTTGGGGTTTTTTTTCAATATTTTGTAAAGGTTCATAAAATATAAAGTAACTGCATTAACATTTACAGAAATGTTACAGAATTTACAGTCACTGCTTGAGGGACAACAGGTCTAGCATTTATTACATGGGCTTTTTTTTTTTTAATTAATTTGTTTATCTAAGATGCCAACATACATTTACTGTATTCTTTCTGTATTTCTGTGTGTTTGTAAGCAACTTCATATAAATAATAGACCACAGAGGTTGGATTTGCTCTAAATTTACTTGCCTTTCCTGACTTTTTGGTCATGTCTTTGGCAGACGAAGATTTACAATAAGATCATGCGTCTGTGCACGTCCAACATGTCTATGGGGGAGATGACAGTGGGCCAAATCTGCAACCTAGTTGCAATAGACACCAACCAGCTGATGTGGTTCTTCTTCCTGTGTCCCAACCTGTGGGCCATGCCAGTACAGGTATGTGCAAAGTACTGTTAAAAGCTATTGATTAAATTAGCCATTATCTTGCTTTGTATTTACTGGTTATTTTTACTGTGTAATATCATGTATTGTATCTTAATATCCCCTCTATCAGGAGCATTCAGTGCACTTCTCTTTTCCATTTTTATTCCATATTTGTATTCCACTTTGCTGTACATATGTTTGAAAGGTGGCAGATAAAAAATAGCTTTGCACAGAGGTATCCCTGATGCATTACACTCACTTGATAACATATTATTGCTGTATAATATACACTGGGATCTTACTAATTTATTGCTTCAGAGTCTACAAGCACACTGTTGAAACCTTAATGTGTCCTAAGTGTTGGCTTTGTTCCAGTTAATAAAACAAATGACAACTGGTTGTCTTTCTAATTTTCACTGCCAGTGAAAGGTCTTTGAACACCATATATTATAACATTTTAAATATTCTAATATTTGGAAATCTAACCAAGGAATAGGTATAAGTCGATTGAAAAATATCTATTATTACATGATTAGTGAATTGAGAAATGTTAGAAACTATATTATTGGAACAATCTAGATCTAATCTACGCAGAAAAGCCCAAAACCTATATCACTCTAATTAAGCACTTGTTGCCCACCACATATTTATGTCTTACAATTAATACTAGCCCTGTCTATGAGTCTTTTATTTATATGCTTAATGTGTTTGCCCTCCAAGTGCTCCTGCCTTGAATTAAGCACTCATTTAGTCCCATTAGGATCTGGGAATGAGCACTTAATAAATTCCACAAAGATTAAGCTTTTCTTATTTAATTGCTATTCTGTATTATTTTGTTTTGTCTCTTGATTTCCCATTTTTCAAGTCTAACCTTTCAGTTGAGAATTTTATAGTATATGTCCATTTTAACCCATTATTATTATGTTTATTTTTATGCAGTTCACTCTTTTATTTTCCTAAGCAGAATTGACGTTATCTTTGTTCTCCAGGTTTCTGGACTGCTATTTTAGACAACAGACTTATCAGAGTGCGTCTGTTGACTCAGACTTTTCCTACGGTTTTTGGCTGATACTCTTATCACTTCTGTACTCAGTGCCTCATTCAAATAGTTGACTTGGAGTCTTTCCTACATTGTATTGCCTTTGCCATTTGGAATTAGAAACATAAACAGCACACATCACATGTATTATGGAGAATCTGTCCCAGTAGTTTAATGAAATATCATTTAGCACTTTTCTTAATCTTTACCATTTATGGCTGTCTTGAATGTTGGTCACACCTACCTCCCTTGAGGTTCCAGAGAGTTGAATTGCCACATACATCAGCAACACACTGTGGTTTATAGTTGTGCCCTCAAAGGCCTTTTAGCAATCAAATGCAATTTCTCTTGATCTGGTTTCTGCTTCGCCTCCACTGAGGTTTTCCAATGAGAAGTGACTGTATGCTTTTTTAATTTGAGTATAATTGGGTAAAAGTCTTACCATTTCCTCTTATTAAGCAATTACATTAGAAGTGATATAGTGTGTAGTTACGTCTTACCTCCCACTTTTATAACAAGTGGCTGCTGATTTGTTCTGGGAAGCAAATTAGATTTTTATAAATCACATTCCAGACACAGTCATTGTGTAAAAATTAAAAGTTATCTCTTGTACTTTTGGAGATTTCATAGAATTGGGTAGTGGTGGCTCAGTGGTTAAGGCTTTGGGCAATTGATTGGAAGGTTGTGCATGTAAAAAAACTGGACTGTCAATCTGGCAATTTTAGGCCCTTTAGCAAGACCCTTAAACCGTTTACTGTTCATTTGTGTCAAGTCACACTGAATTAAAGCATCAGCCAAATGAATAAATGTAAATGTAAGCAATCCTTAATTGAAATCTTTCATTGATATGCCTATATTTGTAATCTGGAAGGCTGACTTTAATTAGTAAACCTCTCATTACTTGTTTGTAATGAATTTATTACTGAACCTAAGTAACAAAAAAAAAAAAGTAACAGGAATGCATTTCCTCAAACAATACTGTAGAGTCCTCTGCCAGCCATTATATCAAATAAAATAATATGTTTAAGAACATTGTGTATTTATGGTCTTATACTGTGCCATTTTTCATTTCACAGCAGTTGGGGGGGTGGGGTCTCATTACATAGAAAAATCTAAAACAGCCTTTGGGGTATCATTTGATAGCAGTGAAAAATTGAATCTTGTTTTTCTTCTTTTTCTTCTGCTAAAAATATGTGCACAAATAGTAATCTAATTTACTAACCTTTTCTCATAATTAAATATATCAGTAATATTGCGATATTGTCTTGGAATGAATTGAATGTTTCCCAAATAAAGACTGAAAATGAACCAAAATGTCTCAATTAGATTCTTTTACTCTGTTTTAGATTATAGTGGGGGTGATTCTGCTCTACTACCTTCTGGGAATAAGTGCCTTGATCGGGGCAACCATCATTGCCCTCCTGGCCCCTGTGCAGTACTTTGTGGCTACCAAATTGTCCCAAACACAAAAAAACACCCTGGTGAGTTATTTCTACTGAGCTATCCAATTGCTGCCATGTACAGTTTAAATAGCAAAGATTTAAAATAAAAAAAAATGTTTAAAAAAGAATGCATTTAAATCTAAATAAAGATCTATATTTTTCATATATATTTTATAGTATTATATTTTATCAGTAACTTAAATTATTTGGCCAGGATTAGTTGTCATGTTACTGAAGGATATCTAAAAGTGTTTATGTGCACAAGAAAAGTGCAAGATATGTTGCTGTCTACATAATGTACACACTGTTTTCTCATGAAAAATAGGCATAACACACATTCACATGCCACATTGCCAGATAGCTTTGACCTTTTATTTGACCTTTACAAACTGCTTGTAGATAATAAGTATGCTATATGCTCATATAATGTATGTAGCATGTACATAAGCCATTTCTACAGGCTATTTTATAGATGTAAAAGGTCAAATATGGAGTAATCTCTCCAGACACTGAAATCTGTAAACAGTTGGATTCAAATGAGACTCAGTAATAAATACATTACCTCACCTCCCTATGTAAATATAATCACGTATGGAAATCTGGTAAATGCAAATCTTTTTCAGTGTTTAGCTTAATTTACATCCACCATCCCATTTATAAAGTATGAGCATGGCTTTGATGCTGTCCCTGTAGGAGTACTCCAGTGAGCGGCTGAAAAAAACCAACGAGCTGTTACGTGGTATCAAGCTGCTGAAGCTCTACTCGTGGGAGCACATCTTCTGTTCCAGTGTGGAGGAGACCAGGGGAAAAGAGCTGACCAGCCTGCAGGCCTTTGCTCTCTACACCTCCATCTCTAGTAAGAAAGACATTTTCTACTGCAAATCCCACACACGTGCAGGCAAAATGGAAAACAAACCTCTCACTTATTTTATATTTTTTTATTTTTCAGTATTCATGAATGCCGCTATACCAATTGCAGCAGTTCTTACTGTAAGTATGACTCTCTGGAAAGTGCTGAATACTGGCAGAGTGTGAAATGTATTTACTTCAATGTTTACAATTGGTTTATACCAGAGCACTAAGAAACACATGAAAAAACATTTTTTTACTTAACAAAGAAAAATGTCTAGTCGTTGATATTGTGGTGATTTCTGTAAAGGGTTGTTTATATGACTTTTATGTAAAGAATCTCCAGTTTCAGTGCTGGCGAAATGCTGTGGTATAAGAGGAAAATACTCAAATGCTATTATAGGAAAACAATCAACCAAGCATCTAAAAAAAGTTATAATATACAGTGGGGGAAAACGTATTTGATCCCCTGCTGATTTTGTACATTTGCCCACTGACAAAGAAATGATCAGTCTATAATTTTAATGGTAGGTGTATTTTACTAGTGAGAGACAGAATAACAACAAAAAAATGCAGAAAAATGCATTTCAAAAAAGTTATAAATTGATTTGCATTTTAATGAGGGAAATAAGTATTTGACCCCTTCGACTTAGTACTTGGTGGCAAAACCCTTGTTGGCAATCACAGAGGTCAGACGTTTCTTGTAGTTGGCCAGCAGGTTTGCACACATCTCAGGAGGGATTTTGTCCCATTCCTCTTTGCAGATCCTTTCCAAGTCATTAAGGTCTCGAGGCTGACGTTTGGCAACTCGAACCTTCAGCTCCCTCCACAGATTTTCTATGGGATTAAGGTCTGGAGACTGGCTAGGCCACTCCAGGACCTTAATGTGCTTCTTCTTGAGCCACTCCTTTGTTGCCTTGGCTGTGTGTTTTGGGCCACTGTCATGCTGGAATACCCATCCACGACCCATTTTCAATGCCCTGGCTGAGGGAAGGAGGTTCTCACTCAAGATTTGACGGTACATGGCCCCATCCATCGTCCCTTTGATGCGGTGCAGTTGTCCTGTCCCCTTAGCAGAAAAACACCCCCAAAGCATAATGTTCCCACCTCCATTATGGAGGTGAGTTGAGTTGATGCCAAAGAGCTCGATTTTGGTCTCATCTGACCACAACACTTTCACCCAGTTCTCCTCTGAATCATTCAGGCAAACTTCAGACGGGCCTGTATATGTGCTTTCTTGAGCAGGGGGACCTTGCGGGCGCTGCAGGATATCAGTCCTTCACGGCGTAGTATGTTACCAATTGTTTTCTTGTTGACTATGGTCCCAGCTGCCTAGAGATCATTAACAAGATCCTCCCGTGTAGTTCTGGGCTGATTCCTTACCGTTCTCATGATCATTGAAACTCCACGAGGTGAGATCTTGCATGGAGCCCCAGACCGAGGGAGACTGACAGTTTCTTCCATTTGCGAATAATCGCACCAACTGTTGTCACCTTCTCACCAAGCTGCTGGGCGATGGTCTTGTAGCCCATTCCAGCCTTGTGTAGGTCTACAATCTTGTCCCTGACATCTTTGGACAGCTCTTTGGTCTTGGCCATGGTGGAGAGTTTGGAATCTGATTGATTGATTGCTTCTGTGGACAGGTGTCTTTTATACAGGTAACAAGCTGAGATTAGGAGCACTCCCTTTAAGAGAGTGCTCCTAATCTCAGCTCGTTACCTGTGTAAAAGACACCTGGGAGCCAGAAATCTTGCTGATTGATAGGGGATCAAATACTTATTTCCCTCATTAAAATGCAAATCAATTTATAACTTTTTTGAAATGCGTTTTTCTGGATTTTTTTGTCATTATTCTGTCTCTCACTGTTAAAATACACCTAGCATTTAAATTATAGACTGATCATTTCTTTGTCAGTGGGCAAACGTACAAAATCAGCAGGGGATCAAATACTTTTTTCCCTCACTGTATATATAAGAACAATGTATCTTTACAGTGTTATACTGTGCTACAGTAAAGCAGTATGTGTTACAGCATTTATGGGGGGAAAAATCATTACATACACCAGTGTGAAACAGCCTCTGGGGCATCATTTGATAGCAGTGAAAAATTGCATGTTTTTTAGCTAGTTCCATAAATAGATCTAATTTGTAGTTGCAGGCAAACAAACCAACCATTAAAATGAAAACTGCAGTCTTTTGAGTTTTAATATTTGTGTGTGTGTGTGTGTGTGTGTGTGTGTGTGTGTGTGTGTGTGTGTGTGTGTGTGTGTGTGTGTGTGTGTGTGTGTGTGCTCACATTGCTCACAGACATTTGTGGTCCATGTGTACCTGTCTGATGATGCAGATTTATCCCCAGCTGTAGCATTTGCCTCACTTTCCCTTTTCCACATCCTGGTCACACCTCTCTTCCTCCTGTCCAGTGTGGTTCGCTCCACGGTCAAAGCTCTTGTCAGGTTTGTCACTGATTGCTAGTCTACAACCATATATTGCTTTTACAGCTGGCCATGAAGAATCTTTTACTGTGTTCCAAGTGTCAAGTTCTAAAAATTAACTATATTTGGTATCTCTGTCTGTGATGAAAATTATTTTGCTTTCAGAACTTCAGGTTGTGATGGAAAGGTCTATTCATGCAAGAGAAGTAAACCAGAAACATTTGCCTCTGCACATGAATTGCACCCACAAAAAAGTAATGCTCCTTTTAAAAGGTCACTTTATAAACAACATGAGTCTTCAATCAATATTCTAGCATTATTAAGCAATTCTATCACAATAAACAGCTCTGAGGCTCTGGATTTACAATATACAGGGAGCAAGCGTGGGGTAAAATGAACTGGTCTTGCCATTTTTCTTTGTCAATGTCCAATAAATCCTTTCAGCTTCAGTGGATTGCTGAATATGCATTGCTTTGAGGCCACAGGCGCAGTCTAAATAGAGAAATGGAAGCACCATGCAGCACCTCATAAAAGCAGAGGATGTAGAACATGGTTAGACCATAAATCCTATATTTGTAGCACACTGTTACTGTTTCGAGAAAGTAAAAAAAATTAAAATAGAAAATAAAAACCCTCTGAAAAAAACAGTGCATGTCCTAGGACGGGTTTGTGGCACCAGTGATTACATATAATTTAAAGAACTTATAGTAACTCTGTGATGATATATATTGTGGTAATCAAACTGTGGAGATCTTTTTCCCTTAGGGGATACAGGGACACTGTGGGGATTTTAGATATTTTTTTAGGTTTGATAATAAATATAACATTCTGAAATATATGAAAATAATGTATACATGATTTTTACTACTTATAGATGCATTTAAATAAATATGCCTATAGTCTGTTATTTTAGCACTAGGCAGAATACAGTAAGAAGATTACCTGTAGACCATGCCTATTTGTCTAAAAAAGATTGTATAAACAACAATTGTATTACAATCAGTGAAAGATTTATGGCAGTGGATGTTCATAATCATAAACACCATGATGCTCACACTGAACAATATTTCAACAGACTTAGTCCTTTTTGGCTTTATATAGTATGCAGTTGAAGAAGAGTAATGATTTATAATCCCATTATCCGGTGTCACCCAGAAGATTTGAGTTCTGGTTCTTCTCACAGTTTCTTCCTCATGCAGTCTCAGGGAGTTTTTGCTTGTTGCTGTCACCTCTGGATTGTTCATTAATGATCTAAATTTAAATCTACATTCTCTACATCTGTAAAGCTGCTTTGTGACAATGTCTATATAAATGAAATGTAATTGAACTGAAATCTGATTTAACTGCAAAAGCAACAACAGAAACAATCAATATAAGAACATATAAGAACATCTTCGTAAAATATGGATTCCTGGCACTTTTGTTTAATTAATGTTTAATGTATGCATATCTATGTATGTTTATTGTGGAGAAGTGTATGAGGGAAAACTTGATGGTGCTCTATAAAGTGCTCTGAATCCCAATGCTATTGAAACATCTTCTAAAGGAATTGCTGTCTTTCTTTTACTCATCAGGCTAATGAAATAGTAGTGTGTCATTTGCCTCCCTTGTTCTCTGATTTACACCTCAGTTGTGCTGAGAAATAATTTAATAAATTGTGTTATTATTTTGAAGGGCTAGCACTAAGATGAGCTACAGCCACATCCTACATGGGCAAAATACTTCACACTATGACAAAAATGTACAAGAGAGGACATTGTGATGTACTGTTGAATCATCCTTTATTGTCCAAATGACTTGATTATAAGAGAACAGGGTCACATTAACCCTCTAAAAATTCTTGTTTGGATTAGTGTGCAGAAGCTGAGTGAGTTCTTCTCCAGTGATGAGATCGGAGAAGAGCAAGAGCCTAAGGCCACCATTCCGGCCATCTCCATCAACCACAGCAATTACCAAGCCCTTGTGAGGAGTCACTCTGATTCTTTCCCTGTCCTTCATTTTCCCACTTTATTTAAACACTTTCAAAGACTCAGAGTAGTCATTGGTGTGTCTAAATGCCATGTCTGTGTTCATAGCCACTGAAAGTTGTGAACCGTAAACATCCGGTGAGGGATGAGTGGGACAGCTTTAGGCTAAAGAGTGAGCAGTACATAGAAGCAGCTGCAATGGAGGATGAAGATATCTGCATCAAAGTAAGCCAGATGAATTGCTTGACTTTTTTAGATCAACATTCATGAAGCATTTGTTTTCAGTGATATTAATTTTCACTGATATGCCATTTGACTCAAAGAGATTGTGTTAAATGTCTTCATATAGAACTATATTTGAGCAGACAATAAATAACCCGACTTTGTCCATTTATGTCAACAGTTCAAGTGATGAAAATCACATTTTCCTGACTGATATACATGTTATCTATAGTATGTATTTGACAGTAAATTGACAGTAAATGTCCCATAAATATAATATGGACTTTCATATGGCTTTAATGAAGATTGAAGTCACTTCACAATTTGGTATTATAACACGCAGTCATGTTTTATTTTTTCCTTTGCATGGCACATTATTATATGGACTACTTATGGATTACACATGTATGGTGATGTCTATAATTCTCATCCATTCTCTGAAATAACATATGAATGGAATGAGGCTGCTTTAGCAAGACTTTACCCTGATAGTATTCTTAGACTCTGACCTATTTATACTAGCATGAGGATGCATATTTAATTGGCATTATGAAACACTTCCGTAAGTCACTCTGAATAAGTCACTGTGCCAAATGCTGTAAATGTACATGCAGATTTAACTCTGCTACACACAGTATGATACTCTCATGGGAGAAATATTTTATATTGCACTTTTATCACCTCTAACGGTGTATTTTGGGGTTAGTTTCCATATGGCAACACTATATAACAACACAAAATTGAACATTGAATATTTTTGTCACTGCTGAAGCAGAGATAGACATTGCTTTTGTAGCATTTGTCTTCTCACAACTAGTTTTTTTGAACACTACTTTTATTTAATAGAATAGAATTTTCAGCTTTTTCAACTTTCAAATTGGTCTATGCTTACTTTCTTTCAAAATCAATTCGTGCCTCTCATAGAAATATGAAAGAAATATTTTGGTTGGAGGTAGAAATTTACACATCTTCTGAACATTTTACAAAGCACATATCTGTATCTTGTGCCTGTGCTTGTGCTAAAACTCATCCTCACTATTGTCTATAGGAATAGGAATGGCTATAGAACATTATGTGTCCTTTATCTGAACGAAATACATGTACAACCTTACATGAGGTAGTCATATCACCTCCAATGCAAATCAACAGAAGATTGTTTTCTGTGAAATTCACTTGCCAAATTGGGTAGTGTAGATCATTTATTGTACATTATTGTATGAAAGAGGAGGACTGTGGAGATTTTCTTTAAAGGCACAAAAAATCCACAAATACTCTAAATGGTATGTTACCATATGACAATGTGCAAGTTAAAAACCAGGTTATATATGGTTTGTTTGTTTAATTATATAAAATAAAATTACTTCATCGATGACAAAATTGCATGAATACCCCACTAAAACGGTGTGTTATGCAAACATCCTTTGTATAAAATATTACATAAGAATTTTGGAGCTGAGGGTAATTTGTTGTGTGAAAATTTTTACAGATAAACAATGGATATTTCAGCTGGATTGATGGAGCACCCACACTTTCCAGTGTGAACATAAAGATTCCATTCGGTGAGTTTCCAAAAATGCCTGTAAAATTGTAGTACATCATGATGATGGGTCAGATCTATGTTCTTTTTCCTTATTTGTTTATGTGTGTGTGTGTGTGTGTGTGTGTGTGTGTGTGTGTGTGTGTGTGTGTGTGTGTGTGTGTGTGTGTGCCCACGCTTGTGCATGTGCGTGTGTGGGGAGGGGTGGGTGGATGTGTATGTGTGTGCTTTTGTGTCCACGTGTGTGTGTGTGTGTGTGTGTGTGTGTGTGTGTGTGTGTGTGTGTGTTTCCCACCAGGTCAGCTGACTATGATAGTGGGTCAGGTGGGCTGTGGAAAATCTTCTCTGTTACTGGCTGCACTGGGGGAGATGCAAAGGATCTCTGGCATTGTGACATGGAACAGGTACATATGCAGCACATAATGCATGTCAAAAACATCTTGCAACAAATCAACATTTATTTCATCCTTTGGACTTTTTGCCTATTTTTGCTACTGTCCTTCTCAAACATGACTCTTAAATAAGAGGGCTGAAATTTGTCTTGACTGTGCAAATGTTTAACTGAGTGCAGCTCACTGAGAATAGAAAGGTAGGCTTTAAATAAATTGAAATTCGCAAAGCTCTGGTAATTGAAAAGTTGGAATCGATGGATCTGTGACCCAGACAGAGTAATATTCATTCAGTTGATTCGTGTACACAGAGAATGCGGGTGCATTTATTTATGTGTTCACTTAGAAATTAGAAATTGTGTATGCATCATTAGCAGCACCTGAATTTATAGCAAGTTCATGTATACAGTATATTTTGTGCAATATTTTATTCCTTCCAGTATAGCTACCTAAATCCTGAGCTCGTGATTCATTTGCTGACATTTTATTCTGCAGAGATCTGCAAAAACACCAGCTAAATATGTTTACACTGCAAAAAAAAAAAATATCAAGACAAAATATTTAGAATACAGTATAATGTATGCCTATGTACTATTTCCCATTATGATATGATAATCAAATAAAATCTAAACCTTATTCTACTGGCAGATGATTTTTCTTTTTTTTTCTTCTTCTTCTTTTTTTAATAAAACAAAATTATCAAAATTAATCATGTGAAGCTGTAAATGAGGAAAAAATATACATAGGCTTAAAACTCCTTTATTTGGTTTACAGTAATCTCATAATGAGAAATATTAGATAACACTATATTCAGTGCATCTGTAACTCTGTAACATCTGTAACAGCCTCACATTCAATGCAAACTACAAAATCAGGATAAAACTGGAGATTTATTTTTGCTGGACTTTTGAAGACCAACAGTTTACCAGTCTCTGTAACTGCAGTGGCCTAAAATGCTTTTTAGAGGAGATTTTGTATTCAAAACAGCCTCTTTGTCTGATACTCAGTAACTAATTCTGAATGTTTGTGTGCTGCTTATGTGACCTTGTGGACCGTGTTATGTTGGTGTGTTTTTATATTTCAAAAGGAAACGGTCTTCAGATGGTTTCAGGGGACAATCTGGGATGTAGCAGGAAACCTTCCATGTCTATCTACATCATGTATTAAACATTTATTTTCTGAACTTTCTTTTAACTGTGACAGATTTACATTTATTCATTTAGCAGACGATTTTATCCAAAGTGACTTACAAATGAGGAAATACAGGCAAAGCGATATATCAAGTGGAGAACAATACAAGTAGTGTTATCATACAAGATTTTTAACTGAGTTCTAGAGAAGCAAAGTGCTCAGACTAGAGGTGTAAGAGCTAGTGTAAGTGCACTTTATATGGGGGGGGGGGGGGGGGGGATTAGGGGTTAGTCATGGAAGAGGTGGGTCTTTAGCCGTTTTCTGAAGCATTTAGCAGAAAATTGATGCCAGTAAGCTTTCGTCTTTATAGTGACATCATTATATTTATCAAATGTCTGATAAATGACAGTCAGCTTGAAGGTTCTGGAAAGGAACCTCATGCCTACTCAGCGAATACTTTTTCACAGCACTATAAGTGAGTGGTAGTTGTAGCAGATGAGTGCTTGGTCAGCTTATCCTTCAAATCATAGGGGCGTTTTCTTCTACAGAAGCATGCATTGAATTAACTAAAATGATATTATTTTATTAACTCAACAACTCAAAATAGTGAGTTAAAAGTGTGATAAAATTGCCTCTCTTCCATGCATACATTATGATTTCATGGCCTCGAGTTAATATCTTGTGGCTACATAAAGTTGTGCAAATGTTTAATGCCGGAGAACAATATAAAAAGTCAAATGCAAAATAATAGGATATGCTGGATCAAGTGCTATTTCATTAGCTGCTGAATAATGAGGGTGGAAGCCATGTTTAATACCTTAAATCAAATCTGCATTGTGATTAATGTGAGAATTATTACTAGCACTATTCATGCAGCAGTATATTGTCAGTATATTAGACTGTTCAAATGTTAGATCCTATTAGATGTTTATTTCAGTGCTTGCCATCTTCTCATTCATATATCACTGTATTAGGCTTTTCTAGTTTTTTAAATTACATTATAATACATTTAACAGCAAAGAAAAAAAATGCTATTTGCTTCTTTAGTCCACATTTTCTATTAAAATCCCCTGTCTTGAACAGAGAAGAAAAAAAACTGGCAACCTTCGATTATTTGCATAATCTGAATAGGGGTTCCCAGAAAATCTATTTAAGTAGCTGTGTAACCAGACTCTGAATACATGTAACTTTATTTGCATAACTAGGATGCCACCAACTCTGAATAAGGCCCAACACATAGAATCAGTAAAAGCTCACATGAATTAGTGTTTATGATACTAATTATTGTTCATGTTATTTAGGATAATTTTGCAGAGAAATGAGCCTTTTCAACTAGGACCTGCTTTCACTGAATTCAAATGGTTGATGACCTAAAAATATAAAAGCTTTTTATTTATATATTTGAGCTCATAGCTTTATTATTTAATTGGCCATAATATATATAACCACTCACATGGAGGCTGGACGCTTTTTGGGTATTAACAATTTGGAGCTATTCATTCAACTAGAGAAAATTAGAACTAAACAGAAACCATGTGATTACTTATAATGGGTGCTTAAAATGTTTCTCATTTAATCTCATTACAGTATTCCAAAGCTGGATTCAGAGGGCGATGAAAGGTACACATCCTGTATTTATTTGCTAACACATACTGTATATGATAAATGTTATTTAAATGTTTTTGTGTATGTTTTTCTGGCATAGGGTTTAATTTCAGTTGATATATACTATGATAGCGCTGCACCCCAATAACAAACCTATGTTTTTACATTCATGTGTGTGTATGTACTTGAGCATTATGCTCTGTAGCTTGTTTGTCTCTGGTGGGTTATGGAGGGTTGTAATCTTCTCTCTGTGATGCCTCTGCTGGTCTCTGTAATAACCCAAATCTAGTACCACTCAAGCAGTGTGTGCACAGCTGCAGTCTTACTCCCACCTCCTCCTCTCCTGTCTATTCAACAATACAATGGAGGATTTTGGAAAAGCTGGGTTAGAAACACTCCTAAGTCTTTAGAAAATTGTTTCTATATGTTCTATAGGCATATGTGTGGCAGCCTGGGAAAGCCCTTTACATGGAGAAATTTTGACATTTTCTATTATTTCTGAAGTTACAGCCTTTTAAATCCTGGGAGAAAATTCTCTTTAAAGATTCTATTTGACTGCAGCGATATTGCAACTGCGGGATATTTTGATAGCTGATATCTGATAATAAGGCCTATGTCCATTTCATGACAGCAAATAGATATACCACAACTTGATCAAAGTGTAACATTCTCTGTGTGAGGAAATCACACGTAGCTAGCAAGGTTTTACATATCTGTAGGCAGACTGACTGTTTTTAAGCACCATGTTCGTAAATTAATACCTTACGCAGCATGATCTTTGTGGGAACATAGCCAAGGAAAGGTTAACAGTAAATAAATACATTTCCATGTTGTTTTGGTCAAATATATTTATGGTTTCTTAATGTAATGTAACACTGAGGAAGAATATATTTTGGCCAAAACTGACATCTGACAAGTTTTTCCAGACCACCACAATTTATTCATTCATTAGCTGATTTAATTAGTTCTTTTATAACCTCGTGAAATTGGTGTACCACTAACATGACCCTGCTCATAGATTTTTTTTTTTATATAGTGCTGCTGCATTGATATAAAGTGCTTCAGATAGTAGGCTTTTAAGTGGTTTAAAGAACTGCCAAAGAGCTTTGAAAATAGAATGCTAGGTTATTTATTCATCATACCCTCTATGACCCTAACCTGAGACTGTACTCATCCTCTTTCAGAAAGTACTCTATGTGTGTGTGTGTGTGTGTGTGTGTGTGTGTGTGCGAGTGCACATGCGCGTGCACGTGCATGTACCCTCTATGACCCTGACCTGAGAGTGTACTCATCCTCTTTCAGAAAGTACTGTGTGTGTGTCCGTGTGTCTGTGTGTCTGTGTGTACCCTATGCTTCTCTGAAATGTGTGCTTTACCTTTCTCTTATACTAAGCAGCAGCCAAGGACAGATAACTCTTTTTACTAGTGGCTGTTTCTGGCTGTATGACATTTTAAGGCTCCAGGGCGTCCAAACGGGGACACCTTTCAAACGGAATGAACATTTTCCATGATGTGAATCTAAACTTAATTTCAAATCATACCTGAAATCAGATTTTAGCTTGCCAAACCCTTACATTTTCAATATTGTGTTTTACCATAAATTATCATGAACAGTATACAGTACACTTTTTTTCTGAAAAGGAAAGCACAGCTTTTCTCATCTTAGCCTTATTGATGAGTCACTCGGAAAAATTAGAGCATAATGAGTGTGTGTGTGTGTGTGTTTTTGTGTGTGTGTCTGTGTGTGTGTGTGTGTGTGTGCGTATGTGTGCATATGTGTGTGCACACTTTTGTTTTCAGTCCAGATGCATCCGGTGATGAAGAATTCCGGTATGTATACACACACTCTCACAGATAAACACATAAGAAATGTATCAATAAGATGTGATTTTATTTATTATTTATAGTAGTTTTGAATATCAGCCATAGATGTAGATTTGAAAGGGGGTTCAAGAGACCTGTTTCTTCCATTGTCCTTTTATTATACTGTTTTGATTGACTTTGGGTTTTCAGTTTGCCTGTAATTTATTTATTTATTTTAAATATTATAGTAAACAACTACATTTTCATGTGGTTTCATGTAGTTTTCATGTTAGGTCATATACCACTATTTTCCATGAACTGACTGAAATTTATTTAACTAGAATTTCAGTATTTTAAAGAAGAATATATTTATATTGAATTACCAGCAGGTAGCATTGCCACCATACAATAGTGGGCATAGTGCCCAGGGATGGACTGTCATCCCATCCAGGGTGTGTCCCCACCTCATGCCCAGTGAAATTTGAAAAAAAGTGTTTACATTTGGCATTAAACTTTAGTCGTGCTTGGCCATATGCTATGAGAAGTGTGCCCCTCACACCTGAATTGAAACCTACACCACTGGCATCAGCAGAATGGCAATATGATAATTATTCATAAAGCATAGCCACCTATTCCATAATAACAAGTATATTGCCCAGTAAGAATGTATTTATGTATATTTAGAATTTAAAAAGCAGCACTTAAATTTCACTCATTTAAAATTGAATTGTTTAGATAAACAGCTAATCCTAGCCTAATACATAGATAGAATATTGAAGGCTTTGGATCAGGCTAATCTTCATTGATTCGTGATAAACATACATTACTAAAATAAGAGATGGATATTACAGATGGACTACATGTGCAGGCTGATGGTGACAGAGAAGTTTCCCCCCCCCACCCCCCCTTCTCTCTCTGACAGGAAAAGATGTGCTGTTGCATACGCTTCCCAGAAGCCCTGGCTTCTTAATGCCTCTGTGGTAGAGAACATCACCTTTGAGATGCCTCTGATTAAACAAAGGTATAACTTGCATTAATCTCTAGTGGCAGTCAGTCATTTTATTTGTTCCAGTTTAGCTGGTGGAAGCTTTATTTTACCCTCCTTAGAGTCTCTGTTCCTCATTTTATAGTTCACAAGGTCATAATGACATTTGTATTATGTTGGTGTATTCGAATGCTCTTAGTGATGCTCGTGTGTTTTGTTCTGTAGATTTCAAACCTGGTTTAGTATCAGGCATGACTAAGAACCCAAATTGACACACCATATGTTGCTGTTTATCCATCTGGGTACCGCTGGCAGGGTTTTCTGTTATCAGTCCTCCAAATGTTGTTTTTGAAAGACTCATTCAGTTTTATTATGGTGCTGTCACTAGTCTGCGTTTTTAATGGACTGTCTTTCAGAAGACATTAAGCAGCTTCCGGCCTTCTGTTACTGTGGTGAAATTAAGCTAAATTGACCAGTGTTTACCATGTCTTTCCTTCTCTCTCTTTTCCTCTTTCTCTGTCAGTCTGTCTCTCATTTTATTATTCAGTATAGGTCACTCTGACTCATTTCTAGTTCATCTTCAAATTGCTTTAACAATCATGCAATCATGATTCAGAAATGTCTCCCCCTTCCACCTCTCTTGCTCTTTCTGTAAATATACTGGCCTGAGTGCACTTAAAAGATGTGACAAATCAGTCTGTCATTAAGAGTGGCATAGTTTAATATGCTAGAAAGAATCTACAGTAACAGAAAATTCAACCAGACTAATGAAACAGCAGTCATTTGGATGATTTAAATCAAAACAATTTCTTTTTTATTATCACCAGTTTGATGCTAGTGTTTTTTAAGTGTTCATTATTATCATATTTAATAGTAAGATGGAAAATTTCATACTACTCATCAGTCAACAAAGCATCATATTGAAGAAAATAGGAATTACTTTGTTGTGTGGACAGCAGCACTGAGTGTGTTGTTTGTACAGGTATAAGACAGTGATCGAGGCATGCTCCCTTCAGCCAGATATCGACATCCTACCACAGGGGGACCAGACGGAGATTGGTGAAAGGGTGAGTGTGCCGTTAATCACAACACTCTGCTACACCCCCACAGTAGACCATAAAGATTCAGATATAATACAAACTTTCTGTGACATGTACAGTCATAATATTTTGCACAAGTGTTGCAGTCTCGTGTTGTGTAAAAGCTTATATTGATTGCTTTTCAGTAATAGTCTGCCCTTTGTAGCTATATTCAGAGTTTTCTATTTACCACACAACAAAAATCCCTCCCCATTTACAGATTGCACTGTATATATTGTGCGATCACTTGACTTTGCAGAGGTTCATGTGTGCTTTCTCACTCTCTCACTCTCTGTTTTGCACTATTTCTCTCTGCTGTATGATTATAAGGGGCACACAAAGAACTGTGTTAATGGCCACCAGCTCACTCAGAGCGCACTAAAGTAATCATGAAAAGCAGCCTTTGCCCTCATAAGCCTCCTCGGACAATACTTGATAGAAGCACCTTTAGCTGCAATTACAGGTTTAAGTCTTCTCGGATATGTCTGTCTATATATGTCTATCAGCTATGCACATCTGGATCCCTATATTTTTGCCCATTATTCTTGGGAAAATTGTTCAAACTCTGTCAAAATCGAAAAAGACTATTGGTGAACAGCATATTTCAGGTCTTGCCACAGATTCTCAATTGGATTGAGGTCTGGGTTTTGACTGGGCCATTCTAACACATCCAGGTTCTTGGTTTTGTACCACGCCAATGTAGTTTTGGTTGTATACTTAGGGTAGTTGTCCTGTTGAAAGGTGAACCTCTGCTCTGGTATCAAGTCTCATGCAGAGTGGAACAGGTTTTCTTCTAGGATTTTCCTGTATTTGGCTCCATTCTTCTTGCACTTAACCTTGACCAGTTTCTCAGTTACCTGCTGATAACAAGCATCCCCACAACATGATACTACCATCACCATACTTCACTGTGGGGATGGTGTTCTTAGGGTGATGACCAGCATTGGTTTTCCTCCAAACTTAGAACTTTGTTAATTTAAATTTTGGTCTCATCAGACCATGGAACCTTCTTGTTTTTGTTTGACTCCAAGATACATTTTGGCGAATACCAAATGGGATTTCATACAGCTTTATTCAAGAATGGCTTTCTCCTTAGCACTCTTTTATAAATAGAAGCTTTGTGCAGTGTCCAGGCTATTGTCCTGTGAGCAGCTTCTCATATCTGAACCATGAATCTCTCACTTCTTCAGCATTTCCAACAATACGGATTTTTTTAAATTGCAGTTTTATTGAGGAACGTTTTAATTTACTTTCTAAATTTGCCTGCAAAATTTGGTAAGAAGCACATTTAAAAATGCAGTTATAAAAATCTCACAGTAAATGTCAGGCTTTTATCCTATGTGCTGTAGTGGAATGGACAGTTCCAAGTAAACAGATACCGGCTGTCAAATTGTCCATGATTTTCCTGCAATCAACGCAATCTTTTCACTTTGGGTGTAACTATACTTTAAAATATAAAAAGAGAATGTATAATAGAAAATATCAAATGTCATTGTACCATGTTAAGGGTTTTCCTATGCTGGCACATATATTGATTATAATTCCAAAAGCACATTATATGGCCAAAAGTTTGTGGACACCTGACCATCACACCCATGTGGATCTTCCCCAAACTGTTGCCACAAATTTGGAAGCACACTATTGTATAGGATGTCTTTGTATGCTGTAGCATTACAATTTCCCTTCAATGGAACTAAAGAGTTAAAACCTGTTCCAGCATGACAATGCTTCTGCGCACAAAGCAATGTCCACAAAGACATTGTTTGCCCAGCTTGGTGTAGAAAAAGCCCTGTGTACAGAGCCCTGACCTCAAAACTACTGAACAACTTTGAGATGCAACTACCGAACAACTGGAACGTACACAGCACCCCAGGCCTCCTCACCCAACATCAGTACTTGACCTCACTAATGCTCTTGTGGCTGAATGAGCACAAATCCCTACAGCCACGCTCAAATATCTAGTGGAAAGCCTTCCCAGAAGAGTGGAGGTTATTATAACAGCAAAGGGGGACTAAATCTGAAAATATGATAAAAAAGCAGATATAGGGTTGATTGTTCAGGTTTCTCTTACTTTTGGCCATATAGTGTACATTACGGCAGCATGTTATACATTATGTCTCGTTCTTTCTCTTATGATGAACCCCTTTCCTCTCTTCAGGGAATCATCCTCTCAGGAGGCCAGAGGCAGCGTATCAGTGTGGCCCGTGCCCTTTATCAGACCACCAATGTAGTCTTCCTGGTGAGTCCAAACACCATTCCATATACTCCAGAGGTAGTACAGATAGATGCATAAACATTGAGATTAGAATGGGTGAATCAATAATAAGAATAATAAGGAAAATGACACTTTGCCCCCTAAAAGGTTTCTACTTGGAAACCTTTCTGAAAGGGGAATCTGGATACCTTTGTTTTTAATGTCACACTTTTTTCACGCTGCCTCACAGATCCTTGGATGTAGTGCTGTCCTATTTATTACTGACTGTACTAAATCCTGTGATTTATTAATTATTAAACATAAAAGAAACTCACTAATACACTCTTCGAAAAAAAAGGTTCCCAAGGATTTCTTTATGTTAAGTATTTTTAGCTTGCTACAGTGGTTTTATTGACTGATATGGAAACACAATGCCTTTAAGGTATCCCCAGAAGGACATCCCTATAGAAGAACCCTATAGGGTACTGGTTTTAACCTTGAGTTAAAGATAGTATGCAAATCTGCTTAAGAGATTTAAATGTGATATCAGGCTGGATTTCAAAGCATTGGCATATTTTTTTGCAGGACGACCCGTTCTCAGCGCTGGACATCCATCTGAGTGATCACCTGATGCAGGAGGGTATTCTGAAACTGCTCCGGGAGGAGAAGAGGACCGTGGTGCTGGTCACACACAAACTGCAGTACCTGCCTCATGCAGACTGGGTATTGTTTCAGTCATTTTGTATCTTTGATAATGGATGAAAGCATCTTGCTGTTTGTTTTATAAAGTTCCAGACTGATTGATTAGAGGCAACACACTCTTGCTCAGTGACTAGCATAATGAAAGGCTTGCTCCTACACTTATCACCCTCCTTCTATGCCAGTGACGGATGGCAATATGGCTGTTTACTCCTCCAGCAGTGCTTATTACTTAGCTCTTAATTTGACACCGCAGGCACCCCTTTTGTTTTATATGCATCTACAGTACATCAATCACATCCTTTCCCATCTCTTATATATATTGAATAGTAAGACTGTCTGATTGAAAGCAATGTGCTTATGGGTTGGATGTTTGCTTGGACTGTTGATAGATCATTGCGATGAAGGATGGTACGATCCAGACAGAGGGCACACTGAAAGACATCCAGAAATCTGAACCGGAACTGTTTGAGCAGTGGAAAGCCCTCATGAATCGCCAGGACCAGGAATTTGAGAAGGTACAGCCTACAGAGAGAGCAACTGCACCATCCTAGAGGAGGAAAGCAAGATGATTTTACTAGATTGGACATGTTCATTTTCAGCCCTAATGCACAAGTCTTTTCTATTCAGTCAGCACAGCTTTCCTATTAATGTTGGATTTTGATTCATGAGACGCTTATAATTGGTGTAGACATCTTCTAATGATATCTTCAGTTATGATCGTACATAAGAGGAGGCACTGGGAGGGCAGTGCCCCCCATGCTGCTTATTGTGGCACCTCAAAATGCACTTTACAATATCATTATTTCAGAAAGGTAGTTTTCCTGACAGACTGGTGTAATTTCAGACCCTTATGCACACAGTTACCCAGCTTGTAATATTGGATACTCTCAGATAATAAACTTGGAGATAACTCCAGTTTAGAAATACCAGAGGTATGGGGACAGATACAACAAAAGGCATTGACATTGACTAAGTTTCAGGTATTCAGAAGCATCATCGTCAGTTGCTAGTGGACCTCTGTTGCCTATTGGACTATTGCTTTCAAATATATTGGGTTTCACTGATTATAGCCAGTGCATACCACAGCTATGTTGAATTCATTCTCAAATCTGATTAGTCAGAAGGTGTTCAGTAATTTTCTAGTAATTGGACAGTAGTTTCAGCTGGAAGACAAAATCACAGGTTTATAATGTGCTCATTCTAATGTATTATCATTTCTACAGTAACAGCTAATTCATAGGGACTTGTATGGAAGACACTTCACATAAATTAATTTTAAAAATGTGTATGTCTTTATATGGTGACATTTTCTGTGGAGATGTTTATTTAGCATTTTTGGAAGGAGTCTCCAGTGTCAGCAACAGTCAGAGGGTAAGGTTCTTGCTTAAGTTTTCTGACACAGCAAAGTATTCAGGATGGAGGGCCTTGCTTCACAGTAACATTTTTTGTCTTATTACCATCAAGAGAGAGAAAAAGAGGCTGGTGATGGAATGACTATTTATAGTTGCTGTAACATAAGTGAGAACAAGAACTAACTTGTAGCCTGCATGTCTCTAATCTTGTCTGACCTAGCAAGAACCCCAGTTATCCACCCAATTCCATATATTATAGTTCTGTCCCTGTCTTCACTTAAATTTACAAGGACACCAGTAATGGTGTCTCTGCATTGTGCAAATTGTCTACTTCATTAATGAATAAGCATACCTTGCTGTGTTTTAGGAGACCGTAGCAGAGAGTATGACGGTATTGGAAAGGAAGAACCTGAGAAGGGCCATGTACTCCAGAGAAGCACTGAAGACAGAGGAAGAAGAGGAAGGTAGGAGGAAACACACTATAAAGTCTGTACTGGCATATTTCTGTTGAACATTTCTCCATCTCTGTGCTGTCAGTGTGTGCTGTTTCTGTTTATGGTTTGGGTAAAATGGTATTGTAGTAAGACTGCCTGCTATACAAAGAGCTCTGGTTTAAATGATCTGAGGAGACAGTTTGCTTTCATGTTGTCAAAGACATCCTCTCTATCTAACAGCCTTTTAAATTTTGCCCAATTTCCACATGCCCTTCTGAACTGGCATCTGCCATTACTGTTGTCACTCAGTGTTGTGTTTTTGTCCTTTGTAAGGATAATGATCTTTCTGACCCATCTTTAGATCAAGGATGGAAGTCTTTGGGCGACTGCTGGACGCCTGACATTCGGCCCGGCTATAGTAATGGTGTATGTGCCAAATGTCAGTGTAAAAAAAAAAAAGACCAGAGCAACCTTTCACAGCATTGTTACTATTTGCATCTTTCCTCCTCAAAGATCGTTTATCCACACAGTGGAGAAAGATATTTTAAATAATATTTTCTTCATGCAGTAAAAGCTGGCAGTAATTTGTCACATTCTGCTCAGGCGCCATTCCAAGGCCAGTTTTTCTCCTTTCTTCAGTGCAAAAATGTTATCTTAGGCAGTAAAAATATTTTGAATAAAGGAAAATAATTTCTCATTATGAGATTATTCAACAAATATAAGATTATTAGGCCTAATTATGTAGACATTTTACTAATTTCAAGCTTGGCATTGTCTTGTTCTATTGGCAGATAATTTTGCTTCATTCTAAAAATAAATGCTTGAAATAAGCTAAATTATCTACCAATAGAACAACCTTGAAATTAGTAGGGATAATAACTAGAAATTTGTGTAATAATGAGGAATAATAGATAAATTTGCCTTTACTCAAAATATTTCCACTTGCTTAGGTATTACAGGTGCATCTCAATAAATTAGAATGTCGTGGAAAAGTTCATTTATTTCAGTAATTCAACTCAAATTGTGAAACTCGTGTATTAAATAAATTCAATGCACACAGACTGAAGTAGTTTAAGTCTTTGGTTCTTTTAATTGTGATGATTTTGGCTCACATTTAACAAAAACCCACCAATTCACTATCTCAACAAATTAGAATACTTCATAAGACCAATAAAAAAAAACATTTTAGTGAATTGTTGGCCTTCTGGAAAGTATGTTCATTTACTGTACATGTACTCAATACTTGGTAGGGGCTCCTTTTGCTTTAATTGCTGCCTCAATTCGGCGTGGCATGGAGGTGATCAGTTTGTGGCACTGCTGAGGTGGTATGGAAGCCCAGGTTTCTTTGACAGTGGCCTTCAGCTCATCTGCATTTTTTGGTCTCTTGTTTCTCATTTTCCTCTTGACAATACCCCATAGATTCTCTATGGGGTTCAGGTCTGGTGAGTTTGCTGGCCAGTCAAGCACACCAACACCATGGTCATTTAACCAACTTTTGGTGCTTTTGGCAGTGTGGGCAGGTGCCAAATCCTGCTGGAAAATGAAATCAGCATCTTCAAAAAGCTGGTCAGCAGAAGGAAGCATGAAGTGCTCCAAAATTTCTTGGTAAACAGGTGCAGTGACTTTGGTTTTCAAAAAACACAATGGACCAACACCAGCAGATGACATTGCACCCCAAATCATCAGAGACTGTGGAAACTGAACACTGGACTTCAAGCAACTTGGGCTATGAGCTTCTCCACCCTTCCTCCAGACTCTAGGACCTTGGTTTCCAAATGAAATACAAAACTTGCTCTCATCTGAAAAGAGGACTTTGGACCACTGGTCAACAGTCAGTTCTTCTTCCCTTAGCCCAGGTAAGACGCCTCTGACGTTGTCTGTGGTTCAGGAGTGGCTTAAAAAGAGGAATACAACAACTGTAGCCAAATTCCTTGACATGTCTGTGTGTGGTGGCTCTTAATGCCTTGACCCCAGCCTCAGTCCATTCCTTGTGAAGTTCACTCAAATTCTTGAATCGATTTTGCTTGACAATCCTCATAAGGCTGCGGTTCTCTCGGTTGGTTGAGCATCTTTTTCTTCCACACTTTTTCCTTCCACTCAACTTTCTGTTAACATGCTTGGATACAGCACTCTGTGAACAGCCAGCTTCTTTGGCAGTGAATGTTTGTGGCTTACCTAGTGAACCAAACTGAGAGACCATTTTGAAGGCTCAGGAAACCTTTGCAAGTGTTTTGAGTTGATTAGCTGATTGCCATGTCACCATATTCTAATTTGTTGAGATAGTGAATTGGTGGGTTTTTGTTAAATGTGAGCCAAAATCATCACAATTAAAAGAACCAAAGACTTAAACTACTTCAGTCTGTGTGCATTGAATTTATTTAATACACGAGTTTCACAATTTGAGTTGAATTACTGAAATAAACGAACTTTTCCACGACATTCTAATTTATTGAGATGCACCTGTATGTTTTGCAGTATTGCATAATTTGACACACAGTAACACAGCTATGTTTGGTCTTCTAGACTTTTACCAGAAAACACATTTTTGTTTAAAGGTACCTGTTGCATTGGGGTAAATAAAGCCCAGACAGGCATTACATTTGGGACATTGTTTATTTCCATCACTGTAGGTGAACTAGTGGAACTAATGTGACTTAATTCAGACATATGAAGTCAGAACTACCACATTTTTTACCTCAGCCCTTTCAAACTACAAAGTGGGGGAGGGGGGGGTGAATTATGTCCTCATGAAAGCTTGTCTTTTGTTAGCAACAAGCTAACCATGTAATGTTTATGATATGAGTGAGCTTTAACATTCATGATATATTTACCTGCTGAAAATGGAACATATTAGAACATACCACATAACAATAATGTATGTCTGTATGTTTATTATTCTAAATCAAATATAAATTGTAATTTAATTTAGGACTAGAGAAATGACAATTTATTTACTGTTGACCATGTGAGCAGTGATGTTGATATGATGTCATACACTGATCTCAAGGTTGAGGATCTCTCCAGACTTTTCGAGTATGAGCTTTAGTTGAATCTACAGTAACTTGGGCCCCTAACTGCATTTTCAAGAATTTGCATAGGAATATATGGAACACCCCAGTATATGTCATTTTTTGCACTTTTAGCAAATCTTAGAGTACTATGCATGTGACATTTATTTATTCACTATTGCTCACTAGTCTATACGGATTGGGTCTAGCGGAAGCTATTTTTATACTGCTGAATGAAACAAGAAAGCTGTTTGCAGAATAACACAGCTAGCTAGCTAATGAAGGGTACCTACCAAAATAGCCTTAGCTATCTAACTAAGTATACCTAGCAAGTTATCCTTAGCTGTTCTCTGAATATTCTAGTTGGCTAGCTTACTGCAGATATATAGCAAAGTTCATGAACTAGGTATATTGTTCTGGAACAGTGATTGCTGAATAATAACTAGTTAGTCAAATCTTGTTTGCTTGCTGTAAATGATAATATTTCCTGCAAAGCTACACACTATGCTGCTGTCAAATTAAGCCTAGATAATGAAGCATAGAGGTCAGCTGTCCTCTGAATGGGACAGCCTTTATCTCAAGAGTGTGCAAATGCTGCTCAAAGTGCTGCTTTCCCAGTAGAACACAACAAGTGTGATGGCACCACATTATTTGTTCCGGGACTAGATAAAGAAAGTGGACTCTTCACTGCATTAAACTGATGTTCCTCTTATATGCTGCTCATGTGGAGTGTTATCAGACTGTGTTCTCTGTCTTTGTCTGATGAATGTTGCTGGCTCTCTGGTCTATGTGTCCCTGCAGCACTGGGGATTGCACTCACAGGTGTGGGTGGACAATGGCTTGGTAACTGTGAATTGTGTAAAGCTTGTGTAACGTGGTGGTGTGTGCTCCATCACTGCCCTTGGCTGCATGCCTCCACTCATGTAGAATAAAACAGCTCCTATAATAATCCACCTTCAGCATGAGCATTAAAAGCTACCTGCTTTTGTGCCACACTGTGTTTGATTATATCTGTTTCTTGTTATTTTTGTGCTTATTCATATCTACCTCTATGCATTTTTTCTCTCTGTTTCCCTCCCACTCCTGTCCCAGCACTCTCTCCTATGCACTTAAAATTACAGCATGAGGTTGTGTTTAAATTTAGAACTGGGAGCGGGTGGAAGACCTTAATGTGAGCTCTGAAAATCTGTGTACGCGCTCCTCCCAGAGAGACATAAATCAACATTATATATCTGTCATGGAATGAATGGGGACCGTGTCCCACTCTCTCCCTCATTTTTAATCTCTATTTACCCTCTGTTGTTCATATTCTTATTTTTCCTCTGTTATTCATTGCCAGATTTTAAGCCTGTATCCTGATCTCCATAGTTTTTCTCTCCTCATTACTTCATTACTCCTTTATGTGACTAACCTGGCAGTTTGATTCATATACTGTATCACTGCATCAGGGGTCTGGGCCTTTATGTTGTATAGGTGATGTAGAGAGTAATAATGCACTGAATGCTGTGTATTTACAGCTTTGGAGTAGTGTGAGTGATGATATTTATGTAGTAAAGAGTATGCCCTGTTACTGCATAATATAACCAGCTGACTACAGAAAATTGCGTCTGCTGACAAGTGACAGAATCTTCATGCAGCTGACAAAGGTAATAATAATAATAATAATAATAATAATAATAATAATAATAATAATAATAATAATACGTTTTTTTTGGCATCCAAAATCCAAAAGTCAAAAAGTCCAAAAAGTGCTTTAAAAGTTTAAAATATAAAACAAAGTATTATCAATAAAACAATCAATTAACTATGAAATTTATTACTAATCAGAAAACATACATTTAAGAAGATAAAATACCCAAGAACTATACATATGCCAAGTTTAATAACTATGTTTTTAATCAGAATTTTAAAAACACACAGTATAGAGCTTACATTCCTAAACTGCTCTGGAAAATTATTCCAAAGTTTTGGAGCATTTCTGCATCATCAGTCATCAGTTCAAGATTTTGTTTGAAATTACACGTCACTGAAAAGTGCTTAGAATTTCAGTAGTTTTCATCACTGAATTAATAACTGCTTGTAGAAACTCCTCGTAGCAAAGCTTGCTCACCCTTGCTGTATTTGCTTAATATCATCCAGTGGCAGCCAATGCTTTTCATCTTGAACACAAAACAAGCAAATTAGTTTGTCCCTCATCTCATGTTGTTGTGTACCTGCAGAGGAGACGGTGGAGAGTGATGATGAGGATAACCTGTCACAGGCAATGAGGCACAGAACCACCATCCCTTGGCGTTCATGTGGAAAGTACCTGAGCTCAGCTGGTCTGCTGCTGCTGCCCTTATTGCTGCTGTCTCAGCTGCTCAAACACTCATTCATGGTGGCCATTGACGTCTGGCTCGCTCACTGGACCTCTGACGTCATCCATGCCAAGATCAACGCTGTTCGACACAACTGCACACTGGTGCAGGTACAGAATAATCTCTCACTAGCATAATATTTTATCGATGTGCTCACATTTTCAAAAGAGCTTCCATACCACTGCGTACCTTTCCACTGAAAAACTATAATAAATATGTAACTCCTCTTGGTTGGTTGATTTTGGTTATATAGATTGACACTTGGGGCAATTTTTTTTTTTACATAACCCTAAATTCAGATTTTTAATTTGACTTTCAGTTTTTTAAAAAATCAGAAAGTGATGATGTTTTGAATGAGCTTAGTTCGACATGTCACCAAATAGGCCATAGTTCTATGTTAGCTAGCTACCTAAATTAGTTAATGGACAAAACTGTGGCTGTTATGGTAAATTTTGGCAGGTTTGGCTACCATTATATACATCCGTTAGAACATGGCAGTGCAGTTAAGACTGATACTGAAATGCCACTTGTGTCCACCTGTGACAAATATAAGCTAGGTAACTAGCTGTTAGCTAACTGGCTAGCTGTATTCTCAATTTGCAAGTCATACATATTGATTCTGTTATTTTTAATGAGGGTAAAAGCATAGAGATGTTCCCTAGGTCATTTTAAGTTCTAGGGCATTGAAAATAATCTATGCGTAACATTGAAGTCCCTTATGCAAGAGTAAATGTAAACTGTCTTCCAAGAGTTCTGGGTTTTTAAAAAAAAATCATCTTTGCTATTTAAACATCACTCCAGCAGTCCTTGAAAAAAAATTACAACTTTTTTTTTTGACAAAATCTTTTCAAGCTATAGCAGTGTGAGTGGGTGTTACTGTGTCATTAACACATTAGAACCACAGCAGGTGGAAGGTGTTATCTGAGAGAGTGAGAGGTATTCAAGCACATCAGCTGTGCTCTGAGACGTGCCAGATATATCATGTTCTGTAGCAGGATACTTAATACAGCAAGAACAACCCTGTCTGGGCTATTATACACACACACACACAAACAGCATTCTGTTATCCCTCAGGCTTTTCACCAGAGATGTTCAGTGTGAATAACTACAGCTAATCATAGTTGAGAAGACAAAACAGGACAGGGACTAAACTAATGGCTAAACACATGCTTCTATAAATTAGACAGCCAGATGTTTATTATGAAATTTGTAAATTGTGTTCTGTTTGTATGAACTGCTAAAAACACATCAAAATGTCTTTTGATACATAACAGAAAGTACTCAACAAAGTAATTCAACACATTTGCTTAAATGTTAATGAAATACACCTGCATATACCTGACTAGTGTTCATTCAGTTCATGACTAAAAATGAATCCACATGAATTAGCAAAAAAATTAAATGACATCACTTCCATAAATGACATTTAGCAGAAAATTTGATTAATTTTTATTTTTCTTTGTTAAACAACACATTTTTAAAAAGAAATCTGTTTATTATTAGCCAGAGATTATGTGGAGCATCCCCCATATGTACCTGTGAATAAGCTGTTATTATAGGAACAATAACATATTAGTATGAGTGCATTAATATAAACCTGTGATTTATGTTATAGTCAGAACTATTGCCAGAACCATGCTATTAAAAAAAATTAATGCACACCTTTCAGTTCAAGTATTCAACCATGTTGTGGTACAAAGAAATATAAAGCATTACCAAAATGTTTATATAATTCTCATACTGATTTTTCCCATGATTGTTAAATACAAATGACAAAATAGTATTTTGTATTTTAAACTAATACATGTTTTAGAACTCATCCCTGCATGTTGAGTAGAATTTGCAGATGTGGGTGAGATTTTAGGGTGGTTTGTTTGTTTATTTATTTCTTTTTAATTTCTCTCCTAGTTTTACTTGTGGTTTTTCATTAGAATGCATTATATGGCCTAAGTAAATATAAGCATTGATTGTTTTGGGGCTTTGGCTGGATCATTAGTGCTGTGGGTCTTAGGATCATTAGGTTAATCCTCTACAGAGTCATTATGGCTTTGCTTTCAATAAAAGTCTACATAGCTTTCTCTACTGCCATTGCTGAATAACGAAGTTTTTTACTGTTACCAGTTTTTTACTGTTTTTTATGTTTAAACCATTATTACAGAGTAACGCTATTCTACTACATCACTCTCATGTTCTTTTAACATTCTTTCTCATTCTCAGCCCTATCACATACACACACACACACACACACACACACACACACACACACACACACACACACACACACACATGTTTGTAAGAAGAAGAAAAAAAACAGATTGTATGTGCTGTTGATTGCTCCAGATGAGGATGGGTTCCCTTTTGAGTCTGGTTCCTCTCAAGGTTTCTTCCTCGTGTCGTCTCAGGGAGTTTTTCCTCGCCACCGTCGGCTTACTCATTGGGGATAAATTCATACATTTAAAATCTATATCCAGAGTTTATATTTCTGTAAAGCTACTTTGGGACAATGTCGATTGTTAAAAGCGCCATACAAATAAAACTGAATTGAATTGTATTGCAGGACTGTGGGTTCAGTCACTCGTCGTATCTGCTGGTGTTCAGTGTGCTGTGCTGCCTGGGAATTGCGCTGTGTTTGGTCACGTCTGTTGCTGTGGAGTGGACAGGGCTGAGTGTGGCCAAAGAGCTGCACCATAACCTGCTTAATAAAATCATACTCGCCCCCATGAGGTATGAATCTCCTCTATTATTATTCCTCTGTTTAAGCTCTTTGTGTGAGTGTTAATGTGTTTCTTTGCTGTGTGATTCTTTGCTGTGTGTGTGTGTGTGTGTGTGTGTGTGTGTGTGTGTGAGAGAGAGAGAGAGAGAGAGAGAGAGAGAGAGAGAGAGAGAGAGAACTTTCCTTTGGAAGATGACAGTAAAATCATTACCTTGTTACACAGTCAGGCTCCACTGAGTTATTTGCCCGATGACTGATGTGACCCATCTGTCTGAGCTCAGGACAGCAAACAGTGCTTTTGCTTTTAGTCCCATGGCAACAGCACAGGGCTGGTGGGTAATGAGGAGAGTAATTACACACTGTGTGTGGTCAGGTGACAGATGGTCTCTGACCCACTCACCCCTCATATTGTTCAGAGCCATTACACGTTAACCCAAGACATTATTGCACTGTAAATAAGGTACATGGATGTCATTACTCAAATCTGGGTTCAGAATGTAGAAAAATATTTGAGAATGAAAAGCACTCTCCCTTGCTTCAGTGGCTAATTTCACTTGGACACTGTAAATTTGTAAATTCTAAAAACTGCTGCTGTAATCAGACTGTCCCGTGTTCATCCCACTCCTATTCACAATAACCTTTCCATAACATTGAGTACAGCTTACCTTTATTCTTCTATATCTGTATACTGTCATGATTTATCAATGATTTACTACAATGATTTATCGGGTGTCACCCAGAAGTAAATATCTTGAAATTGAACATTGAATTGCGAACACTATTTGCAGGATATATTTGTGTCTTCTGAATGATGGTTTGCACTTTTTTGACCAGACTCTTTGAGACAACTCCGTTGGGAAGCCTTCTGAACCGATTCTCTGCCGACACAAATACAATAGACCAGGTATGTTACTGGGTCACTGACCCTGACAGACCTTTTCTCGTGAAATATCATGCTGACCTTTTCTACCCAAAGCCCTCTGCCTTTCTCCAGAGAGGTAAAATGATAAAAGCATTCAGTATTTCACAGTCATTTTGGTCATTTTTCTGATATGCATTTTTATTTAAATTTCACTGTTCATAATCTGCTGTAGCAACAATCCAGGACTTTGAATGAAATTATATTTCTCTGTTTTGACACTGTAATGCTGTTGGTAAACCGAAACATGTGTTTTGTTTACTGATGGTGTATTTACCAAATAAAAAGGATACAACTGAGAAACACTGGAACACTGACATGGTAGTGTGTGGTGCTGGTATCAGGCTCAGCAGTGATCCTGGAATTTATAGCACTGTGTATTCTTACTGTCCATTTTATTAGTCAGAACTACCCTGGTGGTCCACCTTGTAGTTAATATTTTTTCATGTACAGTTTGTGTTGATCTTACTTAAGACCTTCAGCAATGTCTGTTAATCACCTCAGGACTGCTGTTAGTTGGATATTTTTGGTTAGAGACTACTCAACCCAGCAGTGACATTTAAGGTGGTTAGAAATCTCTGCAATGCAGCTGTGTTCCACACACACACACACACACACACACACACACACACACACACACACACACACAGTGCCATTAATACAGATCCCTCCAAAAGTATTGGAACAGGAAGGCCCGTTCTTTTGTTTTTTCTATACACTGAAGACATCTGGGTTTGAGATCAAAAGATGAATACCAGATGATAGATCTGAATTTCAGCTTTCATTTCCTGATATTTACATCTAGCTGTGTTAAAACGACTTAGAACATGGCAGACCTTTGGTGGCAGACCACCCAATTTTGGGGTGAGCAAAAGTACTGGAACATCAACTTAAAGTAAATAAGACTTAATATTTGGTTGCAAATCCCTTGCAAATACTCAAGCTGGTGGCCCACTGACATCACCAAACTGTTGCATTCTTCTTTTGTGATGCTTTTCCAGGCTTGTACCACAGCTTCTTTCAGTTGTTGTTTGTTTTGGGGGGTTTCTCCCTTCAGTCTCCTCTTCAGGAGGTGAAATGCATGCTCAATTCGGTTAAGGTGCGGTGATTGACTTGGCCAGTCTAAAACCTTCAACACCATCTCTGTGTTTCTTTGGAAATTCCAATCTGGCCTCCTGATTCTTACTGCTGATGAAGGGTTTGCATATTGTGGTATCTCTATATTTCTGCTCTCGAAGTCTTCTTCGAATGCCCTGTGAAGGTTGTTGGTGATGTCACTGACGGTTGTTTTTAGATTTATCTTCACAACTCTTACAGTGTTTCTGCTATCAACTGCTGCTGTTGTCCTTGGCCGACCTGTTCAATGTGGTTTCTTTCTTTTTCAAGACATGTATTATTTATATTTGTCATTAAAAAAATCACAGAAATGCTCTCATGGATATCAAACACACAGGTTTATCCAAAAAAAAATAAAAAATCTTTGTTAAATATAGGTGTACAACAATTATTGGCACCCATATCTCCATGAACTCTCAGAAGAAAAAATATATTTGAAGTATATTACCATTGATATGTTACATTTTTTAAGTACACCTGGATGACTAGGAACAGGAAATTGTTCAACCATGACTACCTGTTTCACAGTGGTATAAAAATGAAGTAATCAAATATGTTTGATATCCATGAGAGCAGAGTATTTTTGTGAATTTTTGAATAAAATTCTAAATTAGTATTATTAGTGGAGGGCACTGTAGGCACTGGTAACTGAGTGTATCCTGTTTCAAAACTGGAAAAGCATAAAGGTGTAACTTCTCCCATGTTCTTTTGTTCATTTATGCAGTAATGACTTGTGAGTTACATCAGTCTTACATGTTGTGGTAATTGGAAAAGAGGGAGAATGTTTCTATATTTATAATTGTTGTGATAAATATTTATCATATTTGTCATTAACAGTAAAACAAAAGTTCTCTCAAATTCATTTTATATCATAAATACAATCCAGACAATCTGTTTTGTGCTGCTTGGAAGTCTGAAAGTTTATTTTGATGCAGCCCATGGCCTGAATGCTGGCTATTTTAAATGTTACATTATTATATTATATGGTTTTTGTTGTTGTTGTTGTTGTTTGTTTGTTTGTTTTAGTAGACATTTTAGAAAATGAGTAGATGGAAATGTCAGATGGTCTTCTGTTACAAACAAAAATACACTTATTTTAACAACATCTGCATCAAATTTACACTGGCAAAAGCTGATTATCTTTCCAGCTGGAACTCAGTTGCACATAAAATGGCAGATTAAGATTTCCCTTGGGTTTAAGAGATTTTGTGTGCTTCAGCTATTAGATTAATAGGTCTCAGTGGCCTTGCTGCACCCAAACATTTTGACTAAACAAGAAAATGACACTGTGATTAATGTATATACTTTTTGTGTCTTTCTTTCTCCTTTTCCCTATCTCCAATCTCTCTCCCTATGTCACTCTCCAGCATATTCCTACTACTGTGGAGTGTTTGATTCGCTCCACACTGCTGTGTGTGTCTGCGCTGGGTGTTATCTCATATGTCACACCTGTTTTCCTCATCGCTCTCACTCCGCTTGCCATTGCCTGCTACTTCATCCAGAAATACTTCAGAGTGGCATTCAAGTATGAGAAGCACTGCCTTTCCCATGGGATAGTCAGTATACTTATAGACATAGAAAGAAATAAAATATCAAGCTATTTGATGTTATCATTGACTCTTAATACAACTGAGATCATTTGCTAAATGGATAACATAAAAGATAGATATATGAACTTAGTAATGTTCATTTGTGTAGATGTTTTTAATTGCAATATGCCAATTTCAATTTAGTTTTAAATCATGTTGGATGAGAAATTAAGTAATGACAGTTGTTTAAAGATGACCTGTGTGTGTGTGTGTGTGTGTGTGTGTGTGTGTGTGTGTGTGTGTGTGTGTGTGTGTGTTCGTGCGTGTGTGTGTGTGTGAACGTGCAGAGATCTGCATCAGCTTGAGGACAGTACCCAGCTCCCTTTAATCTCTCACTTCTCTGAGACAGTAGAGGGTCTCACCACCATCCGGGCCTTCAGGTGAGGGTCCATTCCGGTGAGCTTACTACCAACAGAAGTGTTAATTTCAATGAAATCACATTGCCATTGTTGGTAAAACATTATCTAAACACTGAAATAAATAATATTTTCCTCATAACAATAATGAGTGCATGTGTATGATATAGGTATGAGGCCAGATTTCGGCACAGACTTCTGGAGCTCACGGATGCTAATAATGTCGCATCTCTCTTCCTCACTGCTGCCAACCGTTGGCTGGAAGTCCGCATGGTTAGTTTCCCTACTCACACACTCTAAGCCAGCAGTAGCTTCAGCAAACACATTATCTTTCAGTAATATCTTCCAAAGAGAAAATGCTGTTCCTCAAACTTCATTTCCTACTGTTAGTCCATATACAGTAGGTATAGAAAAGAATCATCCCCCTTTAAAATAATCACATTTTGCTGCTTTTCAGCCTGAAATGAAGACGGACACAGTTTTTGTTTTATCCAGCTGTATTTACTCAGTGCAACTTATAACATCCAAGTGAAAGATATAACACCAACATGTCAGAAACAAATTAAAAAAATAAAAAACAGAATCACTGAGTTGGAAAAAGGATCACCCCCTTGGTTTAATTTGCCTTAATTTTTTAATTACAGCCTTTAGTCTGTTGGGATATGTCTCTACTAACTTTGCACATCTAGACTTTGCAATATTTGCCCACTCTTCTTTGCAGAACTGCTCAAGTTCAGTTAAATTTGATGGTGACCGTTTGTGGACTGCAGTCTTCAAGTCATTCCACAGATTTTCAATGGGGTTTAAGTCTGGGCTCTGACTAGGCCATGCAAGGACATTCACCTTTTTCTCCTTCAACCACTGTGTGGTCAGTTTTGCTGTATGCTTTGGGTCATTGTCATGCTGGAAGGCAAACCTTCTTCCTATTGACAACTTTCTGGCAGAGGGCAGCAGATTTTCTTGAAGAATTTGATGGTATTTTGCCCCATCCATTTTCCTTCTATCCTGACAAGTGCTTCAGTCCCTGCTGCAGAGAAACACCCCCATAACAGGATATTACCACCTCCATGCTTTACTGTAGGAATGGTGTTATTTGGATGGTGAGCTGTATTGGATTTCCCCCAGACATATCGTTTGGTGTTGAGGCCAAATAATTCAATTTTAGTCTCGTCTGACCATAACACCTTTTTCCATGTGGCCTCAGAATCTTCATGGTGCGTTTTGGCAAAGCTTAGTCGTGGGTGGCTTTTTTCTTGCAACCCTCCCATACAAGCCACATTTGTGGAGAATTTGTGATATTGTTGTCACATGCACACAATGACCACTCTTTGTCATAAATTCCTGCAACTGCTTCAGAGTTGCTGTAGGCCTCTTGGTAGCCTCTCTGACCAGTTTCCTCCTGGCTCTTTCATCCAGTTTGGAGCGACGTCCTGATCTAGGGAGGGTCTGTGTTGTACCAAATACCTTCCATTTCTTAATAATAGACTTCACTGTGCTTCTAGGCATTGATAAAGCCTTTGAATTTTTTATTTTTTTTATATCCATTTCCTGACTTGTGCCTATCCACAACTTTATCCCGGAGATCTTTTGACAGTGCCTTGCCACCCATAGTTGATTGTTTGCTTCAGTTGCACTACAAAATGCTCCAGGAAAGCTCTTTTCATGCTGAGCTAATCAAAATGACCACAGCTTGAAAGTCAAATGGCTTTGTGTGCCATTGAGCAGGTGATTAGCTACACCTTATTGAGTTTACAAGTCATTTTTAGGAGGGGGGGCGGGATCCTTTTTCCAACTCAGTGATTCTGTTTTTTAATTTTTTTCTGACATGTTGGTGTTATATCTTTCACTTGGATGTTATAAGTTGCACTGAGTAAATACAGCTATATAAAACAAAAACTGTGTCCGTCTTCATTTCAGGCTGAAAAGCATCTTTTCTATACCCACTGTATAACCAGTGATTGTTTTGTTGTGTGTTTACTGCATATGTTTGAGCTGTACTATATAAGATTTACTGTATGTACTCAATCATGCAGTAGTTTCTATTTTTCAATTGATAATTTGGTATTACTTATCCACCACTCTATGATGTCTGAATTTCTTGAATCTGTGGGGGCGTAAATTATTTGGGTCCAGGTTTTTTTTAATAGTTACAGGACATGGAATGTTCAGAATTGTGCACACACACACACACACACACACACACACACACACACACACACACACACACATATGTCTGAAGCTGCTTCTTTTATTTCTCTGTCTACACTATCTCTATCAGGAGTATATTGGAGCCTGCATTGTCCTTGTAGCTGCAGTGGCCTCCATCACCAGCAATCTTTACAACCATCTGTCTACTGGCCTGGTGGGGCTGGGACTGACCTACGCTCTGATGGTAGACACGCACACACACACACACACACACACACACACACACACACACACAAACAAACAAATGTTTGTCTTATTAAGGACCTTCCACTGACATACAGTATCTCACAAAAGTGAGTACACCCCTCACATTTTTGTAAATATTTTATTATATCTTTTCATGGGACAACACTGAAGAAATGACACTTTGCTACAATGTAAAGTAGTTTCCGAAGGGAGGGGATCATGCTCTGCTTCAGTATGTCACAGTACATGTTGGCATTCATGGTTCCCTCAATGAACTGTAGCTCCCCATTGCCGACAGCACTCATGCAGCCCCAGACCATGACACTCCCACCACCATGCTTGACTGTAGGCAAGACACACTTGTCTTTGTACTCCTCACCTGGTTGCCACCACACACGCTTGACACCATCTGAACCAAATAAGTTTATCTTGGTCTCATCAGACCACAGGACATGGTTCCAGTAATCTATGACCTTAGTCTGCTTGTCTTCAGCAAACTGTTTGCGGGCTTTCTTGTGCATCATCTTTAGAAGAGGCTTCCTTCTGGGATGACAGTCATGCAGACCAATTTGATGCAGTGTGCGGCGTATGGTCTGAACACTGACAGGCTGACCCCCCACCCCTTCAACCTCTGCAGCAATGCTGGCAGCACTCATATGTCTATTCTGCAAAGCCAACCTCTGGATATGATGCTGAGCATGTGCACTCAACTTCTTTGGGCAACCATGGCGAGGCCTGATCTGAGTGGAACCTGTCCTGTTAAACTGCTGTATGGTCTTGGCCACTGTGCTGCAGCTCAGTTTCAGGGTGTTGGCAATCTTCTTATAGCCTAGGCCATCTTTATGTAGAGCAACAATTCTTTTTTTCAGATCCTCAGAGAGGTATTTGCCATGAGGTGCCATGTTTAACTTCCAGTGACCAGTATCAGAGAGTGTGAGAGCGATAACACCAAACTTAACACACCTGCTCCCCATTCACACCTGAGACCTTGTAACACTAACTAGTCACATTAAACCGGGGAGGGAAAATGGCTAATTGGACCCAATTTGGACATTTTCACTTAGGGGTGTACTCACTTTTGTTGCCAGCGGTTTAGACATTAATGGCTGTGTGTTGAGTTATTTTGAGGGGACAGCAAATTTACACTGTTATACAAGCTGTACACTCACTACTTTACATTGTAGCAAAGTGTCATTTCTTCAGTGTTGTCCCATGAAAAGATATAATAAAATATTTACAAAAATGTGAGGGGTGTACTCACTTTTGTGAGATACTGTAATTATTAAAGCAGTGAAATATACCTTTTAAACAAAAACTGCAGCGTTGTTTTTTTTGGTTTTGTTTGTTTGTTTGTTTTTTTAACACTGCAGCTTTCCTCATGATGATCAGCCATTAAGTCCTCTCAAGGTCAAAACTTTCAGGGAAATTTTATTTACCCTGGGAATATTTTGAATACCCAATAAAGGTGCCTTATTAGAAACCATGGAGTTCTAATAATAGCATACTGTTGCAATGCCAAAATCAATAGGAAAAAATCCTATCAAGTTGAAAGCAGAGACCCACAGGCTTATGAAGAAAACAAAAATGACTAAAACTATGAAAACCTTTACTAAAATACATAAGAACTAAATGTCTCTAAAAATAAATACTTGTAGCACCTAACAAAACCAAAAACGTTTGAATAAAAACTGAAAATAATATAAAAATCAATTGTGAAAAAATCAGAACTATAATGATCAGTCATCAACACTGTGGTGAATTAATTTTTGGACACTTGGATTTGGATAACAGTCCATTCAACCCTTGCCTCTATATGTGTTGTCAGGTATCAAACTACCTTAACTGGATGGTGCGTAACTTGGCTGATATGGAGGTTCAGTTAGGAGCGGTGAAAAGGATAAACAACCTGCTGAAGACCGAGCCAGAGAACTATGAGGGGCTGCTTTGTGAGTGGAAAGCCTTAAGATGCTGAGAGGCCGCTGATGCTGACCCACATCCACATCTTACACACAGCATACAAGCATTAGATGTTATTCACTATATCTCAGCAGGAATGCTTTTACTATCCTTAATTCATATCACAAATTTACTCTCCTGTGAGGTTTAATGCACTGTCTGTCTCCATCCCACTTTCTCTTCTTCCTCTTATTATTATTATTATTATTATTATTATTATTATTCTTTTTTCATATTGCTATCTGTCTCTGCCTCCTCCTTCTCCTCTCCCCTCTGTCAGCTTCATCTCAGGTACCTGAGGGCTGGCCACAGCACGGCGAGATTCACATCCAGAACCTGAGTGTGAGGTACGACAGCACACTGAAGCCGGTCCTAAAGCATGCCAGTGCCCACATCAGACCAGGACAAAAGGTACAAACACACTTCTCTGGATCAAATACCTGCACAAACACAGGGACAAGCACATGCCTCAAAGTTAATCCTTGTTCAAATTTAGCCTAGCCTCTGCCTCATCACAAATAGAGTAGTTGTTAACTGTGCACAGTGTGCGTGCATGCGTGTGTGTGTATATACATGATTAAGAGTTCAGCTTCCTGTGGATCTCTACTGCAGGTCGGCATCTGTGGCAGGACAGGAAGTGGAAAGTCGTCCTTCTCCTTAGCTTTCTTCCGTATGGTGGATGCATTTGAGGGTACAATTTTAAAACTAATATTGCTCACTGTTTTTGTTTGATGTTGGGTTTTTTTTGCATCACCATAGTATCCACTAATTCACTCTTTCTATGCTTTCTTTTAAAAGGGCGGATAATCATAGATGATATTGACATAGCAAAGCTTCCTCTTCAGACACTGCGGAGCCGTTTATCTATCATCCTTCAAGATCCCATTCTCTTCAGTGGAACAATACGGTTAGAACCCATTTTTCATGGAATGAGACTAATGATTTACATTAGTGAATGTATAATTCAGTTGAATTTCTAATTTTGGTCACAGTGAATGGAAATTGATAGCCTTTAATCATTCTCATTCAAGTCATATATGGACACATTTAGTGCATTTAGTCAGGTGTCCTTGTCCTTCAAATGACTCAGTTTCATTTCGTACTGCTCTACTTCTGTGAACAATGCCAAGCCCCTGGTTAAGCCATATGCCATAGAAGGCTGGGGTCTCTGTGATGATCTTAGACGCATTAACAGTGAACAGGAAAGACAGCAGGTATACGTCAATAACCACACCCCAGGCAAGCTGCTACAAAATTGCACCTTCTCTGTCAAGTACTTAATCCTCCAACTGCTTCATCATGCTGCTTTTTGTTCAACAGTGTTGTTAGGAAGCTTCACACAAGAGGCTTTGATTCTTCTTCCTTCTTAAAACATTAAGTACTGAAGACCTAGAAAGAAACCAGGAAATCAGGCAAATTCAACTTGGTGAACATTTATCTGAACTCTTTAATAAAATGCTCTAAACATTATTATTGTATTCAGTTTTAATCTAGATCCAGAGATGAAGGCTACAGACAGCATGCTTTGGGAAGCTCTGGAAATTGCCCAACTCAAACCAGTAGTGCAAACCCTGCATGGGGGACTTGGTAAGTGCGATGGAAATTAACTCAAAAAGACAAGCTCAGATACAACTGTGGCTTTTTCTTACTTTACTCTAGAGCTTAGGCTAGCCAATGCACAGCCGGTTAGGCTTTTTAAGAAACTTCTCTGCATTTAAAAAATCAAAGTAAGAAATAAGATATAGTCTTATAACATTTTAACATTAACATTAATGTTAATGTTAACATTAACATTTTCCTTATTTTTATTGCCATTATCTATCCTTTTAATTTTGTCTGTGTCCGTACTGGTGATTAGACTATACACTCTATACTATACACAGGGAGCTAAGCATCCATTTGAGATCATCCTTCTCATTTACTAAGTGAAATATTTGGATAGCCAGCAGGATTATTAAAAAATCATATCCTATCTTCAAGTCTGAAATTTTTAAAAAGCTACTCATAAATACTGACCCTTAACTTGAATACCAAAATCATCTGTGTTTGATTAAGGCAGCGCTAAGTGGTCTCTCCTGAAATGGGCAAGTGCCACACCTTACCCAAGCACCCATGCCTTGTGAATAGTCCCAGCTTGGCATGTCCCACAAAAAAAAAAAAAAAAAAAAAAAAAAAAAAAAGAATAACAAAATCATCAGTTTAGAGCGCAAACATAACAGCAGATATAAAACCTAAACCTGTCCTTGTGCTTTTTTGCTCCATTTTAGATGCAATGGTGACGGAAGGTGGGGAGAACTTCAGTCAGGGACAACGTCAGCTGTTCTGCCTGGCACGAGCGTTTGTGCGCAAAAGCAGCATTCTCATCATGGATGAGGCCACTGCCTCCATAGACATGGCCACAGTAAGAGACAACGAATGGAAGCGATTGCATTCTTTTTTATATTTAGTCCATTTATATTTATATCCAGTTCTGTCACAGTGCCTATTACTCTAAGCATGTCACTATGTGCAAATGGAACATGGTTTCATTAAATACACCAAAGGTCACTGACTCCATGAGATAATATTTTGGGGCCATGAAGTAGTATGTTGTGGTGACTAGATACAAAAATTATAGCCAACAAGTGTGTAACTTGAGCATAATACTTAATATGTAACCTTCAGGTAATATTTGGTGGGAATGAGCAAAAAAGCCTATTCACTTTGAGGATTTGAATTAAAGTGAAGTAAAGTGTATTATGAATCATCTCTATAGTTATGTTCCTGCGGCCACAATGGTCCAATTCAATTGATTTCTCCGTCACTCATTTTAAAATTCAATATTTGTCATGAGTTAAGTATTCTGATGGCCAGTAGAACTTGAGAAATTTAAATCATAGCCATAAAATATTCATTTGTGGCCACACTTTATTAAAAAAAATAACCATGTTGTGTTGTCAAACTAGGATCAATACAATTCAACGTTCCATTTATGTGTATACACAAAACTGGGCATGTGCACAGTCCCTCATTTTGAGCATTTGAACCTGTTTTACAGGAGAGTATTCTACAGAAAGTTGTAATGACGGCCTTTGCTGACAGAACGGTGGTCATTATAGCGGTGAGTAAGCGGAAATAATGCTCTATACAACTTGCACTGCATTTCTGATAAGCTATAATGAAAGGACTGCATCATATCTACAGAGGTGCCAACATTGGTAACAAGAAAATCCTAGCAAGCAGAAAGAAAAAAAAAACCCAGAATTTTACAACAAAAACCCAAGAATATGTCGGTGGACATGTCGGCTCTATGCTAACATTACAAATGATAAACACCACATTCAACACTGCACTTTTACCAACCAGAGACCAGTCCTACCTTCTTGGTTTGTGTTGGCTTACAAAACTGAGGTTTGCAAATTCACAGGTCAAAGTTCACCCAGATAAAGTTGGCATGAAAAGAAATTAACCACTACCCGCAGCACATATGCATCTTTCATGTCCTTTCCAATTCTGTGAATTAGCTTCCACCAGGCAAATTTTGGTGATGTTTGGTCTGACTGCTTCTTTATCTGAGAAAGCAGAAAAGCAGTTTTAAGTGTCTCCTGTATCACTATAGCAGGGGGTCAGAAATCAGATATGCTACAGCTAAACCATAAATTATAGCACCTCTCTCTCTCTCTCTCTCTCTCTCTCTCTTTCTCTCTCTCTCTTTCTCTCTCTCTCTCTCTCTCTTTCTCTCTCTCTCTCTCTCTCTATATATATATATATATATATATATATATATATATATATATAGATAGATATATATTTATATTATGTACTGCATGGATCAATTTTAGCTGACTTGTGCATGTTTTTGAACTCTGCAGCATCGAGTGCACACCATCCTGAACGCAGATCTGGTGATGGTAATGAAAAGGGGAGAGATTCTGGAGTTTGATAAACCCAAGGTCCTTCTCAGTACAGAGGGAAGCGCTTTCGCCTCTTTTGTTCGGGCAGACAAATGACCACCAATGACCTTTCATTTAAAGTGCAATTGTACTATGTATTATTGTTTTATTTTTTACCATGTAACATATTTGTAAATATGATATATAATACAATAAAAGACGACTACTTATTATATATATATACCCACATACACACTCATATTCTGAATTCTATTTGTTATATTTCTTCATATAAAGGTAACTATCTAATAACACTTGTGTCCTTTATAATTCCATTGACAAATGTGACAAGTTGTTTATTGCAAAAACACATAGTTGAAGTCTTGTAAACCACAATGTCTTTACATAACATTTTTAAAATTTATAGTTTTCACAAGATCATGAGACATTGATTTAAAAAGTAAGTCATCTACAAATAAGACCAAATGTGCAAATAAAAGGAGACACAGGCACAATGAAGAATGATCAAGATACAGAAATGTACCAAATATAGAGCAAGTTGATGCAATATGCATTACTGAAAGCTCCATCTGGAGAAAATCATAAAAGAGGAGTTAGTTAGAGATTTGACAGAGGATGTGAGGGGATATCATTCCTTAGTCAAATAAAACATAATCTAATAAAATAAAATAAAATAAATAAATAATCAATCCCCATTGTAAATTCCTCTTTTCTGCCCTCTTTAGATTAAAGTTATGAGATATTAGTGTAATCATTATTTTAATTTGCATCAATATTTGAGATTTACTCTTTTTTTTTTTGGTCAAAGTACATTAAGAATAAGGCAAAGCACATTTTTTAATACAGTGTGATCTGTGTTCTAGACTTAAAACAGACATGATAACCAGTGCTAACCTATTAACATGCCTGGAATTTATAATCTTGTGGGATTGGCTTAATGGTTAACAAGGGTGCAATAAAACTGTAAGGAGGGGATGATCCCAAGGGCCCTGAGTAAATTGATGACCCAAGGAGAAAAAAAAACTATTGAGGAGAATGAGAATAATCTGACACAGGAGGACTTGTCCATTACCCGGCAGAAGACCCACAATTCTTACTTGAATCTCTTGTAGTTAAAGCTATGTCAACATTACTACGTTGTCGGGATGTCTAGTTAACTGACACCTGGATTTCAGCATCCTGATGTTTTTTTTCCAGTTCCTGTTTTGCTGTCTCAGCATGGAGAGAACATGGACCTAACTGCGTCTTCAACAACATTCCACTCGAGTGTCCAGTTATGCAGAATGTCCTTGTGCGTACAAGCGTCTCGTTTCTCTTCAGTACTGTTCTCAGTTGTGTTGAGCTCAGCGGAATTCTTCAGTGGAGTTTACGAGTTTGACCCTCCACTCGGTGAGGGTCAGTCTGAGCAGGACACTGGAAATTAACGCTAATCCAAGGGGATATGAGCACACGGTAGTTCCCGAGCTCTTACCCGCACATATCATCGCCAAATGTAAGCTAAAGGATGCTGGACAGAAATATCTTGCTTGGAGTGATAGGCAGCAGCAGCTGAGACACTGAAGGTCTGTGCTGATGACACACATACTTTCTCTGAGCAGAGGAAACGATGTTACGGAACAAGAGTGTTTTCAGGTCCACTTTAATTGAATTTGGTAGGACAAAAATGCCACGGAGCATTTCTAAAAGTTCTTGTTTGAGATGTTTTATAGAATACAGCTTTTGAACTGGGACCGGACTGTAAACACCGGGTCCGATCTGGCAACCCAATCTCCTCGTTCCCATTGAACGCTGCGCCGTGTGTGCTTGGCAATCAACGAGCGAAGTGTGGAGGCTGTAGTATGGGACAGCAATGTTGTCCAGGGAAGGTATAATTCCTGACGATTATGTCCTGACCCGGTTGGCGGAGGACGTGCAGCAACCCAAATTCAGGACAAAACAGAGGAAGTCGCGCTTTGTGGCCAAGAACGGCACGTGCAACGTAGCGCACACGAACATCCGCGAACAGGGCCGCTTTCTGCAGGACGTGTTCACCACGCTGGTGGATCTAAAATGGCTTTATACGCTGATTATCTTCACCATGTCTTTCCTGTGCAGTTGGTTCCTGTTTGGCATGATCTGGTGGCTCATTGCGTTCGCGCACGGCGACCTGGACACGAACGCGGACGGATTCGTGCCGTGCGTCACCCAAATACACTCGTTCTCCTCGGCCTTTTTGTTCTCCATCGAAGTTCAGGTGACAATAGGATTCGGAGGGCGCATGATTACGGAGGAGTGCGTGTCCGCAGTTATAGTGTTGATCGTACAGAACATTGTGGGCCTGGTGATTAACGCGATCATGCTGGGTTGCATCTTTATGAAGACAGCGCAAGCGCGCCGCCGCGCTGAGACCCTGATCTTCAGCAAGCATGCAGTGATCTCGCTGAGGAATGCCAAGTTATGCCTCATGGTGCGCATCGGCGACCTGCGCAAGAGCATGATCATCAGTGCCACAGTGCGCATGCAGATGGTGCGCCGCAGCACCACGGACGAGGGCGAAGTTATTCCGCTGGAGCAGATAGACATACAGACAGACAACCCGGTGGGCGGCAGCAGCATCTTCCTCGTGTCGCCGCTCATCATCAGCCACGTGATTGACAAGAGCAGCCCCATGTACGAGCTGTCAGCTGAAGACTTACAGCGCGAAAACATCGAGGTGGTGGTCGTGTTGGAGGGCGTGGTGGAGACCACCGGCATCACCACACAGGCGCGCACATCTTACGTGTCTGAGGAGATCCTGTGGGGCCAGCGCTTCGTGCCCACTGTGTCCGAGGACGACGGCATGTACGCCGTGGATTACTCCAAGTTCGGCAACACGGTGACGGTTCCCACGCCGACCTGCAGTGCCCGGAAGTTGGACGAGGATGAGGGCGTGGTTTGGTTTAAATCGCGAGACCTCACATCCGGCAGAGCTTCTGTGCGAAGGCGAGTAAAGCGTCAATCGACCCATCACGATGAGTGAACCTTATAATCGTTGGAAAAAAAAAAAATTAAAGATAGGGCTACTGCCTGCAGTTCATTTTTATCCTATAGATTAAATCGGCTTGAGAGTGATTCTATATTTGTCTTTAAAGTTTTGTATTGACTTTTTTATTCTATCCATATGCTGCAGAAATGTAGGTATGAAATAAATACATTAGCCTGTGTAAAGCATTACTACATATATGCCAAAACTTGTTTTTTGTTGTTTTTTTTTTAAACCTATTTGTCGCTAAAATGATCACAGACATGCACGTTTGCATGGTATTTTTCTCAGGGGATCTAATATTCACATAGTAGTTTGCTATAGATAAATGCCCCTCCGCACTGGCCTTGGCATGCAAATAAACTGGATTGTTTTCATGACCTATAGTGCTCCTGTCCATTTATACACTACACCGTTTATAAACTCCTATAAAGCCTACAGCACTGTTTAGTCAGTCCAAATGACATCGATTAAAATACAATTCCAGCATCAGTTACTGAAGCTCTAACTCCACTAATCAACCATTTATTCCCTAATTAAAATGGAAGTTTAAACACAGACACATACCAAAAAAAAAACAGCCCTAATTATCTAGGCTTGGTAGAGTGCACATCACGTTGAACGATCTCCATCAATTAAGATCCTAAATTTTCATATACTGTAAAAAATAAATAAATAAATAAAAATCATCATCATCTTAGGCATTCTTTTTATTTATAAATTCTGTCTTATGTTGACATTTACTTGTCCTGCATTAGTGTCAAGAAAAAAATTTAATTCCAAAAAATTTATTTTACAAAGTACTGTTTTGTTTTTGATTAGTTGCATGTTGTTAAAGAAACGAACACTAAACATACCATATTCATGTACAACATATTGGAGGCATCTGGAAACAAACATGTCTGTCTGCATCCAAAGTCTGTACAAGAAGTTTTAAATGCTCCAAAATGGAAAAACCCACAAGCCATTTTCCTTATAAAATTGCACAACAGTGTAACAGACTTACAGGTGCATCTCAATAAATTAGAATGTCGTGGAAAAGTTCATTTATTTCAGTAATTCAACTCAAATTGTGAAACTTGCGTATTAAATAAATTCAATGCACACAGACTGAAGTAGTTTAAGTCTTTGGTTCTTTTAATTGTGATGATTTTGGCTCACATTTAACAAAAACCCACCAATTCACTATCTCAACAAATTAGAATACTTCATAAGACCAATAAAAAAAACATTTTTAGTGAATTGTTGGCCTTCTGGAAAGTATGTTCATTTACTGTACATGTACTCAATACTTGGTAGGGGCTCCTTTTGCTTTAATTACTGCCTCAATTCGGCGTGGCATGGAGGTGATCAGTTTGTGGCACTGCTGAGGTGGTATGGAAGCCCAGATTTCTTTGACAGTGGCCTTCAGCTCATCTGCATTTTTTGGTCTCTTGTTTCTCATTTTCCTCTTGACAATACCCCACAGATTCTCTATGGGGTTCAGGTCTGGTGAGTTTGCTGGCCAGTCAAGCACACCAACACCATGGTCATTTAACCAACTTTTGGTGCTTTTGGCAGTGTGGGCAGGTGCCAAATCCTGCTGGAAAATGAAATCAGCATCTTCAAAAAGCTGGTCAGCAGAAGGAAGCATGAAGTGCTCCAAAATTTCTTGGTAAACGGGTGCAGTGACTTTGGTTTTCAAAAAACAAAATGGACCAACACCAGCAGATGACATTGCACCCCAAATCATCAGACTGTGGAAACTGAACACTGGACTTCAAGCAACTTGGGCTATGAGCTTCTCCACCCTTCCTCCAGACTCTAGGACCTTGGTTTCCAAATGAAATACAAAACTTGCTCTCATCTGAAAAGAGGACTTTGGACCACTGGTCAACAGTTCAGTTCTTCTTCTCTTTAGCCCAGGTAAGATGCCTCTGACGTTGTCTGTGGTTCAGGAGTGGCTTAACAAGAGGAATACGACAACTGTAGCCAAATTCCTTGACACGTCTGTGTGTGGTGGCTCTTGATGCCTTGACCCCAGCCTCAGTCCATTCCTTGTGAAGTTCACTCAAATTCTTGAATCGATTTTGCTTGACAATCCTCATAAGGCTGCGGTTCTCTCGGTTGGTTGTGCATCTTTTTCTTCCACACTTTTTCCTTCCACTCAACTTTCTGTTAACATGCTTGGATACAGCACTCTGTGAACAGCCAGCTTCTTTGGCAATGAATGTTTGTGGCTTACCTAGTGAACCAAACTGAGAGACCATTTTGAAGGCTCAGGAAACCTTTGCAGGTGTTTTGAGTTGATTAGCTGATTGGCATGTCACCATATTCTAATTTGTTGAGATAGTGAATTGGTGGGTTTTTGTTAAATGTGAGCCAAAATCATCACAATTAAAAGAACCAAAGACTTAAACTACTTCAGTCTGTGGCATTGAATTTATTTAATACACGAGTTTCACAATTTGAGTTGAATTACTGAAATAAATGAACTTTTCCACGACATTCTAATTTATTGAGATGCACCTGTATTTGAGAATTATATATTTTTTTAATTTTCCAAAATCTTTCAGTTCATTATTTTTGGAAATGTCTTTGCTTTATGTATTTATTTCCGTGCACTTAAGACTTTTGCTCAGTAATGTATATGTCTGCTGCTGATCATGTCCATGTGATAAAACACTAGCAGAGCCTCATTTGCTTTTACAAAATCCGAGAAATGATGGGACAAACCCACTTGAATCAGGTTGGCATTTTCATGTTTTATTAGATTATAATTTGCAGAGCTTAAAATAATAAATTGCTTTAACTTAGGTAATTAAAATACATAAAATGAAAGCCAGAACCCTGCAAATAAACAGTCAAAATAAATAAAATGAAGGGTAAACAAATTCCCCTCCATGGAGGCGCTATATTTTGACGTAACCCACCTGCGATTTCGTTATATAGTTATAATCTATTTTAATAAAAATGCAAGCAGAATGTGCATGTGCTACACACGTGTAGGCTGATATAATTTTAATGACCTCTGATAGCATAAGAAGAAAAGATAAAAAATAAAAACCCTGGAGGATGCATCCTCTGTATGATACAGCATATCGATTGCCACAATAATGGTGAACTCTCTGTGTTGAGGTTTTCTGTGCAGGCCAGAAATGGACTGTACCATCTACATGCACAGCAAGTCTCACCGATAGCAACATTCTACAGCATCAAGCTGGACATTCATTTCTGCTGTTTAATTATTGCATGACCTCTCAAAACTTAATAAAATAAATTTAAAAAAAACACCAGGAGGAAACTGATCTAAGAACGTGAGAATAAAAGAGAAAGGGGATACAGGGAGATGCACATGAACAGAGAACTGGTCACAATGTGGATCCAGGTCCCGGTCATGAAGTATTAAGGTCAGTAGAGCTGGGACCATTTATAATTTTTCCCTCCACATGGGGGCACTGGGGTACAAGAAAGTTCTTTACAACCGTCTAATATCAGGTGACTATGCTTCAGTCTTATGTATTAGACATTAAGGGGCAAATCAAAATCCTTGTAAAACACCACATCCTCCGAGAATGTGAGCAGAAATAAAAAAAAAATAAAATAAAATAAAAATAATTTTTTTTTTTTTTTTTAATTGTTCTTATTTAGACTGCAAAGAGGCAGGTGGGGCTATTTCCCCCCCCACTAGCCGAGCTGAAGGGAGGCACTGCCATCCCCCCTTTCCCTCCCCCCTTTGACTAGTTCTTATGGTGGTTAAACAGTCAAAGGGTGTGCGAGTCCTGCGAGCAGTCCCGGCCCTCCTGAGGGCCCTCATTCTCAATTCGTTCTCCTCTTCCTCACTCGGGGGTTCAGTGGCTGTGGCTCATCTCTCGGTCACGTGGTTCTGTTGGGGGGAGGAGGGCAGGGGAGTGCACAGCACCTCGGACAGGTCGTCCATGATACAGGTCTCCTTGGGGTCGACCAGATTGAATTCCCTCACAAAGACGATGAAATGTGCATACAGCGTGTTTAAGTGTCCATGTAGATCTAAAGCCACCGTCTCCTTAAAGTGCGCCCAGTAGATGTGTGCCAGCACGTGGAACAGGTACCGGCAGATCTTCTTCACCAGAGACTCAAATGAGTTGGGAAACTCTTTACCTGCAGGAAGGCGACATTGCAGAGGACACATTTAACTCACTCTGGGTATAGGAGGAATTAATGTTGTATTTAGACAGACATATAGTGTTAAATAGTTACTACAGAAGTGGTGAGTGTGTAATTACAAGCCGCTGATAGAGACATTTCCTACTATTTACTTTTGTAAAAAGTACTAATAAATATTAAAAATAATAAATAAATAAATAAAAAGAGAGATTTTCGTTTTCCAAACATCATAAATCCATACTTGGAACTGTGGATTGTAACCCAAAATGTATGACTACAATTCTCAGATTATTGCAACAAATCCTAATACAGGTTTTTACCATGTACAAATCATCATTTACACACTCAACATTTACATTTGTGAATCAGTGCTTCCAAAGCCTCAACTGAAATATCTCATTATTCAGTCCATCCAGGATTTTGTGATCGCAGAAATCAATACAAAATCAATTTTTCAAAATTACCACAAATTTGGGCCAAGATGCGTCATGTGACGTCATCATGCATTCAGCCAAAGCCCTCTTCGATGCATGTGCGTCGAACATGAGTATAGCTAAAAGATCTCATTTTCCAACAAACATCACTGTGAAAGACCGTGAAAAACAATTTTTGGAATTGCGTCAATGCAAGTAGTTTTCAGGAAAAAAAAGCCGCAGCAAAATCAAGCATTTCTGGCCACAACAATCACCACAAAAAAAAAAAAAAAAAAAAAAAAAAAAAAAAAAAAAAAAAAAAAAACAGCGCAATCCTGTATGGACTGACCATTGTAACATTAAGGGGTGGGACCAGGTGGATGGCTTCTGTGAGTTGAGGGGGTGGGGCTGAAGAAAGAAGTTTGAATTGCGACTACAATCCCCCGTTTTGTCCTACATCTGTTGCAGTACTTAGTGTTTGCATGGTATTTTTCTCAGGGGATCTAATATTCGCATAGTAGTTTGCTATAGATAAATGCCCCTCCGCACTGGCCTTGGCATGCAAATAAACTGGATTGTTTTCATGACCTATAGTGCTCCTGTCCATCTTACACATTAACCCAGTGAAGGACACTGACATGTGAACTCCTATAAACCCTACAGCACTGTTTAGTCAGTCTAATTGCACATTGATTAAAGTACAATTCCAGCATCAGTGACTAAAACTCTAACCCAACTAATCAACCATTTATTCCCTAATTAAAATGGAAGTAAAAAAACAAACAAACAAAAAAAACAGCTCTAATCTTCTAGGCTTGGTAGAGTGAGCATCACCATCAATTAAGATGACCCTAAACTTTTATATACTGTTTAAAAAACAAAAAACAACAACAAAAAAAAAAAAAACGTGGGCATTCTTTTTATTTATACATTGTGTCTTATGTTGACATTTATGTCCCCATGCATTAGTGTCAAAACATTCATTTTACAAAGTTCTGTTTTTATTTGCATATTGCTAAAGAAAGCAACACCGTTGCAGTAGTTAGTGTTTGTTTTCTTATTGTTAGTTCTCACATTAATTTGTATCATTGGTATCCTTCCACTTTACTTATTACCTTTAACACTAACAGTCTCAATGGTCCCCTGAAGAGGGAGGCTGTGGGGGTTGGGTGGTACTTTGCATGTATTCATTAATGGACAACTGAAGCACCAGTGTTCTTATAGTAATAAAAAGCTGCCCTCAAAAACAAACAAACAAAAAAAGAACTTATAAACCTGTGAACTTGCAACAAGGATGTAAAGTAATTAATAATAATAATAATAATAATAATAATAAAATCATCACCACCACCACAAGAGGCAGCCATCCAAATTAGTTGCAAAACTGACTACACAACTACGGATTTATGATTAATACATTTAACACTGGCACTGCAATCATATCTGATAAAGGTCCCAATGCAAAATCTCTAAAAACTAGAGGATATTACCTTTTACTCTCATCAAACACTAGGAGGTGCTACTTTTCCAAGACTGGACTAGACAGGAGGAAGAAGAAGAAGAAGAAGAAAAAAAAAACGGTTCTAGTCATGACCATAAGACAGCACTGATGTCCACTCACCATATTTTGTTGGGAAGATTTCATCATCCGTCACAAGTTTCTGTACTAGACTCATGACAAAGTCGACATACTGAGGTGCTGTACACTTGCTCTTCTTCCCTTTCTCATCGTACCAGTAGTATATTCTGTACAGGAAAAGAGGCAAGACAAAGGACTTTTACTTGAGAGCAGAGAAGTAGGACCCAAAATAACAAAATACAGCCTGAAATTCTCTGCATCAATGTGTGTAAGGAGGCATGAACTGGGACAAACACAGCCTCTAAGGTCTGAAAATTCCCCAAATCAGCAAATCCCTAAGACAGATGCATAGCTGATGATGCTACAGCAACCACTTTCCACTCTCAGACACTAACATATGCATATCAACACACGCAGACTGGCATTAAAAATGCAGTCTGCTAGGGCAAGAGAAAGTTCAACTGAAATAATTATCGGCACTGAAGGGGAGCTGGTAATGCATAAACATTGCCCTCAGTCTGAGACCTGCTGAACAGGCTGAACCGCTGGCTTAATGCCAGAAACATTTTTCCAACTGTCATCATCACACCTACACACACAGTCCTGAGAAGGTCATACACAATGTAACACAGTACTAATCTTACATGCTGTTGAAAATAGATATTGACAGTAAATTATGTATTTCATAAGAAGCCACTAATCGTATAGTACCTGAAAATACAAGTGGCAACAGTTTGGCACAAAAAAAAAAAATGCACTTTTTGCTGAGTATGCACTATTTTCAAAAGAGATTAAGTTATTGAGAAAGTTTTATTACTTTCCTCACTAAATTCAGTGGGGGAAAACTGGATATTCTTCAGTAATTTTTTTATTTCACAGATTTTGGAAGTGTATCCTTTTGTTTACTTTTTTCTTATTTGATAATTGTTTACTGTTATCGTTAATTGGTTTAATTTAAAAAAATGATCCATATATATATATATTTTTTTATAAACACAGCAGCACCTTCATAAAGGTTCAAGAAAATGTAATTCATTTTACAAGGAAAGAGATACAAAAATATTCCCCTATACCTCATGGCTACATCTAAATGTGAAACAGTTATTAACCAATTATGTTAATAATATGTTGTTATTAAGTGCGTCACTGTATCACAAACCACTGACAGTAAATGACTGGTGTAGACATTGAGAAACTGTAGAGACTTCATTTGACATTTTTTTGATGAGTAAATTCTTTGCTAGTTAGCAGTTGAAGAGTTTTCTGATGGGCTGAGGGCAAAGGGGGTTTTAGTGGGAGATCAGGTTCTACAGGGTTAAGGTGCGGTGATTAGTCATCTTTACCTGCCATACAGGTACATGCTCACTACACAAAGCCTTAAACTCTAACACACAGCACACAAAGCCTTTAACCCGAACAGCCTTGTTCTAGCCAGACAGGGCCAACAAGTTAGATGCTGGATTTTCCCCATTCAAATTCATCACCTATCAATCTTTGCAGTTTACTGACATTTTTAGTATAGAGCATTTTTTCCCCACACACCAATACATTATTCCTTATAAGTGATTTTCCAATATAAAGAATCAAAGACGTGCCCAATGATAAGGATTATCTGGGTTTCTGATCTCAGCTTAGCCATAATGATGTTGACGAAGGCTGTAATCATTGGAATCCGGCTCCCCACCCATCATCACCTGAACAATCCAGGAAAACATGTGACTTCATACATAACCTGCCACTTCTGGATTTGCTTTGAGATACGCGAAGGTGTATTTTTAGCAAATGTTCCGTTACAAGATCCCCCCCCCCAAAAAAAGGCCCACAGAATTTTGACACTGGTGACTTCTACTGTACATCCAGACCTCCTAATGACCTCCAATGGTCTCCTAACCTAGTGTATTGACTGAAACACAGCTTCTTCTCTCCCTTTTCAGAAAAAAAAACAAAAAAAACCAACAGTGAACACTATGGGTGCAGGTCATGAGCAAAGCCAGAAGTTATGACAGTTTTTGTGTACAAACAGCAGAGGAACCTGCTACAGAATAGGACTCCTCATCTGCCTACACATGAAGTTTAATAACCAAGAACAGTAGTCAGTCATGAATCATCTGACACTACTAATCAAAGTAAAGGTTTCAGGTACTCACGTGTTACACGCCGTCATGGCTTGACATGTGTCACCAGTGCAAAACTCTGAGATTGTGCTATACTGCAGGTTGATGAGATTGAAGAATGTTGTTGCTGTGGAAGACAAAATTGAGAGTTGTATGTAAACAACAAGGAAGACCTTGTAACTGCCAAATAACATAATTCTAAACAGCATTTACACCTGGCACAAAAGTATAGCAAAGTCTTTCCACTTGGCAGCCATCTTGAGATCATACTGAGGCAGTTGTTTTTCTAGTCATACTAGACAAGACCAGGGTACTATCTTATTGAACATAGAGAGACCCATAAAACCCAAAATAAATCAACAAGTTGATATTTTAAACATGGATTTTAAATCACTGGTGAAATCTGACATAAATAAAAAAAAAAATTGTAGTCTTTGACTCCAATAACAGCAAAAACATTTTTCCATGTTGCTCCAGTTACTGCACATGCACATTCCTCCACATCAAACGGCAACAAGCAGATGCTTGACGCCTTGAAATTTATTTATGGCCATTTCTATTGCAACGATGATCAACCCAGAAGAGTTGTTAAACCTAAAATCCCTACACATACATGACAAAATGGCTTGTACACCCTATGTGGTGCACTATATGGCCAAAAAGAAGCCACTTATGATTCATCCAGTGGCTTGGTTAGTTCAGCTAACCTGGATTTTAATGTTTGTTTCTACTACAGTTCATAAACACTGGTCACGGTCAGGATTTAAGCCAAAATGGGGAAGAAGAAAAAAAAAAAAAAAAAAACATGCAATAGCCAAAGTGCTGCCATTACATAGACTATGTGTTATGGGATAGGGAGCTCATGTGTGGCTGCTCTGCTTTTACAGATATGTCCATGTACCTAATTCACAATAAACCATACGCCTCTGTATTATCGTCATCATATCAAGCTGACAGCTTAGTTCTGAAGATTGGCTGCTCCTTTGGGCATGGAAAGTAAATGAAAGTACAATGCGTCAATTATGAAAAGCTTCATAATGTTATTCCAAAACCAGTTTGGACTGTCGTAGATACAGCCGTGCCCTATATCTGAACAAGCATCAGTGTGGGAATATGACAGACCTGCCACTTTTCGTTATATCTTTCCCAACAATGCAACTGGCTGTTTTTTTCTTTCTTTTTTTTTAAAATTGAGTACATCCACCATGCTGAGCGTTACGTGCTACCTAATTCATATTTCAAGCAGTCACCCGTCTCTACTCTATAAAGATCTGTGTGGACATCATGGAATATATTACATAAAATATTATTTGCAACGATGTTGAAGCCACTTGTCTGTAATATTCCCTGAGCCTCTAAATAAATTTTGCACATAAAAGAATGAAAAAGCTGAGCGTATTGGAAAGGTGTGAACATAACGAACATTTTAAATGATTCCTTTCCTGCTTATAAAAAGCTACCAAGAAAGCGTCAATCACTGATGAAATATTTTCACTTCAGTGAAGTAACTTAGCTCAAAGCGCACTACCTGAGGAAAAACAAACCCAACAACTACAGTAGGCAATAACTCGCTTCCCAGAAAGCTGTTTGCTTGTTAACTGAGCCAAATAAAGCCTCAACAAGACAAACAAATGTTCCTGATGACTTTAATGTGAGAAACAGAATGGGATCTGTTTATATAGTAGATCAGTTAGGTGGGGTTTACTCACTGTTGCTGGCCAGCCATTCGTTAAGATCTATCTCTCTGGGCAGCACCACCAGGTCTTTGAGGTCAAAGTCCACCACCCGCACTTTAGTGTACTCCGGCTCCAGATAGTGCTTCTTCTCCTCGGCAGGAGGCTTCTTTCCATTAGGCTTCGTTTTGGACTTCCTAGAAAACACACAAAAGACGAAATTTAAAAAAAAATGAACAAATAGATACAAGATAATGGTGGTTCTACATAATGCACACCCAACCCTTATTTGGCTTCCAGAGGCATCTCCAATTAGAGGAGAATGCATTCCATGCCTTTTAAAGCTCAAGTGTGAAAACAGCTTTGTGCTTCCAGAGCTAGTTTTAAAGCGTAATGTTAAAACCACACAGTCATGGCAGTTCCCAGCCATAAACCAGGATGTTGTGGGAGGCTTGTGACTGAGGGTCATATGAAAAGGTGTTAACAGGCTAATAAAGCAAAAGCAGACGTATAGTATTATATGGAAACGTGTAAAGAACCAGGAAACCAAACAATCACTAAACAATTTTTGCCTCAACAAATAGTAATCTTTAAGCAGTTTCCTGTTTTTACATAGTACTCATTCCCAAGGCTTTTCTCTCTTTGACCTCATATTCTACTTCTTTTGGCAACACAGTCAAACATTTGTTGCAGGAAGTTCAGTGTTCATTGTAATTATCTACCGCTCCCCTTGTTGACCTTAATTTCTGGCTGTTTAATGTGTAAACGCCTATTCACCAAATCAGTCCTGCCTCCTACTCTTCCTCCCTTTCCAGGAGAAACAGTCTGCACCAGAAATAACACTTATAATTAAAAGTCCACAAATGGCTTACCGACGTGGCGCCTAACACAAAGGAACTCTGAAGAAGTTTGCTTTATTTTACTTATTTACTTGTATTATGAGTCTACATTAGACTGGACTGGCTTTTAGTAGTGTAGGAGTTTCTTGTGTGTTCTGATGTAAAGGAGATGGACAGAGAATCCACTCTCTCTAGTCTGTTAACTCTCCTAAAACAACTTCACATCACCTGCTACGATGTTGAATCATGTTCTGCAGCAGGCTGAGAGAGTGGCGCATCCTGCCTACAGCTACTGAAACACAAGAAGTCTCTTCCTGTCTCCCTAGGACCAGCTCAGCATACAGAAATCCTTCCCTTTACCATTAGTATGGCTGATCTCACATCAGTCAGGACAACGTCCAGTGAAAGGCAGGAAGACAACTGTCGCATGCAGCTGGTGCCTGGGCTTGCTGAGCCCGAGTTTCTAAATGATCAGCACAGCTGAGGGCACAGTAAAGATAACCTAGCAGACGTTACAAATCTTATAACAATAGCTAATGAGCATGCATGGTGTAAACACCACCTCAGCTGGAATTCTGATTAAGGAGCCTTTTTTTTTTTTTGCAATGATAATGTCTCCCGAAAAAAAAGAGGGGAAAAAAAAAATAAACTGTCCATAAAGCATCCTACAAAAATACTCTTACTCTGTACCAGCCACAAAAACACTCATCGCAACTTTGTTCTCTGGATAGACAAAAGCCAAGGCTATGTGGCTACTGTTCTCTGGTCAAACCCCTCTGGTCTGGACTGTGAGCAATAGTACAATACCTTTTATGGCAAAGAAATGTTAAGAGCACATGGACCTATGAGACTGTATTTGAGTAAGAAACAAGTCAGCAAACAAGCAAGGACAATAACAGCTGCCAGTTAGATGCTTTCATTCTCCTAAAATAACTGGCTAATGTCTTAAGAATTTGCCTCGTTCCATGTAATTGACAAACAGAACTGCTTCCCAGAAATGCATAAAAAATAGGAAGCGGTTAAATAGAACAATGTGTGTTACAAAATCCAATCATGGCGATTTTTGGCGGCACAAACTGTTCCATCCTCACTGAAAACATGAAGGTGGTCATGCATACAAACCACATTTTTCCAGCCATCATATCTGCTTGTGCTGTGTGTGTGTGTGTGTGTGTGTGTACGCATGAGACTGCTTCATTTGTGAAGAGTTTTCTTGAAAAGAGATCCGCATACCATGTATACGGAAGTGTTCAGGAATGTTACAGAAACGAAACTGGAACCAGGGCGAATGTCATTTGTTTATACAATCAGAATATTGAACACAATTGAGTTTTAAACCCAAAGGCTTTGTGGATGCAAACGCCAAGGAAGGCTTCTATCCAAATCTCACAGCAAAATCTCACAGAACGTGAAGCTGAACAATGCTCTTTCCAGTCTCAAAGACAAATGAAGGGAGATGAGCAGCAACTTCGCTGGCACCATATGGTTGGCATTAAATTAAGCAACTAAACAGGCACAGACACCCAACCATAACAGCAAACAAGCTGTCTTAAAATCTACTTGGGACATCTGCTGCATTTATCAGGATATGATGGCTATCAAAATTAAGAACATGGCTTATGAACAGCTTTTTTCCCAACTTTTAAACAAAGCTAGCAGGTTCTTCATGCAGAGGTTAAATTACATTAATCAAATTAGGCACTTTATGCAAAGGCTTAAGCATTCAAACCTATTTGCACATACCTGACTGCTCCATTTACACAATAACGAAAGTTTTCTTTGACTAGTACACTACACGTGATCAGCAGTGAAAATGTCAATAGTGTGCGTGGCCACAAAAACCTCTTCTTTAGTGCTGAAGTCAGGGATTAATGCAAGTTACAGTTGAATGGCCTCCAGTAAAAGAAGGTAGTAAAACCATACTCCATTACCAGCCCTGAAGAAATGGTTTCTGAGTTATCAATACAGACAAGCTATACAGATTTAACCTAATTTTGAGTTCAAAGGATTTCTAAAAACACAATCCTTGGAAACAAATAAGCACAATGAATCATCCTTAAGTTTATAAAAAAAATTAAAAATAATAAAATTTTTTTTTTTTAAATAAAAAAAAAAAAAAACACCACTACATTTCCACCAGCTCTCACTTTAGACAAGTATTCAGGACTCCATGGTTCAGTGTAAATAATCGTAACCTTACTTGCAACCAGTAAGAAGTTATGTTAATGAGACAGTGTTTCAAATCTACATCTAACGCTCTCGAATAAATGAACACGACTGTACATATTTGGTATTGTTGCTTAAAATTAAATCTGTGCTATGATCATAAGGGGGTCCGTTACTTGTTTACTCTAGAAGGGGTTCCTGGATGCAAAAAGTTTGTGAACCCTTCCCTTAGACAAGCTATATGCAATGAATTAAACATTTAAGGAAATGGTTATCAAAATATGTGACAGATGTAAATTGGATCTGGTTCAAGCTACGGTAAAGGAAACTGCAAATGTGTACTGCATTCATGAACACAGGCCTTTTCAGGATATTCGCACTACCACCCCCACACCATGAATTTTACGACCCCTCCTCCAACTTCGCAGCATTAAGGAACACGCACCTGTGTGTGAACGCAATAAACATAAGACAAATTGAAAGTGCGACAGTGCCATGTGTATTTATGACCAGAGTGAAGGGGCCATGCAAAGTAGTTTATTATACAAAATCTATTTTACCCCCCGAAAAAAAAAAAAAGTCATCTTTCCAGAACCAGCATCTTGAATTAAATCCACCCTGGAGTAGTTTTATTTCCCCTTTCAGTCATCTTTTTTCATTCGCATGCAAGACGATTACACTAGTTTTTACCCCCTGATGAATAGTGTGTGAGCGCGCGCATTTACATCTGAGTGGCGCAGTACGCGCGTAAAAAACAAAAAACAAAGCCTTTCCACAGAACTGCAGGGAGAAGAAGAAGAAAAGGCACGACACAAGTTCTGGAGAAATTAAACTCTGTCGCTACTCAGAAAAAAAAAAGCTACTTAAAAATGATTATCAACCACTTTAACCCGGACATGTGCGCACGAATAAACTAAAAGGAAAAAGTTGATCTCCACACTTTTGTGGAAGAAATGGTAAAGTTCCACCAACACTGAGCCCCGACGCAGCCAACACACTACTACAATAAATATTACGTCGCAATAGTGTTTTGCCATGCTTTAGTACAACATTATTATTATTAAAGAGAGAAAAGATACTTTACCTTAGGACCCTGCCTACGGCTTGAAGGACCATTTTGCACTTGAATCCGCTTTTTGAAGTTTTCTGAGAGTACATATCCAGTATGCCACGAGTTACAGATCAAACCTGGACTCGAAGCTAGGAAAGTCGCTCCCGCTGCGCCGCCGTCTCGCGCGTCCGCTCTCTCCGCCGCGATCGCACGAGGACAAAAGTTTGGAGTCAGTCGAAGCACCGCCCAGTCAAAGAACCAATGAGGAGGCGAGATGGGCGGGGTTTAGTCTAGTCACCAGGCGGTTTGCTACACTTCAAGGATTCTCAAAATGTTCTGCATCCAGTTATCCCTCCACAGTGCATTTACAAATAAAAACAGACCCTTAATGAGCACTTTTTTAAATATTATGGATATTAGGCAAGTATCATATTTACTCGTTGGAACACAGAGAAGTCAAACCATTCATACTATGTTAAATTTGGCATTCTTTATGCTTTAAATTAGGAAATAAACAACTTCCTAAAGAAACATCACTGACTGGTTATTTAATTAATTATAAATAACTAAATAACTATTACAAAATAAGACAATATTCTTAGTAGTTAAGTGATGTACAGACATCACAAACACACCAAAAAAATCCATCACAGACCACCAGAGCTCCAAGTGTTTTATAGTATATTCCACTACTGTAGCTGACAGTTCAATGTGACCAAATCTTACTGAACAACTATATATAAAGTATATATCTGGTAAAACAGAAGCCATTAAAGTATCACTCATTAAAATATTTCTGCACCTAAACACTGATTAATCTTCATACCCCATTTCATAGTTTCAAAAAAAAAGCTTCCTGTGAAAATTCCTCCAGTTGATCAATACGCAGTCAATACACAGCTTTTTATTTAAAAGTATATTACTTAAACAAAATGCTTATCCATGCTGCCTTTGTTTATTAATAAATTGTCAATAAAGTATTAAAAGCATTAAAGTATTAAAAGCATTAAAATATTGCTCCAGGATAGAGGGTTACTGTAAAAGGCATCTGATCGCAGTGGTCAAGGATCAAGCACTCACAAACTGTCTCCCAGTCAAGTATTTTCTAAAACTATAGCTCAAAAGCATGTTCAGACAACTGAAACAACAAATCATGATCGTGAAGCTTGCCTGAAGCCCAACACCACAAATGCCTGTCCAAGGCAAAGGAGGAAGCATGTCTTTACTCGACTCTGATGGGGAAGATCAAAGTGAAAAAGAAAGAGAGGCTTTAACATTAGACACTAATTGTGGAACGTTTAAGGAAGACATTAATTAAAGGTAAGTGATCAGGCAGAAGGCAAACCTGAACAAAGTAGATGAAATGAGGGGGGGGGGGGGGGGGGGGGTGTTAAAGAAAATGGATTTACAGAGTAAAAAGTATTTACATTTAAACATAATTTAAGCACCAACCACAGACCCACAGACCACACACACACTGCACAATACACACTGAAGTAATGTGTAAATACGGGTCACGAGGTCACTGTATACACAGTATTGTTGAATACTCTGATCTGATTCGTACAAAGGTGTGGATAATGGCACCATGGTGGCAACAGTCATCCATCCATTACTGGGACGGGAACCTCAAGGGTACATCTTTTGTACCACAAGTGTGTATCTTTTTCATGGTAAAGTGAATATAGCATACCTTTTAGAAATGATTCAGGAAACATAATTTGCCCTTAAAGAACCACTTCAGTATCATTAATTTGCTTTTAGATTTACTTTAACAGTATGATACTTTAAAAGATACACAGTACAAGGTACAAAAGATGTACCTCTGAGGATACCATAGGTACAGTTTAGTACCTGAATCAACTGAAACATTGATTCACTGTACTGCTGCATGTTAAATTGTGTTCTGCTGAAAGTACATAAAGCTATGATAATCTGTGGTAGACAGTTTGTGCTAATTCTCGTAGATAAAGATGAACTCAGAACTTCCCTTGAATGATTTGAAACCATATAAACATTCCCTCGTTATCGCAGGTTGAGGCTTTATCTTTACAGTCACGTTATTCAACACAAACACCAAAGTTCATGGCATTTGATGGGCAAGATTGTTCCCTGAGCCTCTTCCCTTATTTCAAATAGACCTTTGGGGGATTTTAATGATTTTAAGTGCGACTGCTTTAGGGATGAACGATATTTTATCGTTTGAATACCGGTAGAAATTCTCCCCACAATAAGAATTAGTCGTCCCGCGATAATAACGATAAAGCCTAGTTGATGACGTATTTCTGTGTGCGACGGTCTGTGACCCATTCACAGCTCACGTGCAGAGCGAAAACAAGTATGGCGGAAGGTGGGCGTGAAGCTGAAGAGAAGTTTATCGCTAAACAAGGAGCCTGGTGTTTGGATTTTTGTTATTCTTTTATGTAACTGGTATATTTTAAGAGCCTACATGATGATGGGTAAGTTTTACTTTTAGATCAATGTTTGTGTTTCTGAGGCTCTCAAGACTGCATGCAACTATCACTTGTAGCCAAAAACAGTGGTGAATGGTATTATATTTATATTGTCACTGATATCATTATCGCAATAAATACCAGAAAATATCGTGATATAGTTTTAAGTCCATACCACCCATCCCTAGACTGCTTACATTAATTGGGAATAACTGTTAATATGCTGTGTATTTGGGAATTTTAAAGCTTAACCAAGACTGTATACACTTGTGTCACTTATGTTCTCTGGAACAAGTAAGAATTTTTTTTTTGCTCTCAAGAAAAATTAGCTAGCTAACAGTAACTCTCCAAATGAAGCTAGCTGACCAACATAGTAAATCCTCAAAGCCATAAGCTAACATATTAAAAACCTCAAAGCACGACAGTTAGCCACTGCTGGCATGATTGGTTGTATCAATCATATAATTAGCTATTTTTTTGTGGGACAGGGGGTGTTTATACCATCAGACCATGATATTGGTTGTACAGTTATCATACTGTGAGAGGGAGAGTTTACAATTTTTCTATAACTAGCATACAGCATCTCAGTGTCCTTTGGGCAGAGCTGAATTCTGAAGCTTTATCAATACGCAAAATCTTGTTATTCTCAAAAGCACAAAAGTGTCGCATGAAAAATGTGACAAGATTTGGGAAGTACCGTCACTGTTGGCTAAGAATAGAAAACCCCTCCAGGCAGTTTCAACAAGGAGAGCGAATTTTTGCTTGACTCTGACATCAATGGAATCTCATGAAATTACTGAACACACACACACACACACACACACCAGAATTTATGTTTACTCACTCGCTCACCATTTATTCATTTATTCACCGAGTGACACAACAAACTAGCTGCATTTCTCATGTGTCATAACTTTGTTTCCTGGAAGTTTTAAAGGTCTTAATTTTGAAATGCGGCACTACGCTCAGTGACGTGATAAATGATGCCATGATTAAGGTCATTCCATAAACAAAGTCTTGGCTTAGTCACAGTTTGTGAAGCAGGAGGCCAGAACAGAAACATGCTGTGCACAGATTAATTTAGAGGGGTAAAAAATGAACACCATTTACGCCACCGACGTGACGTCACTGAAAAATGAACCATAATTACATGGTGTTTGAGTGGCAGCCTGAGAAAGCCCTTCACATGGTGAAACTGACATGATCTATCATTTATATTTAGGGACACTACAGGTTTCCTGACAAGAAATATGCACATATCTCAACAAGTATCTCTAACATTTTTAAATCAGGTTAACCCGAAAAGAGAGAAAAGTGTATATAACGATTTTATTCCAACTCCACTGAAAGAGACCCATGCACTGATGGTCAAAAATCAAACACAATTCAGTAATTCCAGCTGCAGTTAATCTGATATGTAATAAATGTACAAATCAGAAACATGACAGTGAAAATGTTGATCTTTATAGTGGCCTTTATTTTAGCCTACTGACTGATGTTAATATAAATGGCTATGCAGAAGTCCCACCCATTCAGAAGTCATTCCATATTTAAAAGAGCAAACAGTTATAGATTATTAAAAATCATTACATTAACATCATGAACTATTTTAAGAGAGAACTGTTGTCATCTCTATTATCTCAGTTGCAATTATTTTAACCTGATTTAATATTATCCTGAGCTGACATATTACTGCCCACCTACCTCTGCATATGCTATAGGGAAAATGACATTAGTGACACTTTATCAAAGATTTTAAGTTTTCTGATGGGAAATGAGCTATCACTTTGGTGCTATCATCAGCCTCATCCACATTATTCTGTTATATCACTTGAGGTAAAAGTCACTCAGAGCCTCTTCACTTGACTGATCACAGTTCACTCTTACATCAGTGCTGAAATAAGTTCTGTTGGCTGAGTTTTCACATTTTTAACCAGGTTATTCAAACATTGTAAAACTTTGTACATGGTCATCTGAATACAGTGTGTAAGCGCCCTTCTCCATTTTGATGATGCTGACATTCTGATAGTCGGTATATGTTTACTAAAACTGCGCTGATTATCTTATGTTCATTTCGCTATGGTGATGGTCATCATCATGAAGGATGATGAACTACTATTGCAGGAAGAAAGCCTAGGCAAAGATTATTTAAATAAAAATTAAATTAAAATTTAAATACAATAAAAAGTAAATGAAACATATAAACATTGTTTAGGTGATATATATTTAGGGTTTCTAAAAGTTGAAGTCAATATATGGGTTGGGGCAGAAAAACGCAATTGTTGTCAAAACTTTTCTTGGTTATGGTTGGCAGAATTCAGCTACAGTGAGATCAGGTGGATTTTCTCCCAGTCAGACACACATATTTTTAACCTACATGTGAGATAACATCAAGTCTGTTCAAGCAACCTCCTTACACATTCGTGAGGAATAACCTTTCTCTAGCTGTTTTATGCAATATACACGCACGAATTATGCTCAACAGCCCGACATATTTTTAACACTCTTACATTAGTCATTGTATTCCATTGTACAATTCTATTACTGATTAAATGTGGTATTCGACATCACATCTGAAAACATTTCTCAGAAGTACACTCCACCTAATGGCTATCAAGGATAATCTCATAACAAATGTGTTATCTTATTGCTAATCCTAATCGCATAAAACAAAAAAATATATATATATGGGCCTCAGATTTAACAGTAGATCTGTCTCTTTAAACTTTCACTTAACAGCATATTGTGGAAGCAAAGGCCCAACAGAAGTTTACCGTAGACAGAATTTAAACAATCCACATTTGTGCAAAGAAAATGATGTTTAAACCAACACAATGCAAACTGCAATGGAAATAGAAGACATACAGCTACCCCATCTCTCTCTCTCTCTCTCTCTCAGAGTGTAATCTGTCTCTCTGCCTTACTGCCCTGGAGCTCTGCTGGAAGAAGGCCATGGTTAAACCAGTCCTGTATCTCTGTCTACATTCCAGGAGAGGTTAGGGCCTGCAGGCACCAGCAGGCTCTGTTGTCTGCTAACAAAACACACGTACACAAAAAACGAAAGTCAGACAGACAGCTGGACAGATGTGCTTCAGTTGCAAGTACTGGCATCAGTATCTTGTTATGGATCTAAGTAAGCAGTGTTTTCAGAACAAGCCTGCTCAAGCTGCATCTAAATGTTCCCCCCCCCCCCTCACTTTGGGGTTTGTGTCAACACAAAGTTTTCAACTTTTCAGTACATCAAAATGTAGACATTTCTTGGCAATATTCAAATTAGGACAGAAAAAGCCCAGGAGAAACAGATGTGCATGGTGCAAAAACCAACAACACGGAAGAAGAGACCTGTTCTGGCATGTTCACAGAGCCGTGCCACACTCTCTGCATTCCTATGGTTGAAGACTATCTGCATGGCACATGGCTGCACCTGGGGCAAGCACATCTTTAGAGGCAAACACATCGCCACCATCCTCCTACAGCCCTCACTACAGCATCTGCTTCATTAGCAGCTCGTGTGAACATGTTCTTGGTAAAACAATGAGACCAGATTTGGTGCGAGAATGACAATTAGGGAATTAAACAATGCTCCAACTTCCACCTATAATGATTTAAAAATGAAAGTACATAAATCTCTATTTGCACATCTCTCTGCCTTGTAGAGTACAGTTACAAAATCAACATCTGCAACAATTACACAACTCACATTAAAGGAGCATGCCAGTGTTTTTCCATCTAATATTTACCTACTGCATCTGTTGGGACAAAGTGAAATTTATATCGCTATATTATATTATATTATAATTGTATACACTTAAATTAAATAAAAACCTAAATATAAAATAATTAAATGCGACTCAGACATCTGTTTCGTAACAAAACGTGCATGTTTATTTTAGGACTTCCATCAGTGAAACAACTCTGAAAGAAATACCAGTAGGATGGTAACCTAAATATGTTAATAATCTGAATATTAAATACAATTTTAAAAACGTAGCTGGGTGACACGGCTGGCTCCTGAGATTTGTAGGCTAGTGTTTGCCGGTGTGACTTCTCCAGTTTCAAAATTATTCAACCCTTTCATGGCAAGCAACTTTAGTACTTAGTAGAGCACCCTTTTGCTGTTATGACCTGCTGCAAACGAGATGCATAGACAGACACCAGCTTCTGGCAGCGTTCCTGAGGAATCTTAGCCCATTCCTCATGAGCAATGGCCTCCAGGTTCAGTAATATTCTTGGGTTTGCATGCTGCAACCACCTTCTTCAAATCCCACCAGAGATGAGGTTCAAATCAGGTGACTGTGATGGCCCTGTAGAATCTTCTATGGACTTCTTCTGCAACCAAGCCTTGGTGGAATTTGAGGTATGCTTTGGATCATTGTCCTGTTGGAAGGTCCAATGACAGCCAAGCTTCAGCTTCCTCACAGACAGCATGATGTTTTCTCCTAGGATTTCCTGATACTTCAATGAATTGGAGTTTTGACTTTTCTTGGGCATTTGGGTCATTAGTGGTGTACGTCTTGGAGTTCTGGCATGGAAACCTTCTGCATTTAGTACACGCCTTACTGTGCTCACTGAAACCTCAGAGCCTATTGCCACCAAGTCTTGCTGCAGGTCTTTTGCAGTCACTCGAGGGTTTTTCTACAACCTGCCTTCTCAGAAATCTGGTTGCAGCCGTTGATATCTTCCTTTTTCTGCCCCGTCCAGGTATTTCATGTATTTTCTGCCTCTAGCCAGTTCAGGTATTTCATGTGTTCCAGCTCAAGCACACCTGGTGCAACTAATGAAGCCCTTGATTAGTTGCATCAAGTGTGCTTGAGACAACAGCTGTTTTGCATATTTGTGCTGTTGTGAGGGATTCTATTCAGGGGGTTGAATAATTTTGTCATTATAAAAGTTGCATTTTCAGTTGAATTTGGGGAAACCACTTCAAGCATTCATTGTGTTGAATTATTTCAATTGCGTTTGTTTGATTTGTTCATTGCAAACAGCTGAAAGTCTGTATATTTTGACAATAAACCTGATTTGCAATGGGGGTTGAATAATTTTGATGGCAACTGTATATATTTTACACATACACACACGTGCTAGTACTAGTAATAACTTCTTACTGCTTTACTACCATTTTGGATGGTTTTACTTACATAAGAACATCTATGGTAGGAAATTCTCTCATGTCTGTCTCATCCTAAGACATTTATTGTTTGTGTAGGCCTAATGGTTCTAGTCTTGAATTGTGCATCCAACAACTGCCCTTACACTTCCATTTTAAGAGAACTTTAATAAATAGGCTTTAGGGTTTTTTCCTCAGTAAATGTGACGAAAGTATACATAAGCCAATCTACAGTGAACAGAGATTAGATTTAAAAACGCTGCAGTACTCTTCCAAAACACAACACAGCTAGATTTTTATCATACAGTTTAACAGTCTAGTTGTAAACCTGTACAACTCTACTCTACACGTTACTCAGGACAAACAGCAAGCAAATATGCATGAGTGGAAGGATAGATCGTTATAGGATGGGGTGCCAGTGAGGTGTATTAAAGGCACAGCAGCGCCCCAGTGTGGATGACACAAATACACCACAGTGCTGACTAGTTGAGGCTCAAGCATGAAGCCACACTACACACCATGTCTGCACACAGTTCTCCATCTAATTATGGAACACTGTATTAAAACATAACAGGTCTGTCACATATAGCGCATGCAGAGGATTCATATAGCACAGGTAGTACCAAAAATTAGCATCTCTAAACCCCTGCCCTACAGGTAAACCTCTGATCAAAAACCTAGTCATAAATTCAACTCTTTTGAAGTTCTTTATACTAGTATAACACATGCAGCCACAATAAATAAGTCTACAGAGTCGATTCCGCTAATTATTATTTAGACCCCAGGGCCATATTCTGATATCCTTGGTGAATTTGCAGATTTCATCTCGAATCTGGTTGTTTCTCTACACAAAGCATTAAATTGTTGGCGACTTTAATATTCATTTTGATAAACTGGAAGGCCCTCTGAGAACAGCGGTTGTGTCCATTCTAGATTCAGTAGGGGTCAATCATAATGTAATAGCACCCACTCATAATGGTCACACTCGACCTTATACTAACATACGGATTAAATATAGAAAATAGAGTCACATTTCCACAGTCTGACGCTATCTCAGATCATCTTCTCATCTCGTTTAAATTGCATATTGATCATAATATATGCACCTTGCCAAGCTACAGTGTCAAACATACATTCAAGTCAGCTACTGCACAGAGTTTTATCAATAACCTCCCAGAGAAATCAACTATGATTGGATCACCGTCTGATCCCAAAGAACTTGATAAGGCAACTGAGTGCTTAGAGTCAATGTTCCACTACACGCTACGTTAAGCTTCATTTAAAAGCGCAAAAAAAAAAAAAGCAAAAATTTAGAGAGAAAAAGCTAGCACCCTGGTATAACAATCACACATGCACCTTAAAACAGAGCACTCGAAAATTAGAACGTAAATGGCGTCAAACCAAATTGGTAGTACTTCAAACAGCATGGAAGGAGAGCCTCCTGAACTATAGAAAATCTCTTAGTGCTGATAGAGCAGTCTCTCTCTCCACCTTAATTGAAGATGACAAAAATAATCCTACATTCTTATTTAATACTGTAGCAAAATTAACTAGGAATAAAACCACAGAAACATGCACACAATCACTATATAGTAGCGATGATTTCATGATTTTTTTTTCATTGGCAAAACTGAAAATATATTAGACAAAAAATGCAGACTATAATTTAAAACCAGACAGTCCTATAACTAACCCTGTAGATAATAATATAATATCAGATCAGAAATGTATCAGTCAGAATTTAGACATCATCAGAGCACAGAGACAGCACTGGTTAAAGTGGTAAATGACCAACTACTGGCCTGTGATCAAGGTTGTGTCTCCTTGCTTATGTTACTTGACCTTAGTGCAGCTTTTCACACCACTGCTCATATTATTCTCCTTGACAGACTAGAAAACAATGTTGGCATTAAGGGAATGGCCCTCTCCTGGCTCACGTCTTATTTGACTTATCGTTATCAGTTCGTAGATGTAAATGGTGACTTCTTAATACGTACTAAGGTAAAGTTTGGTGTTCTAAAAGTTCTGTTTTAGGCTCACTGCTTTTTCTTTATATATGCTACCTCTGGGTCAAATTATTCGTAAACATGGAATTCGCTTCAACTGTTATGCTGATGACACAGTTGTATGTTTCAGCCAGATGACAGACACCAGCTTAATAAAGTTGAGGACTTTTACTTACTTCTGACAAGACAGAAGTACTTCTACTAGGACAACATGTAGCTAGAAGTAAGTTTTCTGATTACATAGTAACTCTGGATGGCCTTTCTGTTAAATCATGTGCACCCGTAAAAGACCTTGATGTGATTATTGACTTCAGTCTTTCATTTGACGCTCATGTAGATAATATTACTAGGATAGCCTTCTTTCATCTCAGAAATATTGCTAAGATAAGAAATATAATGTCACTACACGATGCAGAAAAATTACTTCATGCTTTCGTCACCTCTAGGTTCGATTATCGTAATGCCTTACTGTCTGGATGTTCCAGTAGGAGCACAAACAAGCTTCAGTTAGTCCAGAATGCAGCTGCAAGAGTCCTTACTAGAAACAGAAGATATGACCACATCACCCCTATCTTATCCACACTGCACTGGCTCCCAGTAAAATTTTTGCATACATTATAAAATACTACTATTGACCTATAAAGCATTAAATAGTCTCGCGCCACAGTACCTGAGCAAACTTTTGGTCTTTTATGATCCGCCACGCCTACTTCTATCAAAAGGTGCAGGTTATATGTTGGTACCTCAAATAGTGAAGGCTAAAGCAGGGGGAAGAGATTTCTCTTATAAAGCCCCACAGTTATGGAGCAGCCTTCCAATTAGTGTTCAGGACTCATTTACATTTACGGCATTTGGCAGACGCCCTTATCCAGAGCGACTTACATTTATGTCATTTATAGAACTGAGCAGTTGAGGGTTAAGGGCCTTGCTCAAGGGCCCACAGTGGCAGCTTGGCAATGCTGGGATTTGAACTCGCAACCTTCTGATCAGTAGTCCAACATCTTAACCACTGAGCTACCACTGCCCAGACTCAGATACAGTCTCAGTGTTTACATCCATGCTGAAGACATATTTGTTTAGTCAAGCCATTTGTGAATAGTTTTTTTTTCCCTTAGGTAAAGGAGCTGATCTATAGAGCTCACAGGCATAGAATGTTGTGGTGAACTGGGATGCTGATCTACATCTACGGGATAAAATCAGCTCCAACTTCAAACACACACCATACTGCCTCCTAAAAGTTAGCTTAAACGTTCATGAAACATATAACAAACATTGCATATAACAAATTCCTCCTAAATTTGAAAATATATGTATAAGCAAAAATGCCTATTCCACTTTCTGACCACTATTTATTCAAGGCTTAAAGCAAACAGAGGCATTGGTTAAACAAAGTGAAACGTTCCTCATCATTAGGTGAAAGGGTACACGATAAGGGCTGTGTTGTAAACACAAGTGTTCATAACATGAGGGCCAAAAGGAGTTGAACTCAGGCCTTGTGCGAGTGTGTGAGTGATGTGAAAGGAAGGACAGAGAAGGACTTTGTGCGTATGAAGGGACAGAGCTCTACCACAGACCACAGTTGGCCATGTCTTTACAAGACTGAGTGAGAGGAAGAAGAGAGGCCAGGAAATCAGAGCCAAATGTAACACACACAAAGAGAGTGAGAGAGAGAGAGAGAGAGAGATTGATGACTACGGTCAGTTTTGTTGTCTACAATAAACTGCACCAAACCTCAGAGACGTTGGAAGGCTTTGTGGAAGCTAAAAGATATGTTGTTTTCGACAACTGTAATAGCTATGCAAATAAAACTGTGTGCAAAATAAACACTGGGATTGCGTGATGCTGGATGAATTAGGAAACATTTTTGGCTTACGATTGAGAACATTTCTCACTCAAGGTTTTTTTTGTATGGAACAATATGAATATTAATTCAATTCTTACATTACTATGGCGCATTGTGTTACATTGTTCTAGTCACAAGTTTGAGTTTGTAACACAACTGGTTAATATGTTTCTGATTTTCTGCCGAGAGCAACTTACAAGCCACTAGAGGACGAACACTGGTCTTGATAAATACGTAATAGTTCCCTGGTAAGTTTTTGGCCAAGACTACGAGTGCAGCCATTCACACTTCACATTCATTAATTTCATATGTTTAGTCAATTGTTTACATTTATATTTGTATATTATGCACTTGCATTTGTAATTGTATATTTGTATATATTATATTATATATTGGGTCATTTTAAAAATCACTCACAGCCTTCAGTTGTTGTTTCTCCCCTTTTTGTTCTGTAGACTTGTCATGCTTCTGGTGATGTGTCATGTGGTACAACAAAAATAAGGGCGATTAGTGGTGTTTTATGTAAGGGTTAGCCAAGGGCAAATGCTGCAGAACTGACTCTGTCCTTAGAATTGCACTGAGAAACAAATCAAGACACTTTATTATTATTATTTTTTTTTTTTACTGTTTTTCTGTGCAGAGCAAAAATGCACGATAGCAGAATATTATTCAGCAAAAACAAAGCTGATAAGTGAACTTGAACCACAACAGAACATTTTTATACCGCTAGTAATTTAATAACTCTTTTAGCAAAAATATTTCTGTTCATGAAAATGTTTTCCTATCCAAATTCCAATCCTGCAGAGGAGGAGGAGGCAGGATGAACATTAATAAACTCAATCTCATTAAAACATTATATGCAATTTATAATCTACAAAACACCCTGAAATGAGGTTACAAACCAGCTTCAGTGGTACAGCCTGGTTCCCTCCATTTTGGGGAGGTTTTCACACATTCCTCAGTACACTGCAGAGTTGATAATTACACGTTGCTCACCAAAAACAAGATCAGCACATTTTGGTTGAAGAAGCCAGGGATACCAAGCACACTCAAACGTTTACACCAAGCACAGCTAAATACCTGGGAACATTAGTCACTTATCAGCCACTGCCAAACACTAGCCAAGAAAACAACTGACTCTCTCAGCTTATTGCTGCTGAGACGCTGAGAAAAACAGCTACACCGTGATTGGTGGGCGGACTTTTAGGCATGCATCGGGATTGACTGCTGAAACCACAAGAGTGGCCTGGTTCAGGTGAGGATCATGGAAAGTATACGTTATGTGTTTGTAAGCAGCTTACAGAGCCGCTAGGAGACAAGACACCAGAGAATAAGTCATGGTGAGTCTCTGCAGAACTGAGAGTCCACAACAACAGCATGTCACGCTATACACCCCAATCCCATTGTGGCAAAGCCAAGACCAAAAGCAAGCAACCTCTATGAGGGGATTAAAAAAGTTTCAATTAAATAATAGGACAGTTCTGGCTGTGTTCAACAATTAACAAATCAAACAAACCGAGTTAGGGTTGTTAATGATTAATCAAAAAGTTGTTTCATGTCAACTACATTAAAAATGTAACAACTCCCAGTCCTCTATTAAGCTAATAGAAAGTTATCATTTTAACATCTATGCAAAAGCACAGTGTAATTACTGAGAACAGAAGAAGCAGCTGTGAGACTGGAATATTTATTTTTGAAAAAAATTAATTAATTTAAAAATCATTTTAATAAAAAGATTGACAAAGTAAGCGCAACAGCACTTGTGCATAACTGCAGCACCTGAACACGCCAACCTGCTTAAACAAAAACTGGATGCTCCAAGTTTTCAGTTAACCAAAGCTACAAGATGGTGAGTCCAAGTTAGCCTATACATGTTAAGTTGACCACGTGGGTTTCCTCCAGATTCTCTGGTTTCCTCACACCTCCCATAAATGTGTGCATGCATGGTGCTCTATGATGGACTGATGTCCTATCAGGGATGCTCGTTCCCGGTGTTCCTGGGATAGACTCTAGATCCACCATGACCCTGACCAGAATAAAGCACTTACTGAAGATGAACGAAAGAATGTTAAGATAGTTATACTTCAGATGTGATTTAAAAAAAATAATAATAATAATAATTGTAATTTTCCTATAAAGACAGTTTTCAAAATCTGTATAAAGCTTAAATTCTGCCTTGTGTTTGTCAATTTTTCATCAGAATTCCTTACAAATTGCAACCCTAGTGAGAATATGAGGAAATTGCTAATTGTGTGTTATTTGTGTGCTGAAGTCTTCACAAGTCAGTCCATTCTGCAAAGAACTGCTGCTGTGCAGTTCTGCTGCTCTCGCACACCTGAGTAAATTCAACAGGGAATAAGCAAACTCATCATCAGCTGGGACTGAACAGAGCGTGGAAAAAAAGCAACGGTGCAGTACGGAGACCTGCCTGTGTACTTTCAATAAGCTGTGCACATTCTGTCCTGTAAAGCTTCCCAACTCATCACTTTACTTCATTTAGTGCCAGAGATTTGGTGTCCTGTGACCTGTACGCAGGAACACGCTTCAGTGAGCAATACCATGTCCTTCCTTCTCCTCAACTTACAAGTCGCTTCATGATATATATATAGAAAAGCCTGACAACACAAAAAAAGGAAGATCATTTCTACTTTTAATGTCACTTAGCCTAAAGAGAAAGACAAGATGGTGTCTTTAGGATTCTGGCAATAAACTCAATGCAATATGCCTAATTGCCTAAAAACAAATGACGGAGGCACATTGCCAAGCTCTGAGATAATCTGGCAGTTATGTGCTGGCAGGGCCAGAGTGGGAGAGAGCTCTTTCCTCTGCTGCCAGGCACCAAGTGAAAGGACTGACCTTGAGAGCTGACGCTGAGTGATTGTGCAGTATTCCTGTTTGCGTTACATCGCGTGCTTACTGCAGCTCTGAATGCAGAGGTACAGAGAGAAACAGATACACACATGATCAAGAGCACAACAGACACAGGGGGTCTATTACACAACTCCTCTGACTGGGAGACAAGCTGAGAGGAAAGTCCTGGGGAATACAGATCACCTAGTTATGCAATTTAAAACTAACAACTGCAGTCCGGCTTATATATCGAAAAATCTAATTTTGAGATGTACATTTAGTATGAGGCATAATAAAGTCCACATACAGAAAGTCCTTCATAAGTTCATTTTAGGATAACAGACTTTTCCCAACAGAGATGTTTTTCCCCCCCTACTCCACAGCTCCCCCTAACGGCTTAAACATTCTCACCTACAACCACAAACATATATTACATGATGAATATTGTGACGTCATGTGGTTTGTCATTAAAGTAATCTAATCGAATTTGATATTCCTTTTTTATTTTACTTTTTTGAAATCTGAAAGTACTGCACAATGACCTTGTTGGCTTAAGTATCAAGTATTAGATTATGTGGATGCACTTAAAATAGTAAGTAAAGTATACAATAAATAAAAATAAAAAAAACCACAGCAAATTGATCAGTCATTCCGTAAAACCAGAGATTATAATTTATTTATTTATTTATTTTTATTATACCACATCAAAATTTTCACTTTAATTTCATTTACACACACATCCTGTCTAAAACCCCTGCATGGGTTGATTCAGCAAATAGTTCTCATCATGTAAATGTTAATGCAAAGGACAAATCAAAGTCTAGCAAAGGGGCTTTTATATTCCACCTTGAGAGATGACAATCACCACAGAATCTCTGAAACTAGGAGGAATTCAGACAGCCAGGAAGCCTGAAGCACATAGGACAAAATAGAGGCTCAGGCAGATGACAAAGCTGATACTGCTGCTTGTTGTTCCAAAAACAGGTTAAACACTTTAAATGTACCGTTACATCCGACTGTAATGCCTTTGAGTCGCGCATGTTTAAGCATTTGCTTATTTTAAAAAGATGGTAGTGATTGCAGCAGGACTAAATCATAAGCTCACACTCAGCCAATTCTTTGTTTACATTATTCCAAACAGGAAATGGTTTTGGGATGGTGCAAGTACAGCGCGTTGTTGTAACATACCACCCTTCAAGATGGCCGTTTATACTAAAAGCAGTTAGCAGTTCATTTCTGCCTACTGTTGGAGAATTTCATTCATTGATTTCTTTATTGACTTGTGTGTGCGCGTGTTTTTGTATGTATGAGATGCCTAATCAGGATTCAGCAAACTCCTTATGATTATGCACCTTCATAAAAACAATGGTATCGAACTACTGAAATAGAAAGGAAGAGAATTTTAAATAAACTAGCACACTGAATGACATTATAATGAACAAAGGAACAGGACTGTCCAGATCCTTATTTTGAAAGCCTGCTAACTCTGCAGTCTGATTGACAGGGGTGATAAGGAGTGCTCACTTTAGCACTCGAAGTAAACTAGGGTCCCAACGCTGAGGAGGGCAAAACACAACCCACTGCAAGCACACAAAGGCCAGGCTGTTCCTCCAAGTGCGTGTATGAGAAAGGAAAGAGGTATGAATCACTACAGTCTGATGCTTTTAACCAGATACAGATGTGACTCTTTACTCTTGGCGAGCATCATCAAGAACCATGGAGCTGCAGCAAACAGTTATATATAGAACCTTCCTGCAGTGGGTATAAAACCTCAACCACATGTGAAAGGAAAAATCCTGTTTTATCCACAATCCACATATGAGCACATGCTTGCATTGGCCTGATAACACTTTGCAAACTTTTTATTATAACAGACTCCAAGCAGAAGCATAGAGCTGCCACTATTCTCTAACAGGGTGAAGTGTGCCCTTGGTACTAGGGGGTGGAGGAGCTAAATGACAACACCACATCCAAACAAGCACTGCCCAAAACATTTAAAAAATAAAAAAATAAAAAAATAAAAAGCCATATCATGGCCTATGCTGACACAAAATTCTGGCAAACTGCCATGTTAACTCAAACCCCAGGTCCCTGAACACCCTGTATCCTCATACCACACACCCCCAAACACCAGCAGGACCGGAGGAGAGGAGAGAAGCAGAGCGGAACTATACTACTAAGAGAAAGGAAACTTAACATGCCTGCAGGCTTAAAGTAAACAGCAAGAAAAAGAGGTGGAAGAATTTGGTACCTATAAAAGAAGCAGTCGCAACACACTAGAACCCCCATGCAGCTGGTGTTGCGGTCGGTCTCGGCTGAGGTCCAAAAAGTCCTCCCCTTGCGCTCGCCCTCCAGATGCGAGAGACTACAGGTGAGGGAGAGGGCCGTTACAGCTTTGACATGGCTGCCTGCAAAGTTCTGCAGCGGCAATCTGGCCACGTCACTCCCTCTCCCGATCCCAGCACAGAGGGAGGCAGCGTTAGCTTCTGACGGTTTCCCCTTGGCACAACTCAGTCAGCAAACAAACAGCAGAGTCCGCAGTGGGCGAGCACAGCCGGTCTCGCACGATCACTCAGCAATTGTGTGTTCCGCGCTGCTGCTATTGCCAGCCTCTCTCTCTCATTCCCTCCCTCTTTCGTCCTCTCTCTCTCTCTCTCTCCCCCCTCCTTTGACTCTGCCCAAGTCTCTTAGCATATCTCCCTCTCTTAAAATCTCTACATGTTTCTGTCAGTATCTCTCTACCTCCCGCCCTCTGCCTTTCTGTTCCTCTCTCCACATCTTTCTCTAGCTCGCTGGCTTGGACACTTGAGGCAGGATTATTAGGTTGGCAAATAACATTTGCAGCAAACTGCTGACTGGTCACTGCAGAAAGAGCTCAGGCCAGGCATTTTACTGAATTTTATGGTCTTTTATGGTGCTTCTTGCAATTTTCATTCCCTTCTTGGTGTGTTTGCCCATTAGATTCTAACTGAGGCAAGTTTCAAATTTCACACAAACATTAAAAGCAAGAACGAACAAACATTAGCATGCACTAACAATAGCTACACGTATGAAATACTAACATCTAAGTCTACATGCTATCTGAAATGAAACCAAATCACAAAGTGCTGCAATACAAAGCTATACATAGCAACTTTAGTCAAAATCAAAGATCTAAACATTGATACATCTGTTAAAAACATGCCTACTTGCATCTTACAGCAGTGATGCAGCAGAGTCCAGAGATTTCTTAGCTTGACCACAGAGAAACCCCCTCTTGATGTGTCTTGACCGTGCAAATAATTTCAAAGGACAGGTGCAACCCATGACAGAAACAAAACATAGATGCATCATATCAGGCACTATGTAGCACTATGATCTCTAATTAGACACTGAACATACAAAACATTTGAGGATTAACAAATTTCCCTATTTCTATTTTGTATCCTAATAAACAAAACTGCATAGGCCTTTGGACCCAAATGTCATCATATTCTTTTCTATTCTCGGGTCATTAAAGGGAGCATTAACTGCAAAAGCTTGCTTCTTAATAGATGAACCTTTTAGTATTGATTCCACCTCTAATGTAGGGGAGAGTGGGGTGAGTTGTAACAATATCAATCGCTCTAATCAGCAACATGCTACAGTGGTGACACTCTCTGCACAAGGTATGAAGGTAGAACATTTTTAATAAGAGTCCGATTTGTTTGCAAATTAAACCAAGATATGTTGGTTTTGTTAAGCCACTGTTTAGTTGACTATCAGTTGATAATGATCGACAATGCTAAGCTGGTTATTATTATTATCTCAGATTTCAAGCCTGGGGTTTAGTTGTAACAGGGTTACCAAGAGGTTTTTTTTTTTGTTTGTTTTTTAAATATTTAACAAAACACAAAAGACAATGGTTTCCTTCCTGGAAAATGTAATGGAACAAGGATGACTCAATCCTATCAGCTGTTATTTATGTGATTGCCTATATTTGTGCATCACAATGTGCCAAACATTTATGCACTCACTTAAGCATATCTTTTCACAAAGAAAGTGCTTCATCTGGTGCAAACATTGTATAACTACATGAGTCATATACTGTATAATAAAATAATTGGTTTAAAAAAAAAAAAAAAAAGTCCCTGCGACCCTGTGTAGGATAAGCGGTACGGAAAACGGATGGATGGATGGATCTCCCACAGTATTAATGTACTGGGATGTTAGAATTGACCCTGCCCATCATGTGTCAAATGGAGCAAACGTTATAATGCACCCACTCTCCCTTATTGATCTCATTACGTGTTCACATTCAAGGCAACCAAAAAAGCCTGGATGACGGTAAACTCTCCCAGGAGAACATGTAGAAAACGAATAACATGCATTTGAAAGATGCTCCCCCTTCACTGCGGTGCAGGAATGATTACAGCTTTCTGCTGCTGCTACAGCCTGGAGATTAGGGCTGGGGATGACATCACCGTCTGAACAGCAGCATTTTATCTCAACTGATAAACCAGAGATTTGTGTGCTAATAATACACAAAGACATCTTGAACCCAATACACTGAGGATTTTTTTTTTTTTTTTTTAAACAACTGAAACCAGACAGCTTTATCATATCTTACAGGAACAACATTAGAATTGGAGCTGAAACAGGAAACTCCAACTAGGATACAGTTTTTTTTTTTTTTTTAATGTTCTGACCAGATGATCAGGGGTTTGTGAAACTTCAAAGCATCAACAAGATGGTGTTCTTAAATAAGAAGGGAAAAGAAATACAGAGGATAGTGAAGTAGGGCAACAGGAAGTGATTTGTGTTTTAAACATCCGAGAATGAATGGCTTTAAATCGGTTTAATTTTTGGACAAGAAAACCTGAGAGAAACATGATGGATGGATGGATAGATGGATGGATGGATAGTAGGATGCTAACCGCTCTTTTCTGCTCCCTTTCATTTAGTTTCAAAGGGAAAACACTCAAAGCAAGAGTTCACAAGATTTTTCAGTCACCACAAACTAGCAGTTCAACCATAACTGGTGCGTGTTCAAGTGCAGAAACATGAATAATTGTGTTACGACTATTAAGACACGTTTTTTTTTTTTGTTTTTTTTGTTGTTGTTTTTTTTTGGTAACTCCTCAACATAATTAATAGTTTTCTGCCCCGTGATAATCACCTCAATCATTTATTACTCCAATGAAGCTTCTTGTCTGTATTCACTTCGACACGCTGCAAATTCAACAAATAGCGCCGAGTGAACGCGCCACTTCTCACGTATAAAAGATACAACGACTCAGATTAAAAAGAAAAAAAAAAAAAAAAAAAAATGGTGACAGTGCCCTTGTGCGACTGCTCGAACGCGTGAGTGAATAAGAAGACATCTCTTACCTATTCAAAGTGTACGAGCCGTTTCGTTTAAACCTCATGATGAAGCACGGTGGCTGCACGCTGGTGTCCACGACGCTTGGTGTCTCGCTTTGTTTCTCCGCGCAGCCGAGCAGCTTGTTCGCTGTTAGCGGATAAAACAAAGAGCAGAAAGGCTTTTGTGCAGCCTCTCTTTCCATGTGTGGGTCCAAGACCGCCTCCCCCTGATCGCCGTCCTTCCGCAGGGCAGGGTTACACCGAGTCTGGGGGAGATTGCGCTCTCAGAAGGGCGGGAAAGAAAAGCTTCGTCCCAAACCGCAATAAGTAGTAATCAAAACAGGACGCTACCGACGCTCGCGCTCTCACAGGTGGTCATAGGACCATACTAAAGGTGGCGTGTTATTTTGAGACATACTTCAATTATTTGAATGATACCTAACATTTATTTTGGTGGAAATAAATATTTCTGAGATCTGATGTCAAAAACAACAACAACAAAAAAAAACATACAATATGATATTTTAAAGTTACTGCTGAGGACTGTAGACCTATAGCCTATGTAGTTAGTACCAGAGGTAGCATTCTAACTTGTTAGATCATTCATTTATATTCAGTAATGGGTTTATCTTGGGGGGGCACACTGGCTAGCATGTTTGCCTCGCACCCACATGGTTGGGGGGTTCGAATCCCGCCTCCATCCTGTGTGTGCAGAGCTTGCATGTTTGAATATAATGTCCTTCGGGGGTTTCCTCCGGGTACTCCTATTTCCTCTCCCAGCTCAAAGACGTGTTGTAGGCTGATTGGCATTTCTAAATTGTCCGTAGTGTGTGAATGTGTGTGCGATTGGGTTCGAACCCAGTCCAGGGCATCCCCCGCCTTGTGCCAGTTTCCTGGGATGGGCTCCAGGCTCCACCACGACCCTGTGTAGGAAAAGCAGTATGGAAAATGAATGGATGGGTTTGTCCTGGTCAGGGTGGATGTGGATCCGGAGCCTACACCAGGGACACTGGGTGTGAGGCGGGAACACTACCCGCTGTGCCAGCGTAGTAGCTAGCTGCATTAAAATACTAAATCAAAGGTAGCATACTGTATGTATGTATAGTATGTAAGTATGTATACCAGCACCACGTCAGTTGTGCCTTCATCAGTGGATGTTCGTGGACGTCCACTTCTCGGTTGGTCCGCAACACTTCCAGTCTTTTTGAATTTGTTAATAAGTTTGGCAACAGTGTCATGTGTGATGTGGTCTATCTGAAAAAAATATAATTCTACGTACGAAAAATTTTGGAAGACATTTTTCTAAAAAGTGTTAATTTCCATTCTGAATGGAGATTTTTGGGATGCCCTGTATTTTGAGATTCACTTATATTATTTGAACGACACCCAACAATTTGAATAAGGTTGTTTTGTGAAAAGAAATAATTCTGAGATCTGATGCAAAAAGAACATACAATATGATACAATTTTAAACTTACTTCTGAGATGATCAAAACAAATTCTTGGCCTGGATTCTGTAACAAACTGTGTGATAACATGTCCTCCATTTCAGATTATGTGATAAAGCTCCTTATCACTTATCACTTTTAGTGGTATAATGCCAAATGCTGTGATAATAATACAATACACTAGGCTGAGATAATATAATGTGCATTTAGATAACACAATCACATCCAAGAAAAGTGAGATGCAGAAGGTGTAAGACACACCAAGCAAACTGTCTGCCGTGAGACCGTGTCTGAGTGAGGACAGCTTTAGTGGTTATGATGCATCCTGCACTGCTGGCACTATTTGGCCCAACTGAGCATGTTAAATCGGAGCCTAACTATTCTTTACAGGAGAAGGGAAACCAAAACAAGCAAAACAAGCATAAGACACTATCCAGAGGGCACATACCCAGAGTATTTCAATTTTCAACTTCTACTAATCGAATCATTATTCCTCAACTTCATACAGTGCATAATCTTTGGTAGCTAGCTATATTTCTGCATCAAAATGGCCAAGCAGATTCATAGTAGTGTGAACTGGTATCTATGCTCATTTGTTTGGCTACATTCCAAATCCCAAAGTTCTAGGTTGTCCTGTTTTCTTTTTCAGATTACAAATACAGACTACTGCCACCTCCTGGAATGGAATCTACACATAACGTGCATGCCTACCACTTTCTGTCTTATCTGCAGTGTTCAAAAATATCAGGGGACAGTGGGCGGTCCTCAGATGGCCCTGGTTGGTGCTAGTTCTTTGACTTCAGCTTGGTGTGTCAGGAAGGGTCCACCTTCTACAGGGTGGGTTTTGATTTTCTCAGAGACCAAAACTAAAATTAGCTTAAAATTACATACAGTATATGTAAAGCTATATGTGCAAAAAGAAAAAAAAAATCCCAATTGGGAACCACATGCTGGCTTTCTTTACAGTAACCCTACATTAAGATTCTGGTAAAAACAGAAACAAGCCCCAGGGTGAACAGGATGAACGGGAGCCAAGATCTACTGTATTCAAGATACTGTGAATACGCAGACTCTGTAAAGGCAAGTGAGAAATCCAAAGAAAATATCCAAAGAAAATCTTCTCCTAGCCAAAGAGTATTGTAAGATGTCTATATTTCATTCAAACTCTCCTGACCCTCTAAATCCTACTTGTACTGTATATTATATTATGATTGGATGATATAAATCAGAATAGGAATATCTTGCCATTGATGGAATCCAGAGCTTTTTTTTTTATTCTTTAATGCTATTCTTTAACAGTAATGAAGAATCATTTTGGCATTCTTTCCCATGTTACAGAAACTGGAATAAGACCAGAAGGTCTTTTCATAGCTTACATAACAAGTCAGGGGTGCTTTTTGGTTCATTCATGTGGAGGACTGACTGCAGATGATAAATGAATCTCTCTCTCACTCTCTCTCTGGTTCACCAGCTCCTGGGCCATTCATTAGAACTTCAGCTCGCTGGCTGGCCTTTTGCGATTGATCTGCTACTGCAGACATGGAGGTTATGCAATCCCCTCTGAGGCCCAGCAGTTATATACCAGGGCCTGGCTGCAGCAGGAACGCACTGTGCTAGGACATATTTTTTGAAAACCGCATAAAGTGTGTTCACACACCCTTTTCAGTCCTCCTCTTTCATCTCATACGAGCTGTGAATCTTAATGAGGGTGGCTGTTTGCAAATGGTCCTATAACTTTGCACACTGTTAGAAAATGCAGACACATGGGAGGAAGATCAAATACGGCATAATTTCTAGATTTTTAAAGCACATTGTGCTAACACATGAAGGCATTAAGCTTCTACAGTAATTTCTGCTTAAAGAATGGTTAAAAAGTGCTTCTGTGACTTAGTTGTTGTCCCTTTTGCTAGTTTTTTGTATCTATTTTAAAGCCATTGTGTTTTTGAATGTGTGATAATGCAGTATATTCACTGCATATATAGAATAAGATATATATCCTATGAGCAAAATGCTCTTCAGCTCCAATCGGAACTTAACCTGCATCTCCAAACATATTCTGGCTTCGTCCCCCCCAGAGCTTAAGGCTTCGAGTTCATCAGAGATAGCCCTTGGTGAAAAGCTTGCCAAAAAGTTAGAACACAAGGATGTGTCTCTGACAAGAACCATCCATCAAAAGGTTAGACGGTAAGAGCCGAGTACTGAAACATGATGTAGAGCCATGTCTGGAACTCAATAGAGATGAAAGTCTGAATGTTCCAACTTACATATATTAAAGTCTCCAGCTCTCCAGAGACTAAAAGC